>JASEVX010000007.1:66510871-66776713 GCA_031761405.1 Serripes groenlandicus | reverse complement strand
CTATAGATCTCTGAACCGTTCTATATAACTCTTGAACCGTTCTATATTTCTCTCTTGACAGTTTTATATAGCGATTCTATTTTATGAAATTCGGGACACTAAATCAAGTTGCATCAAAAAGGGCCATATATATAAAGCAGCAACATATTGATCCGTTCTTATTATCTCTTTGAACCGTTCTATAGATCTCTGGGACCCAGTTCTATATATCTCTTGAACCGTTCTATATATTCTTGAACCGTTCGATATATCTCTCCTTGAACAGTTTTAATAGCTCTTGAACCCTTCAGCGTTGAATTCCCTAAAGTATAGACACTACCATGTTCAAATCGGCGACTCCAGTTTTCTTGTAATAAGAGTTTGGAAGATCTTCATTTAATATAATCAAAAGCAAACACACATATGCTGCAGACATCTTTTGAATACAATGCTGACAAAAGAAGAATATTCATATAGCATACCTCCATTTTGTCACACTGTTTTCAACTTTATACTATACTTAAGTTTCAATTGATAATCTATTTCCACATTGTATGTGGGAAAGAGGTAACTATTTGTAGAGTTTATTGTTTTGTGATTCAATTTTCTCTATATATAATTCTCTATTATATAATTATATTACCCTGATTTATCTATTATATAATTATATTACCTGATTTTCAATCTAATGCAATTTCATTGCAGATGAGGATAAACGATACATGTAATTTAATTTCCCCGCTATATAACATAATATCAGCACGAAATTGTCTAGCATTACAATGGTCCCTTTGTCTGAAGCAGACGACCATATTAGGTTGGTTTTCACAGGGCACGGTCTTATATCTACAACAGTAATTATAAGTTAAGCGACTGACATCAGATGGCACGAACAAACAAAAAACAAAGCAAACAAACTCGAATTCGCTCCTAAATGTTATTCTTTATGTTATCCAAGTAACCCAGGGTGAAGAAAATGTATCGTTTTTTATCAATAAGTGAACTTAGAGTCGTTTCAATTGTCCCGATGAGGGGGTTTCCTATTAAAAATACTTACACCCATCTGACAGGGGTAGAATTTGCAATGGAAAAAGTATCGAAAACGAGAAATCTCACCGATATTGGGGTTATGTAATATGTCAGTTATCATTTTTATGCCCTCAAATACAAAAATACAGTTATATTCTTAAATTGGATTTTTTTTTTTTTTTCGACAGTTGGGTATCCTGGAGTTCAGTCCCCCCGCTTTTAAGGTTGGTTTTCTCGAGTACGCTCATATCTTCAGTGTAATCATAACGTAAAGGTTTGTTTTCCCTAGAGCACCGCCCATATCTACAAGTGTAATCATTACATAAAGCTTGGTTTTTAAGCAGAGCACGCCTCATATCTACAAGAGTTATAATGACTAAAGGTTGGTTTTCTGGTGCCCACTCACATCTACACTAGTAAGACTTACGTTAAGTTGGTTCACAGGGCACCGCTCATATCTACCTAGTAATTGTTACTAAAGGTGGTGTTTTTGGTGCACTGCTCAATCTTCACTAGTAATTGTTACTAAAAGGTTGGTGTTATGGGTGCACCGCTCAATATCTACACTAGTAATTGTTACTAAAAGGTTGGTGTATTGGGTGCACCGCTCATATCTACACTAGTAATTGTTACTAAAAGGTTGTGTTTTTGGAGCACCGTCTCATATCTCACTAGTAATTGTTACTAAAAGGTTGGTGTTTTTGGTGCATCGCTCTATCTACACTAGTAATTGTTACTAAAAGGGTGGTGTTTCTGGTGCACCGCTCATATCACCTAGTAACACCTTACGTTAAGGTTGGTTGTCACAGGGCTCCGCTCATTCTACACTAGTATTTGTTACTAAAAGGTTGGTGTTTTGGGTGGCACCGCTCATATCTACACTAGTATTTGTTCTAAAAGGTTGGTGTTTTGGGTGCACCGCTCATATCTACACTAGTAATTGTTACTAAAAGGTTGGTGTTTTTGTGCACACGCTCATATCTCACTAGTATTGTTACTAAAAGGGTGGTGATTTTGGTGGCACGCTCAATCTACACTAGTAATTGTTACTAAAAGTTGTGTTTCTGGTGCAATCGCTCTATCTACCTAGTAATTGTTATAAAGGTTGGTGTATCTGGTGCATCGCTCATATCTACACTAGTAATTATTACTAAAAGATTTGGTGTTTGTTGGTGCACCGCTCATAATCTACACTAGAGTATTTTTTTTTACTAAAAAGGTGGTGTTTTGGTGCACCGCTCATATCTTACACTAGTAATTGTTACTAAAAGGTTGGTGTTTTGGGTGCTACCGCTCATATCTACTCTAGTAATTGTTACTAAAGGTTGGTGTTGTTTCTGGTGCATCGCTCATATCTACACTAGTAATATTACTAAAAGATTGTGTTTCTGGTGCATCGTCCAATCTACAAGAGTAATAGTTACATTAAGGAGTTGGTTTTCACAGAGCACCGCTCATTTTGTACAAGTGAAATAATTACTGAAGGTTAGTTTTCTTGAGCACCGCTCATATTTATCTACAAGAGTAATATTAACATAAGGTTGTTTTTGAAAGCACCCGCTCATATCTACACTAGTATTGAATTGCTAAAAGGTTGTGTTCCTAGTGCATCGCTCATATCTACATGAGCTAATAATATCTTAATGGATTGTTTATCTTTCAGTGGAGCACGGAGTACATAAATTACTGCTCAGCACCAATGCATATATGGTGAGAAAAAACTGTCACTGGTGCAATGGGCTTGCGCATAGCGCCGTGTTAATCGTCTTGATCGCACAGCCGCCGTATTTACAGTCAGCTCTCGGATATTTCCGTAGCAGGTTCGTCACTAGACTGGTTCTCGTTCGAGTTTGATGCGAGTAGTTTTGTGTGAGCTGATTGGTTTGACAAGACAATCGCCACAATGCTAACAGAACTCACACGAAACAATTTAATAGTCAGTTTTGAACAGCCCTGGTGACTTTTTTTCACTACTGCAAACCAATTAATCTACATCCGTTAAACCGCCAAATATATATTTCCATCAGTGATGCAGAGACCACGATTAATAATAATCATGTCAGTGCTACGTTGTGGTATCGGATTGAAACTAAGATTTGAGATTTATCAAGATAATATTTTCATAGAGTTAATATGTAAATAATTATCTTTCTTCATGTTGGCAGATAATAAATATAATTGCGCGTTCTATCTGCCTCGCAAAGACTCTCATGATTACTCAAAACACTAATGACGCAGTAGAAGGCGACTGGAAAGTCAAAAGGTTCTATAATAATCGCGCGAGAGTTCTTAAATCTCAATATTAAACGCTTTATTTTGTAGATGTATGCAATATATGAAAGCGTCTAGATGATAAGACTGGTTTACAAAGTTTAAAGGACACGCGATGTCAGTGTGTACACAAGTTATACACTCTGTACGTTCTATGAGTCTATTAGTAATTAATGCTGAAAGTGTAACCTAATTTAGTTGGAGATCGAGCAGATCATATATGCCTATATTTTGTATCAATTGAACAGTTGGGCAGATAGAGAAATTGTGCCTTATGAGCATTTTTTGTGTTTGTTTAGCTCTCATATTGTTCAAAGCAGTTTAACTTTTCTATGGAGAAAACCCTAATGTGAAAGAACTAGATTGAACATACCTTTTCAATATCTGACATCCTTGAAACAAACACCCAAACTCATGGATCTGTATTTTCTCTCCTTTCTATGATAATTTAGTAATTTCTAGAGTGTACAAAACTATTGTATCTTAATATGGCCTAGCGACCCTGGTGATGAACATGTGAGTAACCCAAACAATTAGATTACAAATAACCAAGACAAACATTATAATGAGCTAAAACGGTAGTCTATCGAGTACCAACTAGATTTTCTTAAATTCTGGAATGGCCTAATTTTAACACATCATTTGAACGTAACTTAAAAATCACAGACATTATTCTATTGTCAACAGATGCGCTTTTTCTCAAATTTACCCGCACCCGAGTACACTAATTATTGAAAATCGCAAGGCCTACCTAACCCGAGAGACTGCATGTTAATTTGCAGATGTTCCTATACGATCGCACCAATCGGACAATGTGTGCATTGGCGCTTCATTTTATAGTTAAATAGTAATTAAAACCCATAGGTTGACGTGTACCGGTGTGTAAGCCCACTCGCGAGATCACCCATCCAGGCCCTAACCGCGATGAACGTTGCTTAACTTACGAAAAGGTCAACCACTCTACCAACGTCGCTATAAAAACCGACTTCCAAAGCAAGCTGTAAAAGTGATATTTATACCCGTTCCCGATACATTTCTCCCTCATTCTCTTGACTTCGACCGGAAAGTCACACAACTGAACACAATCAGGTATACCAGAGCGAGTAAATGCGAAGTATTGAGCTAAATTTTTGCGTTTTTAAGAATATATTAAGGGAAAAAATGACGCGCAATGTGCCAGACAAATGTTTACAATTATTTTGGGAGATCGAGGTCACACGTTGGGAAAAGGTATTTTTGTTTTACGTATTTACCTAAAAAACTATTGTTTTCATTATTTATATAATCTATTTAAAGATTTTAACAGTATTGTCTTTAGCCATAACATGCTGATTCCAGCGCTAATATCGAACTGCTGCATCTTGCAGCAACTCTTGTATATATTATATTCTAGTATTTGAGAGGTCGAGTCTCACAGAACGAATTGTGACCTCAAGATTCGAGGGTTGTCCTGACCATATTATTATGAGCTATCCCATCACGCACTTTGACACTGACTGATGGAAGATTAGATCGCGCTCCCTGTACCTACACTGTTTAAACGAACTGGACCTCCCCCGTAATTGGGTCCTACACGTAGATATCAGTTATCATTGACAATTATGTATATATAATAATATGAGCCGTTCCACGAGAAAACCTAACCGATGGACTCACCGTACGATCGACCCTGATCAGTCTTAGCATTGCCGCGCAGTCGTACCCAGACGACACTTTTCGCCTCCTGTGGGATTTCTGTTTCATGAATATTTACTCTATATCTCTAACCCTTTGAGAACGGAATGTGTCGGCCCGGATTAGCCTGCAGAGACTGCGCTGCTGATTGGTTCGATACATTACGCAGTGTCCATAATGTGGTTTTCTCGTGGAACGGCTCATATATATGAGTTATCGGGATTGATAAACGATCGTATGGGCCGCGTCTCGCAATGTGGTGCTCGTGATGCCTGTGCGATCAGACAAAGACACACAATCTCACCAGAGTCTTCACTGACCGCTTGTATATAATATATTGAGCAGATGTAACTTCTGACCGAACTCAAGCTATTGCAGATCCACGTGTGATACTAACGTTTTTCTTTTTGTGTGAATCGACACCGAGGATGCAATAGGACCCGAAATAGCAGCCGAGGCTTATATATACATACTTGTTTACATAATTTGCAATGATAGGGGGGGAATTGTCATGTTGCCTTCGATGTGTTCCGTTAAATTTAAAAATAGGATTGGCGAGACCTTATTGGACTACACTGTTACTTTTTATTAGCAGTTAGGGTTCGATCCCCATTGGGGCATACTAAAGCATTTAAGAATAGAAGCAAAGGCTTCCCTCCCGTTTTATGCAATTATCTTAATAAGCGTTTCATGCAACAAGTCTAGTCATTCATCATTCTAAAATATGTATATACAGTGGATCCTCTGTAAAAGACCACCTAATTTGGAAGACATTAATCAGTCTTTGATCACAGGTAGGTCTTTATATACAGGGTCATTTATGACAGAAAATTAGCAATTCGGAAACTTAGAGTGCGGTTGCTAAAGACAGGGATCTGCTCTATAAGGTGGTCTTAGCAAGGTTTGACTTTATGTGTAAGAAGTGTTTAAAAAGAGACACACATTAAGGTTATCTTTTGTGAGCTGCTAAATATAACAGTGTGCAATAATTCCCCTTGATAAAGTGATATTGCTTAATTAATCAATTCATTAAGATTAAATAATCAGAAAGCAAATAATGTTATCTTTTGGACTGTTAGGAAATGTTTAGATGAAGTAATTGTGCAATATGTAGGTCGTAGTGATGCTGTCATTATTTGGAGTGTGGGAAAAAACCCAACTGATCCACTGGTGTTAGAACCGCAACTTAGATAGTGAACTATATTCGATTTCCCAGGTCGCGGCACTACGGTCATGGTGGAGTACCCTTGGGCAAGGCACATTTTTCTAGCCTAGTACTGGTTTGTTTACCCAGGGATCATGAATAATTAATTTAATTGCGCGATAAATGACCTTAGCTGTCGATGAGCCTAAAACATTATATTCGATTTCATCACATAGAGGCGATTGATGCTTTGATTGATTGAGTTTTTCACTCTTTTCAACATAAATGGAACCATTAAAAAAGAGAGAGAGAAGAGAGAGAGGAGAGAGAAGGAGAGAGAGAATGAGAGAGAGAGAGAGGAGAGGAGAGAGAGAGAGAGAGAGAGAGCGAGGAGAGAGAGGAGAGAGAGAGAGAGAGAGGAGAGAGAGAGAGAGAGAGAGAGAGAAGAGAGATGAGAAGAGAGAGAGAGAGATAGAAGAGAGAGAGGAGAGAGAGAGAGAGAGAAGAGAGAGAGAGAGAGAAGAGAGAGAGAGAGAGAGAGGTGGAGAGAGAGAGAGAGAGAGATGAGAGAGAGAGGAGAGAGATGAGAGAGAGAGAGAGAGAAGGAGAGAGAGAGAGAGAGAGAGAGAGAGAGGAGTGATGAGAGAGAGGAAGAGAGAGAGAGAGAGAGAAGAATGAGAGAGAGAGAGGAGAGAGAAAGAGAGAGAGAGAGAGAGAGGAAAAAAAAAAAAGAGAGAGAGAGAGTGAGAGAGAGAGAGAGAGAGAGAGGAGGAGAAGAGAGAAGGAGAGGAGAGAGAGAAGAAGAGAGAGAGAGAGAGAGAGAGAGAGAGAGAGAGAGAGAGAGAGAAGAGAGAGAGAGAAGACGAGAGAAGAGAGAGGAAGAGAGTAGAGGAGAGAGAGAGAGGAGAGAGAGAGAGGAATGAAGAGAGAGGAGAGACGGAGAGAGAGAGAGGAGAGGAGAGAGAGAGAGCACTCATATCTGACTGTACACTTATTAATTAATTCAATTGTACGATAACGTTATCAGCCTGTGATAGAGAGAGAGAGTGGAGAGAGAGAGAGGAGAGTGAGAGAGAGGAGAGAGAGAGAGAGAGAGAGTGAGAGAGAGAGAGAGAGAGAGAGAGAAGAATGAGAGAGGAGAGGAGAAGAGGAGAGAGCAGCGAGAGAGCAGACACACATCAACACACACACACAACACACACACACACACAACACGCATATCTGACTGTACACTTATTAATTAATTCAATTGTAAGATAACATTATCAGTCCGTGTTGGAAATGATAGAGATCAAAGGTCGAGATAAGATTGGAGTAAATGTTTTGAGTCGTCACATCAATACTTATTCAGCTAAACATGTAACACAGCTATAAATATAAAATTGGGCAAAACCACACAGAAATGTGACATTAAACAGGACCAGTCTGAGCATCAACGTACCCTGAGTATCATCTCCACGATTCACCAGTAGTAAAAGTGCAAGCATCTTTGTTAACAGCATCTAGAGGATGGTATATATGAATTTACATGTTACCTAATCGATCCTTTTTTCCTATGAATTTCATTTTTTTGTTTCGAGTAGCGTGACGTTGCGCAGATGATTGACTATTCCTCATTATATGTTCAAATCTTTAACCCTTTCCTCATACGACAATTCTGCAGCAGATGACCTTTGAACGTATTTTGCCAAAACAAAGAAAATCTCCATAATTGAATGGATAACCTATGACAAAAAGTGGAAAAACATTGTGGCAAAAGGAGAAATTGCACGTTTTGTGCAATTCTTCTTTGTCACTATGTTTTTCTAAAGCCGTCTGCTGCAGAGGCGTCAGAAAGCGTCTATATGAGGGAAAGGGTTAATCAAGTGTTTCGGCCTCCGGCCCATATACAAGCATCATATACACATATAAGCATAATCAATAATTATATACATGAAATAAAATGAATACATTTGGATACATTGTTAATATTGTTGATTATTCGTATAGTTTTAAAGGCTTTTTTTTATGACTTTTCAAAAAAAAATGTTTTCTTAGTTTAAGCGCTTCAATTAGAAATGTTGCCACTAGTCGTATTGTTGTATTTCATTTCAATAGAATATTATATTGAAAACATCTATATTTCTATGTGCGTAGCCACTATATATTTTTAAAATATAACAATGTGGTTTTAGTGATATGGACGTTGTTGCTCCAGAAAACCAACACATAACGCAATTATTAATATAAATAGAACTAAATGTGTATCCATGCTTAAGATCCAGATGAACACTGATTTAAAGACGTTTCCTATAGTCTTCTTTTAAACACTTTCCCACATACAACAAATCTGCAGCACAACGACTTTGATAAACATCTTGCAAAAACACAGAAAATGTCTTCAAATGAAGAAATATATACTGAACAAAGTTGAAAACCTTGATGGCAAAAGATGAAATTACTAACAATGAGCAATGTCTTCGTTTGCCACACTGATTTTACAAGTAGTCTGCTTCAGAGGCGTTCGAAAGCGTCTATATGTGGTGGGAAAGGGTTAATAATTAGCGAGTAGTGCAGAGCTACACCAGATGCGGATGCTCTGGATCTATACTGCTAGTAACTGCCTTACGGTCGGTTGTTCGAAGAGCGGTGCTCATTAATACGATGGCACACACTCAACATATAGATTGTTATGCATTAAACTGTTTGGCTTTGTTTGGTTTTTTTACCCTGAATATATTAATTTTGTTTGCATTCTATTTACATCACTCTTATGCTTAATAGGAATCCGCTGTGGTCGAGTGGTTAGCGTCGGGGATTTCGAAACCGGGTGTCCCGGGTTCTATCCCCCGTCGCGGCACTACGGTCATGGTGGAGTGCCCTTGGGCTAGGCACAGTTTCTAGCCTAGTACTGGTTTGTTTACCCAGGGATCATGAATAATTAAAAAAATAATTGCGCGCTAAATGACCTTAGCTGTCGATGCGCCATAAAACTATATACATTCATTCACTCTTATGTATGGTTTGATTTCAACTTGTATCTATAGAACCCATTTTCAATAAAGAGGATCAAGTTGATGAAACAATACATTAAAACAAGCTGCATGATTGCACCACTTTAACAGTTTTGAATTTTAGTTTTTAACAGTTCAAATATATAACTGTTTTGGGTTTTATTGATTAATTTAAACTTATATATTTAACATCGATTGTGAAACAAGCGTTCAGCTTATATTAATCACGATCGATGTCTACGTCCTAGAGACTTTACCTACACGGGAATTGTACTCGGGTTCTCTGACCAGTACGAGAGGCCTACGCTCTACTAAGATGATTATTTTTGAGTACTCACAACACAGGGTTTGTGTGTCAAATCATGATATCATAACATGAAAAAAATGCCCCTAATCTAGAGCTCTGCATTGTTAATTAAAACGCACAAGATCGAGCAAAAACAAAGTACTTCGATTTCCTATGAATACTTTTGACTGTCTAGTTCACTTATGTCTAAACCCTTAAATTCCTGCAAATTATATCATATTTTTATTTGTTTACAGTTTCTTGCATATTTATGGTTGAGCCTTTGCTCGATAGCTAAGTTATTAGCACATCTATAGACCAAATTTAAAGGTTAATATTGGTCTATATTGTTTGCAAATGTGTTTGATTTTGTGTATCACAAGATAGAGTTTGAATTGGCAATATTGATGTTAAGCTTTATTTTATTGTGTGTTTGGGGTTTACAATAAAAGTATCGTTTCCGATTGCTAGTTATCAATAAGTTGTTAGCGCAAATATAGACAAAGATTAGACTGCACACATTTACAGGTTAAAACTGGCCAACAATGTTTGCAAATGTTGTTTAAAGTCATGTTTAACAGGATAAGGGTTAACATGGAAAAAAATATGTTAAACTTTATTTTATGATGTGCTTGGGGTAACCACTGAAGCAGAAGTTCCGCTTGATTACAGCAGAATTAACACTTTCCTAAATATAGATACATTTTGACGTATATGAAGATGCCGACCTTTGAAAACATTGTGACAAAAGGAGCAATTGCTTATGACGAGTAATGTCTCCTCTTGACACAGTGTTTTCCTCCCTACTCAATCATTTCACTCTCATTTAAAGACAATCTGAAAACACTCGAAAGAGACGTATAAGCTCCCATAGAATGCATTAAAACTAGCTGATCTAATAAGGCCACAATTCAAGCATTAGTGTAGTTTGCAGGCCCCATAAGCCGTATAGAGGGAACCGTGATTTTCGCCCGTTTATAATTTTGCCAATTTGCTTTCAAAGTCGTCTGCTGGGGATATGTAATATGCGGGTAATGTTATTTTGTGATTTTTACGCCGCTTTCAACATTATTTCAGTTATATCACGGCGACAGTTCACTTATATTCATTATCCCTGGGGAAAACAAACCAGTACTAAGCTAGAAAATGTGCCTTGCCCAAGGGCACTCCACCATGACCGTAGTGCCTTTGTTATACGCCTGTCTCTTTCTTCTACTTACATATATATATTGTACCTTATAAGGCATTAGCCTATAAGTGACCCTTCATTCGAGTCAAAGGTCACGTGACGAATATCTCAAGTTGTTACTATTAAGGAGTATCGCAATTCATCTTTAACCCTTTCCCCTCATATAGACACTTTCTGACGCCTCTGCAGCAGACGGCTTTCTGAAAACATAGTGACAACAGAAGAAATTGCTCAAAACGAGCAATTTCTCCTTTTACCACAATGTTTTCCACTTTTAATTATAGGTTATCCATTCAATTATAGAGATTTTCTATTTTTTGACAAAATATGTTCAAAGTCGTCTGCTGCAGAATTGTCGTATGAGGGAAACGGTTAATGTTGTACGTAAGTGGACACGTAATCGTGGACTAAATTCATTGATACGGCCGTGGGACAATAACCTAGTGCCTGCGCAAACGAATATCAAAGTAAAGACCAACTGCACCCTAAGGACGACGCTGCAGTAGCAAAACACGCTTTTCCGTATTTCTTTAAAACTACACAAGTCGGCACTTCATTTAACAGACGCTTTCTAACGCCTCTGCAGCAGACGACCTTTGAAAATATTGTGACAAATCATGACAATAGTTGTTCTTTCATTTATAGAGAGTTTCCATATTTTTGCCACAATGTTTGAAACCTTATTCGTTAATTGTTCTTTCATTTATAGATTTTTTTTAATTTGACTAATGAACCTATTTTCTTTTTGCCACAATGTGTTTTTACTTTATTCAATAGTTATTCTTTCATTAAAAGAGAGTTTCCATATTTTTGACAAAATGTTTCAAAGTCGTCTGCTGCAGATGCGTTGTATGTGGGAAAGGGTTAACTGTGTTCGTTTAGTGCATGTTTGTGAATGGACTTAGTGGTCCTGATAGCTCTTTCCTGTATGGACCAAAATCAAAGAAGAACCTACTTCCTCAAACTGGTAAGGCATACCAGACTGATTGTTGTGTGAGTGACTTAGTGTGACTTAGTTTGCCGGGTCATGCCCTTTCCCTCATATAGACGCTTTCTGACGCCTCTGCAGCAGACGGATTTTTGAAAACATAGTGACAAAAGAAGAAATTGCTCAAAACGATTAATTTCTGCTTTTGCCACAATGTTTTCTACTTCTAGTCATAGGTTATCCATTCACTTATAGAGATTTTCTAATTTTTGACAACATATGTTCAAAGGCGTCTGCTGCATAATTGTCGTATGAGGGAAAGGGTTAAATGGTAGAAATGGCTTTCCTTCCTATGCACTCAGGGTTTTGGGGTCAGCATTACGACTGACTGACTGACTGGTGTCAGGATAAATGGACCAGTAGTACTGTGGCAACTTACACAGGAAACGCCGTGATATAACTGAAAAATTGTTGAAAGCAGCGTAAAACTCCAAATAATCAATCAACCAATAGTTAAGTTTAATTAAACTTACATACAGTATTTTATATTGATCTCTAAAGTTTAAACTTACATACAGTAGTTTACATTGATCTCTAAAGTTTAAACTGACATACAGTAGTTTACATTGATCTCTAAAGTTTAAACTTACATACAGTATATTACATTGATCTCTAAAGTGTAAACTGACATAAAGTAGTTTACATTGATCTCTAAAGTTTAAACTGACATACAGTATTTTACATTGATCTCTAAAGTTTAACTTACAAACATTATTTTACAATGATCTCTAAAGTTTAAACTGACATACAGTAGTTTACATTGATCTCTAAAGTTTAAACTTACATACAGTATATTACATTGATCTCTAAAGTTTAAACTTACATGCAGTAGTTTACATTGATCTCTCAAATGTAAACTGACATACAGTATTTTACATTGATCTCTAAAGTGTAAACTGTCATACAGTATTTTACATTGATCTCTAAAGTGTAACCTGACATACAGTATTTTACATTGATCTCTAAAGTTTAAACTGACATACAGTATTTTACATTGATCTCTAAAGTTTAAACTTACATACAGTATTTTACATTGATCTCTAAAGTTTAAACTGACATACGGTATTTTACATTGATCTCTAAAGTTTATACTGACATACAGTATTTTACATTGACCTCTAAAGTTTTAACTGACATACAGTGTTTTACATTGATCTCTAAAGTTTAAACTGACATACAGTATATTACATTGATCTCTAAAGTTTAAACTGACATACAGTATTTTACATTGATCTCTAAAGTTTAAACTGACATACAGTATTTTACATTGATCTCTAAAGTTTAAACTTACAAACATTATTTTACATTGATCTCTAAAGTTTAAACTGACATACAGTAGTTTATATTGATCTCTAAAGTTTAAACTTACATACAGTATTTTACATTGATCTCTAAAGTTTAAACTTACATACAGTATTTTACACTGATCTTTAAAGTTTAAACTTACATACAGTAGTTTACATTGATCTCTAAAGTTTAAACTTACATACAGTAGTTTACATTGATCTCTAAAGTTTAAACTTACATACAGTATTTTACATTGATCTCTAAAGTTTAAACTTACATACAGTATTTTACATTGATCTCTAAAGTTTAAACTGACATACAGTATTTTACATTGATCTCTAAAGAAGCACGATCTTACAATTCATGTTAACCCTTTTAAGCATAATACAGCAACTTTGGTGAAAGTTATGGAATCTGTCTTTAAATGAAAAAACAAACCAATTATTGTTTAAGTCGAAAACATTATGGCAAAATGAGAAATTGCTCATCACGAGCAATACTATTACTCCTTTCTCACAATGATTTCAAAAATCGTCTGATGCGCTTGTAGGTGGGAAATATTAATTCAATCTCCATGCATGGTTCCTGGATACGCAATCGTACTCGCACTAGTGTGGGTTGGTTCCCAAATCGAGAAAACATAACAACAAAGGGAAATATCATTTAAATTGTGGGCCAAACGATCTACCTACTTACCAAAAAACACTTATACACAATGGTACAACTACCCAATCCGTTCTCTTATAAAGAGAAACAAACTGGGTTTTAACGACAAACGTACACCCAGATCAACCTGCGTGCATCTGTGCAGTTGTATCTGGATCTGCAATCTTCACAAATGAACCCTTTCCTTACATAGACAAAATCTGCAGCAGACGACACATTGAACACATCTTGGTTAAGATGCGAAACATCTCTATACATTTAAAAGTATAGATATCGAATCGAGTTGAAAACATCGTGGCGAAAGGAGAAATTGCTCATCATGAGCAATTTCTCCTTTCGCCACACTGTTTTCAAATATAGTCTGCTGCAGATGCGTCAAATTAAAGTAGAGATATTGAATCGAATTGAAAAACATTGTGGCGAAAGGAGAAATTGCTCATCATGAGCAATTTCTCCTTTCGCCATAATGTTTTTCAAATATAGTCTGCTGCAGATGCGTCAAATTAAAGTATAGATATTGAATCGAGTAATTTCTCCTTTGGCCACAACGTTTTTAAATATAGTCTGCTTCAGATGCGTCAAAGTGCGTCTGCAACTGGGAATAAGTTAACCACAACAGGAGTCAAAATACTCTCGCGCCCTCGAGAGGGCGGAAGCTCTAACCATTACATCACAGTAAAAAAAGTCCAAAACCTTTATGTGTAGGATGTGTAGGAACCTGACTGTACGCATTTTGATGTTGTTGCAGTTATGTGACAACTATAGCTATGTTATCATTATTATTAACACTTTCAATGCTGAATTCTTAAAATATAATTGTCCGGCTTTTGTGTTTGGAAGCGTCCAAATCCGATAATAAGTATTTAAAGTTAAAAAGGTTAAGTTGAGCAACCAACAGTGTACATCCTGGTTAGACGGCGGGGATGCTGTACTGGTGACACAGGCTTCACAACAGTCGGTTCAACAGTCAAAGTTTTTTTATAAAAATTATCTACAACAACAAGAAACTGTTGTGTTACATTTTAATGGATTTCACTTTGGCTGTTTATTTTAAAATGACGCGACGTTGGTGTGTGTAGGTTTTGTATGTGACATGACCAGGCTTGCTTGACTGGATTAAAACTGTGAGCATATAGGATAGGAAGATTACAATTAGGCCGAGTCACGTAAAATAGACTATCCGGACTTTGCAAATAGAATAGAGAATATCTAAATCAGTATATGCCTTCGCTCAGTTTGCTTAAAACAATATTTCTATTCTAATTTAAATTTAATTTTATTACAATTAATAACAAATATAAATAACCAGTTTATATTTGATATTAATTGTAATAAGATGTATATATGTAAATTAGAAAATAAATAAAATATTGTTTAAACCAAACTGCGAAAAGGTTTGATTAGGTGTTTTCCCTATTTGCAATATAATACAAAGGAACCACGTATGCTCCTTGAGAATGGTTGCCGCATGTTAAACCGAACAGTATTTGGAATTTGATCGAAGTTACGATTGACCTTTTCCCACATATACCAGATTTGCAGCAGACGACTTTCAAAACATATAGGCAAACATATGGAAAATCTCTATAAATGAAAGTGTAATCATTGCATTCGGAGGTGAAAACATGGTGGCAAAAGGAGAAATTGCTCATTATGAGCAATTTCTCCTTTCGTCACCATGTTTTCAAAAGTCGTCTACTGCAGAGGCGTCAGAAAGCGTATATATGTTGGAAAGGGATAACTCTTCATTCCCACGTGCAGGCGCACTTTGATTCGTTTGCAGCAGACGAGTTTTGACAACATTGTGACAGAAGAGAAATTCCACCAAGGTGGCCATATTATTCTTTTCCCCCATGATACTGTTTTCTACTCTGTCGTGAAAAGGTTGTTTTCATTTAGAGAGGGACCAATCCCTAGACGTTTTGCAATGTCGTCTGCTTTAGATTCTGTCTATGTGGGAAAGGACTAATCCAAAACTTCGACAGAAGAGAAATTCCACCAAGATGGCCATATTATTCTTTCCCCCATGATAATGTTTTCTATTCTGTCGTGAAAGGTTTGTTTTCATTTACAGAGGGACCCATCCCTAGACGTGTTCAATGTCGTCTGCTGTATTATTCTTTCCCCCCATGATACTGTTTTCTACTCTGTCGTGAAAGGTTTGTTTTCATTTACAGAGGGACCCATCCCTAGACGTGTTCAATGTCGTCTGCTGCACAGGTTCCCGGCGCGGATTTTTGTCACTTAAAAACATATAAATCATTATATACAAAATATATTATGTATTTATAGTACGGTAGTGTATATTATACGATAGTGTGGGAAAAATGACACGCCGGGTACCTGCGGTCGGTCTGCTGTAGATTCTGTCTATGTGGGAAAGGACTAATCCAACCACAACTTCGAAAGACTTTTTTTTCAACGGCGTGGTCAGAATAATAGTGATGTCCTTTCTAATCAACGACATGGAGAAAGTGCAACTATATGGTTCGCAATGTCTGTTCTAATTGATAACCGAATCTTTGATTACACTTCTTTTCAAAATATCTGATAGCGTTTCGAGTGAGCATTTAATATGTATGTATGTATGTATGTATGTATGTATACACACGATTGACAAAACATCATGGATATTTACAAATGCCTGCCACAAATTAATATGTAAATAATATTTTATAAATCTTCAAAATTGGTTATATATTAGTGGAAAATTAATAGAATCAGCGCTATGTCTTCGATTTGATTTCAAAGAAAGATGATTTTTACATCGTTGAAATATGATGCTTAATGTGCATCTATATATTACCTGTAAACAATCTATAGAAACTTGTCGAAAGCAATTTAAAATACGCTGAACTGATAAACATTTTATCAACAAGGTTAATTATCTTATTTTGAGACGCGTTACACGAAAACGATCTTCAGAGGTATGACATTAAAAACGTGAGCTGCAGTGGAACCTGTGTACATAGACCACCCATGGGAATTCAACAATCTGGTCTTTGTTCACAGGTGGTCTTTAATTGCAGGGTCATTTATGTATAAAATGAGTCATTCGGAAATGAAAAGTGTGGTGGCTATAGACAGGGAATTGCTATTCCAAGGTGGTCTTTGCCAATAATTGACTGTATATTGTTAGCTTATGGTCATACCAGTTCATCGCGATTTTACAGTGTGTTAACTCTTTCAGCGCCAAAGGCAGTATTATGGTTTTTGCAAACAATCCAGATTCAGGTGAGTCAGCTCGTGACGAGCTGTCTCACCTGAAATCAGCATTATTTGCCTTTAAGTTATAAAAATATTCCAAAACTCTTAATACAAAAGAAATGAAACGCCCGATTTTGAACATGGAAGAGTCTACTTTAAACAATTCAGCGCTGACAGAGTTAAACTATATGTATGATTAGATGGCGTAAAGTTAAGATCCTGATCAGACTGTGTGAAGACGCAGATTGATCATACCAGTTCGTTGTCACAATGTTCCGGAGTGCTGTCTCCGTTTGACGTGGTCCGATTTTCTTTATCATTGACCCAGCGTATTTGAACTAGACTGTATAAACTGTTTGATTATTTTCGTATGGTAATTTTTCGAACTCTGAACCACTTAGAGCCCCCGCCGTCACTTGGTTGTACCGATCTAGAGTATCTGGCCTATTCGACCACATATAAGTATCAACTCGAGTTTGATAAGTATTGCATCTATTACAGCGTACGTTTACAACCCTTTATACCAATCGGTACAGTGTGGAGTGTGACAGTTTATATTGAAGTTTATAAAGATAAATCTATTTACACTATCAAATAGCAATAATGAAAACAGTGTGGAACATGTTTGCCTTAAATTTGCTCTAGAGGGACAATCACAATATATTTTATCCACAATATTAAAAAAAAAAAATGTCGTTCAAAGTACTCAAAGTGGTGAAGGGTTAACGAAGGACTCGGTCTTCATTCATATAAAACAATCAGGCTCGTTTTTATCAGTTACATTTAACAACTTGAGTGAGGAGGTACATATTTATTTAAAACGCGAGATTTTGCCTAGAGGCATGTTACGGTCGTGAGTTCGAAACGTTTCGACACAACAAAAACGGTATTCGCTTTTGTATGTTCACCCCTACATCCCATTGCTTGTATTTTATCCTAACATATATTTACCCAAAATGTAATAAAATATGAATGAATATTTCGAGGGCTTAGTGTGAAACAGTTGTAACTAAAATTTGTATTTTTTTTTACCAAGGTTAATTACCTCGCCATAAAGTCTTTATAAGCGTTAACTCATTTTTTATTGGTATACAATGGAAATTCAGGTGCCATTGCTCATTCTGAGCAATGGCACCTAAATTTGCATTGTTTACAAAAGGGTCAAAATTGCCCCTATTCCAGGGTTTTCAAAATAGGTTTTTAGTTACAACCGTTTCACGAAAAGCCCTCGATTTGAAAGGGACTGGAAATGAATTGCTGAATTTGCATGTTTATATTTTCTTCATTAAATTTTAATGAAATCTATATCACACTCTTTGAAAGCATGTTTTATAATAGATTCAATTTTCACGTTTTACCCGGAGTTATATAATAACATTTTCCCATAAGGTGCATTGACTTTATCTCGTAGTATTGCGCAAATAACAAAGGCCTGTCTGTTAATGCCCATATATCAACAGTACGACGATAATTAAGTTGTACTATTATTTATTGTTGGTGCAAAAGTTTAATATCAACCAGTCAATCAATGCCTAGCATTGCCTTTCTTTTGAGGCACATATGTTAACCCTTTTAACCCTTTTCCTCAAACGACAATTCTGCAGCAGACGACTTTGAACATATTTTGTCGAAACACAGAAAATCTCTATAATTGAATGGGTAACCTATGACTAAAAGTGGAAAACATTGTGGCAAAAGGAGAAATTGCTCGTTTTGAGCAATTTCTTCTTTTGTCACTATGTTTTCAAAACGCCGTCTGCTGCAGAGGAGTCAGAAAGTGTCTATATGAGGGAAAGGGTTAATTGTTTTTTTATGGATGCATATAAATCAAACTCATGTCTAATGATGCACATATATCAAAAGTACGAAATACACGTTTTACTATTACTACTGGATAGTGCAACATTTCTATATCAACTAGCTTTGCCTAGCTTTTGCCATACTATAAATGCACATATATCAATTGACTTATTATACATACATATATCAAACTCATGTCTAATGATTCACATATATCAAAAGTACGAAATACACGTTTTACTATTATTACTGGATAGTGCAACATTTCTATATCAACTAGCTTTGCCTAGTTTTTGCCATACTATAAATGCACATATATCAATTGACTTATTATACATACATATATCAAACTCATGTCTAATGATGCACATATATATCAAAAGTACGAAATATTAGTTTTAGTATTATTTATTGTTGGCTCGATAGTTAGTTTAACCCTTTCCCACAAACAACAAATCTGCAGCAGACGATTTTTAAAAACATATTGACACAAACGTTTACAATCTCCATAACAGATGTCTTAATTGGTAAATAAAGTTGAAAACATTGTGGCCAAAGGATAAATTGCTCATTATGAGCAATTTCTCCTTTGGCCACAATGTTTTGAAAAGTCGTCTGATGCTATTGCGTCAAAATGCGTCTGCAGGTGGAAAAGGGTTGATATAAACAAGTACGAAATACGTGTCATGCACGAATGGGATTTAATAGTAGAACAAGTATATATAGCCAATCCAGTGCTTAAGAACACCTTTGAATAGCGAGTCCCTGTATATAGCAACCACACTTTTAGTTTCACAATCACTCATTTTCTGCATAAATAAATAACCCTGCAAGTAAAGACCACCTGTGAACAAAGACACTGATTCCACTGTAGATTTATTTGCATTTAACAGTTTTAACCATGCTTGATTCGGGGTTCTGTTTTCACATCCTTTAGTACACAAACATAACGCCATAACGATAACCCCCCCTATCCCACTTGTAGAAATAATTATAGATTTCCGGCAGATGCAATTTGAGCAATTAGTATCACTCATTAAGTCCAATTAATCATTGTTCACACTGTTTTCTACTTAAGTCAATACTTACACTAAGATTTCTACAGATTTTCTATAGTTTTGCTTTAATGTTTTCAAAGTTCTCTATTGTGGATTTGTTATATGTGGGAGAAGGGTTTTAATGTGTCGACATGTCCCAACAAGGTATTGAACTGCCGACCTTTAGATTGCGTTGGTCGACGGTCCAGTGGCCGCAATATCGAAACCCAGTTAGTTATGTGATCATATGTTTGTTTGAATTGTGTTGTATGCAGCATAATGTTCTTAACCCTTTCCCTCATACGACAATTCTGCAGCAGACGACTTTGAACACATTTTGTCAAAAAATAGAAAATCTCTATAATTGATTGGATAACCTATGACTAAAAGTGGAAAACATTGTGGCAAAAGGAGAAATTGCTCGTTTTGAGCAATTTCTTCTTTTTGTCACTATGTTTTCAAAAGGCGTCTACTGCAGAGGCGTCAGAAAGCGTATGTATACATGAGGGAAAGGGTTAGGCTATATCCCGGTATTTACTGTACCAGTATTACCGGTATGATCTGTCCTGACAGAGGTTCATCAGACGTAATGCTATCCCCGCACAACCCTGGGCTACAATGAGCACCATAGACGGGAGCGATTGCTACCATTTGCAAAGCCTTCCGTGATATCGAGGGCTTGGCGTGAAACGGTTGTAACTAAAAACCTATTTTGAAATCCCTGGTTTAGGGGGCAATTTTGAACCCTTTGTAAACACTGCAAATTTAGGTGCCATTGCTCAGAACGAGCAATGGCACCTAAATTTCCATTGTTTACCAAGTAAAATGATTACACGCTTATAAAGACTTTATGGCGAGGTGATTAACCTTGGTAAACAAATATTTTAGTTACAACCGTTTCACGCCAAAGCCCTCGATATGTTAACCTTATACACATGCAACAAATCTGCAACAGACGACTTTGAAAATAAATTGGGGGGGTTGAGTTATCGGAAAACTCTCTATACATGAACATAATAATAAGTGAATATAGTTAAAATCTTTGAGACAAAAGGAGGAACTGATTATTATGAGCAATGCATATTTTTGTCATCATGTGTCTAAAAGTAGCCTGATGCATATACATATACATCACAATGCGGTTTCATGTGGGCAAGGGATAAGTAAACAGATATGCATGTATTTGTAAGACATGGTTTGCGTGTCATATGTTAATGGTAGTAAAACTGTGTGGAGATGTTTCAACATAATATGGTCTATACCTCAAATTAAACAAGAAATATCTTTAAAAAAGATAAAAGGCAATCAATATGAGAAAACACTAAGAAATGGAACATGCGCATATTATTTGACTTGAATATCAGAAAGGTTCTATGTGTTTACCAAAGGCTCATCCAGCTTCAGTTTCTATAAATAGATTATCAAAGCCGAGAAATACACCACATGAGTGGAGATTACGCGAGGCTCCCAAGACGTGTATAAAAAAACATACGTTTCTTTTGGACGATAAATAACTGAAAACTTGTCATGTTTTAAAAAAATGATTAATTTTTTTTGCTCTTAAATATTATATTTCATACGTTTTCACAGATTTTTTTCACTGAAATTTATTTTTTAAGGAAAACAATCAAAAGTTAGTATGCAGAACATTTCATTTTAGAACTCGTAGGATCGCCAACTTAACTATGAACCAATCAAAACGTTTCATTTCCTTTATTTCTTCGACATTATTCATTAAATACAACATTATCTAGATCAATTGGTCAAAACTGAGGTTAAACAGCTATTGCCGAAATAGGGTTCACGAAAACCGAATAAACCCGTGCGCGATGAGGAACGTGCGAAAAAAAAAAAAAAAAAAAAAATACCTCAATACATTAACATGTTTAACTCTTTCGTTGCCAAAGGCAATTAAAAGCATTTGCAAACAACGACGCAGATTCAAGTGAGACAGCTCGAAACGACTTTGAAAACATCTCCGCAAAAATATTGAAAAGCATTACAATTGACAGTTTAACTATTGAAAAGAGTTGAAATATTTATGGTAAAAGGAGAAATCGCTCGTTTTTGAGCAATTTATTTTCTTGTCATAATATTTTCAAAAGTCGTCTGCTGCAGAGGCGTCAGAAAGCGTCTATATATGGGAAAGGGTAAACTACGTACGCTAAGGTTGGTTTTCCTGGAGCATAGCTCAGTTATGTAAGAAATCTTATAAATCAGCCCTTAAATATTTTAATTATGACTTTATTTACACAAAGAAAGCATGCAATGGTGGTAAATTCTTTATTTGTTTACGAACAATTTTTCATTCGTTTTAAGCTCATATATCATTACTTAGTTTTCTGCATGAAATCTTTTCTGAATTATGCAAGCTATAAAGTCACGCATTAATTAACCGTTTCCCTGATGTGAGCGTGTACAAACGTCGTCAGCAGTTGACTCATACAAGTTTGATCACAGAAGGAGAAATAAATCAAAATGCCAAATTTCTTCATTTTTCTGGAACCTTTTTTTTGTCAAAATAGTTAAACGATTTAAATTTTGAACCATTTTGCCCCCAGTACATTCTCTGTCCCAGTTTACATATATATGCTATTGAATGAGAATGCAGTTTGAATAGATAATATCAAGTACATTAGCTGTTGCAATTTACATATAAAAATGATGCATTCAAGATGGTAGTTTGATGTATCACTTTCTCGTGTGTTTTATGTCACCATTGCATCGAAAAACACCGCGTATTTAACCCTAACCAAACAAAACTCAAGGGCGTTTAGTATCTTCTTCTAAAATCCTTTTTTGACCTCGTAACATTGACCTATGTTGTGGGTACTTAATATAATCATAACAATGAGACGTTTCTATCGAGTACTTCATGGTGTTTGGCTGAATAAAGAAAGCTATTATGGGGGAAAAGAGCAGTATACCCCTCCTTATTCTTCAAAATCCCTACAAAAAAGCTTCATAACCCTAAACATATTTGTCATATTCTTACATACGTATGAGACCGCCTCGGCGTTGTAGTGGTTAGTTAAAACGTCCGCCTCGAGAGCGGGAGACCAGAGTTCGATCCCCAGTCCGGCCATACCAAGGACTTTAACATTGGTAGACGTGACTCCACTCCTTGGCGCTAAGTATTACGGGGATGGTATTACTTTGATGTACCGATTGTTTGTCTGGGGGTTATACACCGCTTTTAACAACTGTTCAGTTAGATCACGGCATTTCCTGTGTAACTTACCAGTACTACTGGTATATTTTCATCCTGACATCAGCGAGTCAGTCGTTATATGCTAACGCGTCAACCCTGGACACCAGGTAGGAATAGCCATTAGTACCATCTTTTAAGCATTTGGTATGACCAGGCGGACGCTCCACCACAACTCTACCAAGGTGTCAGGGGATAGCATTACGACTTATGAGATGCTGTTAGGACAAACTTACTAGCTAACTTGGGGGAAACGCCGTTATATCATCGAAACACGGTTGAAATCACCATTCATACAAATCAGTCTGATAATGACTTGATTAGGTAGTACATGTACTGATAACATTATATGGGGGCAACCCACTCAAAAAGCAGTCACCAAGGTTGTTTTTTTTTAGCCTTGAATTATTAAAACGGACCAGCACTGCATTTTGAAAAAACCCAATATCCAATTATAGGAACATCAAGATAAGAATAATGAGTTATATAGTCTGCCGTATAGGACCTGGTCAGACATATTTGATGCGCTGGGTCGGTCAGGAGCTATACAGGTGACACTGGCTGTACACAAATCGTTTCCAGATGTTAAAGCTGTGCTAGTGGTACTATCGGCCAGACTACGTACTTGTTCTGTTGGCCTTTGGTCATAGCCGGTCTCTTTAACCTTCAAGGATGTTTGGATTACTATAATACGAACAGGGAAGATTCCGAT
This sequence comes from Serripes groenlandicus, assembly GCA_031761405.1. Lineage (NCBI taxonomy): Eukaryota > Metazoa > Mollusca > Bivalvia > Cardiida > Cardiidae > Serripes > Serripes groenlandicus. The sequence continues at coordinate 66,753,243 of JASEVX010000007.1, read as the reverse complement.
CGGCCCGGTACATGTCCGCCTTATGTTCCCTAATTGTAAAGTCAGGGGCGTAGCTTGGCAATAATCAATGTGTAGGCCGTCTCGTGAGAAAATCAACATTGTGGACTCTGCGTAAAGTATCGACCCGGATCAGCCTAAGCATGCCACACAAGCGTACCCGGATATACACTTTTCGCCTCCTGTAGATTTTCTGTTTCAGGAATCATTACTCTATACCTCTATCCCCCTGAGACGGAATGTGTCGGCCGGATTAGTCTGCGCGGACAGCGCAGTCTGATCTGGTCGATACATACGTAGATGTGTATCGCCGCAGCTGCATTTTGGGGCATTTTTAGAAAAAATGTGTAGGCACGAGCCTACAGTGCCTAAAGGGAGCTACGCCCCTGAAAGTCGCAAATGCTTGTTTTCGTATGACGTTACCAACATATAGATATGTGTGTGTGTGATAGAGGGTAGCCAGATAAAGTCCATTGTGTGACCCATTGTAAGCTGCACTCATCTGTCTGTGTCAAATGATACATTTATATTTGAGTTACGTGATGGTGACACGTAATGGCTCTCCGTAACGGGTTTATATAAAGGTATATTAGCGTAACACTAGAGGCGCTACACTTCTAGTTTTGTGTCAGAAGAAACATATATAGCTATATTTACATGTATGAGGAGAGTGAAGATTCTGGACACACTATGCGGATACACTGGCGCGTCTGGATCTTCACTGTTCGCAGTTTGAAACAAAACTCTAAATCGATATTTGTTACTTATGTTTTAATGAATTCCTTATGCATGCATGTTGTTTTAAAACAGTTATAGTGGTTTTTTTTCCGTTCATTGTATTTTCAGCTTTATTATGATTTTGCAATATTTTCACATTCCCCGAAAAATGTATGACAGCGACACAATTCGCATTCATTCATCTCGTCTTCTCTACACTAACATATAACACAACAACATATATATGCGATGCCAGACGAGCGCTATGAGCAAGACGAGCGCTATCCGTGTTTAATGAAGTACAGAGCAGTATGACATAAACAGTGTAACAAGCAATGATATAAGGAATTTTTTACGTACATCTTAAAGTAATGTTCCTTGTCATGAAGCTATGAATGTAACCTTGATTTGCTGACGCGAACTGACTCGCCCAGGAAAAACACAGAGATCAAAACATCATGTTTTCAAAGGGTGGATGAAATTGCTCTGAGAAACCTGTGTCCATTTGTCACCTGTCAGATCGCTATGAATGTTGGACCTCATTCGATTTTCACACATACATGACAAGAAATTTATATCATTAGAAACATTAGAAAGTAAGTTGATTTGATAGCAAATGGGAATTTACCCTTATTAACAAATATTTCACCGAAAGACAAAAATTTAACTTGCTCGGTGTCGTCTGGTAGAATGACCAAAACCTGGACTGAATATACACACATGTACATGTGTCTGCACGAGATACCCCATACAGGGAATATCCATTATTTCACTACTGTGAACCATGTACGCGTTATTTCTTACACGTAACGCTTAAGACAAATATTTCACTCTATACTAGCGAAACGCGTGAAATAGATATTACTGACTTGTAGACGCTTTTCGATGCATCTTCAGGAGATGGTTATTGAAAACAGTGTGGCAAAAGGAGAAATCGTTCTTAATGAGCAATTATTATCTTTTGTCACATTTTTGTTTAACTCTTTTCAATAATCAGTTTCGTTCATTGTATTTTCAGCTTTATTCTGATTTTGCACAATTTTCACATTTTCAAAAAAATGTGTGATAGCGACACAATTCGCATTTATTCATCTTCTAGTAACTTGTAGACGCGTTTCGATGCATCTTCAGGAGATGGTTATTGAAAACATTGTGGCAAAAGGAGAAATCGTTCTTAATTGAGCAATTATTTATTTTGTCACATTTTTGTTTAACTCTTTTCAATAATCAGTTTCGTTTTTAACTCTTTTAGCGCCAAAGGCAATATTGAGTTTTTTTGCAAACAATACTGATTCAGGCGAGTCAGCTCGTAACGAGCTGTCTCACCTGAAATCAGCATTGTTTGCCATTTAGTTATCAAAATAGTCCAAACTTTTATTATATAATAAATGGAGACGCCCGATTTTGAACATGGAAGAGTCTACTCTAAACAATTCGGCGCTGAAAGGGTTTAGAGACGTCCAAACGTTTTTCTTAGACGTTTATGAAGGTAATCTTGCTGCGGATTTGTTGTATGTGGGAAAGGATTACTCATTCATTCATATGTGTTTCTATTTTCAGTCGAGCCCCGGTAGCTCAGTCGGTAGCGACGCGGGCTGTCAATCCTGGGTTTGTGAGTTCGAATCCTGGCTCGGCCAACTTTCTTGCCGACGATTGACAAAAGTCATTGCGACACGCGTCATTCGTCTTCCACCAATGGGCTAAGTCTATGTGGAAAAGCAGCCAGTTGCTTGGGAAGATTGTTGTGTGGAGTACTGGTGTGAGAATACCAGGAAATGCATGAGTAGGTGAACTGGCCGCCGTGATATAACTGAAAAATTGTTAAAAACGGCGTTAAACCCCAATCAATCAATCAATCAATCAATCTATTTTCAGTCAGTGGTCCTGATGCGCGCCGTGCGGATCACCACCAATGCATTTCCGGTGCAGGAGAAAATGGAGGACTTTTTACCGCTGTGTTCCAGCTTAGAGCGTGAACAGTACACACTACAACGTCTAAACTCGGCCGGCGACGAGATCGACATACACATGGAGGACTTTAGAAACTTGAGCCCGTCGTCGAGTGTGTGGAACTTGGATTCGATGGACGACGAAATGTACCTCGAGTATTTGTTCTCGCAGGGACTCGCGGACTCCATTGAAAAGGCGAGCAACGTAAGCCCAGTGTTTGTGAATAAAAACAGCGACAAAGTAACGTCGTTCTGTGACAGTTATTGTAGTAATATGTTAGCCGATTTACCAAACAGTGATTCCTCTTCCAGTAGTGACTCGGATTCCGACGCAGGGGACGTGTTTACGCTTAAAAAAGACGACTTTGTGGTTCTCGGCGTCGGACTTCAAAACTTAATGCATTCATACGCCGCAAAGGCGACAGAGCCGTGCCGGGAACCAGTCCAAGATATAAAAATAGACCAATTCCCGCGAACGCCACAAGTTGTGGTGCGGTCCCGTCCACAGAGTACACCGTCCTTCACCTTTACGAATGCCAACTCATTACTAACACAGGCCACGCTAATAAACGCTGTTAAAGTTCGCACAATGAAGGCTCAAATTTCGAGAGGTTCCGGTTGTGGGAAAAACAATAACGAAGAGAAAATTTTCCATTGCACGTACGCTGGATGTACTAAAGTGTATAGTAAGTCTTCGCATTTAAAAGCGCACTTACGTCGTCATACTGGAGAGAAACCATTTTCGTGTACGTGGCCCGGATGTGGGTGGAGGTTTTCGCGATCGGACGAGCTGGCTCGTCATAAACGCTCACACTCCGGCATCAAACCCTATCAATGTAAAATTTGTGACAAAAAATTCTCGAGATCCGATCATTTATCAAAGCATTTAAAGGTGCACAGAAAGCGAAATGGGTCGTAACATTAGTTAAACCCACTGAGTGAATGGTGAAAATAAGGCTCAAAGGATAGTTACATATGTCAAAGTCAGCACATGTATGTTCAAAGGATCGCATTATTAGACAAACGATTTAGATTTAGAGGTTACTGCTTTCGCAAACATCGAAAGCCTTTCAATACTGAATATTTAGAAAGGATTTGTCCAGCTTTGCACTTGGAAGAGTCCATAGTCATAGCTTGGAATGTAAAGATAACAATGGTGAGTCTAACAGTTACCACGTAGGGGCTGGTCAGACGACGCGGATGCGCCGGCGGGCCTGGCTCTATACTGGTGGCAAAGGCTACACAACAAACCTGTTTTAGCAGTCAAAAGGTGTATAGTCCAAGGAATTGGACTTCATGTCATCCCATATAAAATACGTTTGTGCTGCAAGCTGCGTTTATATGTTTCCAAAAGTGCCAAGAAAGAAAAAGAAAATGTTAAAGTTGTATTCTTCGACCAGAAGTTAAAAATGGGTCGTCACGTGTTACACACTTAATTGATGTAACATTCGAAAGAGTTAGTGATTTCCATGAACTAAAACATGTAAAAATATTGCATACATAAAATGGTAAAAAGTTTATCTTTCGCCTTTGATTCTGTTGGATAAACCCTTTTCCCACCTCAAACAAATCCAGCAGACGACTCTGGAAATACCTAGGTAAAATATGAATCTTTTCTATGAAATAAAGAATAATACTCTAAAAGAGTTGGAAGACATTGTGGCAACAAAATCTTGTTATCCAAAAATAGTTTAAAAAGTCGTCTGCTGTTGCGTTAAAATTCATCCGAATGTGGAAAAGTTTAGTATTGAGAACGTTGTACTAATTGGCTTTAATTTTAATTGCCCCTTATTCCTTTGCTTCTAATTCGCATGTGTTGGGTTTTGACACATATATTTTCCAGAAATACTAGACTCATTCATTGCATAAAATGTAGCTCGTCTGCATTTATTTTAGGTTTTAGTTGGTTTTAAGAAATTAAACAAGTCTGTTAACGTCATGCAATGACTTTAACCCTTTCGCATACACAACAAATCTACAGCCGGTGACTTTGAAAACATCAGGCCCCGAAACTGTAAAGCTCTTAAAACGTTCTCAGTGTGTGTATACCACGTGACTTTTGACGTCAAATTTGCATCGTCAGACAGCAATAACTGCTCTTGATAAGAAGTAAAAACAATGGTAACTTTTTTCTTCACCCTTTTTAATGAAACATAGCGCAATTTACGCCGCTTACAATGTCCTATCTCCGGTTTATTGGTATTCTTGTTTTTTCAAACACTTCGACGAACCTGTTCAAGGTTCGTTGAAGTGTTTGAAGAATCTAAACCACCGGATATAGGGCTCTGTAAGCGGCGTAGACTGCGCCATGTTTCATTAAAAATGATGAAGAAATAAAAAAGTTACCTTTGTTTTTACTTCTAAACCGAAGTAAAATATTGCTGTCCGCCGTAGCATTTGTGACGTCAAAGTCACGTGGTATACACGCACTGGTTCTCCGTGCTCTGAAATGAACTCCATGCTCCGAATAAGACTTCTGATTGGTCAATTGCCTCTGATCAATCAGATACTTGAGCACATTTTCTGAGTTCAGAGTAAACGTTTATAGTATTGGAGCCTGGGCAAAGATATGGATAAAAGAGTATAACCATAACCATTAAATTGAAAACATTGTGGCAAAAGAAGAAATTGCTCAATATGAGCAATTTCATCTTTTGCAACCATATTTCAAAAAACGTCTAGTGCATATGCGTCAAAATGCGTCTTTGAAGTGGAAAAGGGTTACTTAAAGAACGCAAGGAAAAGTACAATAACCACTTAACCAAGCCGAGTCTTGCTATGTCGATAGCCTCGATCTTGACCTGTAAATCAAAGACGTTTAAGTTCCAACCCTTATCCTGCTGAATGCGTGCTACTGGCATAAACACCATTTATTTTATTATTATCAACAAGTAAATAGAGTAGATTGTTCTTTACATGTTGATCAAAAAGTGGCAGCCAGTATAGATGAAGATTAGTCCGTACGAATGTGCATGCAGATCTGTGACTACATTTTTTTCAAAAATAATTTAAAGATGTGCACTCCGCTATACGCTAATGTTGTTTAAAATTGCATATAATGTCCACCATTGTTTCGACTAGATTATTCAAAACCTGTTCTCAAAATCCAGTTTGGATAATGCTCCGGCTGTCGGCGATATTAATACATTTTGAGAAAAGGTTCATCGAAGTGTTTAAAGAAAAACTAAACCCCTAATCAAACTCCGTTGAAAAAACGGAGATAGTGCTTTGTAAGCTCTGTGGTATACACACACTGTACATGCATGCACGAAACTCAGAAAAAAAAATCTTCAATGAATGATTGAATGAATGAATGAATGAATGGATGAATGAATTAACGAAAATAATGAATAATTGAATAAATTAATGCGGGATTTTACTGTTAGGAAAAACAATTACCGTTTCGTCAATTAGCATTTTTTTCTATGACGTCCTCGTCACTTCGGTAAAAAATACTTGAAGCAATGAGTTAATTGCACAATCACAAGTATGTTGCATTGCCTTTGGCGTTTTAAAATCTTAGTCCTATTCAAATATATTCATACATAGGCATACAAGCTATTAATCTTTTGACACATTGTAAATCTACGTTGGTTGTAGAAAATGTGTGGACAAAACAGTTACATGTTTTTATCGATCTTTCGCAATCGATCTAGTAACTTCCGTGCATTGTCCCGTCAATGTTAAGGAAGAAAAGGGGACGGAAGTAGAACGGATTATGACGAAAGGGGATTTAATAATTACGTTAACCCTTTCCCTCATACGACAATTCTGCAGCAGACGACTTTGAACATATTTTGTTAAAAAATAGAATATCTCAATAATTCAATGGATGACATATGACTAAAAGTAGAACACATTGTGTCGTTTTGAGCAATTTCTACTTTTGTCACAATGTTTTCAAAAAGCAGTCTGCTGCAAAGGCGTCAGCAAGCGTCTGTATGAGGGAAAGGGTTAACTATAAGCGGCCCCGAATCACCCTCCAGGCACAGCCAAGTACCTTTAAACACTTAACCCTTTCCCACACACAGCAAATCTGCAAACGACGAGTTTGAAACACATCGAGGCAAACACATGGAAAACCTCTTGAATAAAAAAGCAATTATTGAACAAGGTTTAAAACATTGTGACTAAAGGAGAAATGGCTCATCATGCGCCATTTCTCCTTTTGCCAAAATGTTTTATAGTTCGTCTGCTGCATGTCGCATATGTTTGGAAGGGATTTCGAAACGTTTGTATTGTAAGGAACTTTCCAATGACACAAACAATCAGCCTGGAACTGTGTTATCAGAGCCAATTTAAAGTTAAACAAATTAAGGTTAACATTGTTGAAAAAAACGGTGCATTGGCTTATTATTCTGCAATATATGTTGTCCTTACTTTGTGTACGATGTTGAGCTGTGTGTACACTGACAGTTTCGTAGAGTTCAGGGTCATAGAAAGGACATACGTACTATAAGTGAAGGAAGATTTGAAGCAGCATTCAAGTACCAACTTCCTCGGTATTCTTACACTTCTTTAGACGAAGAAAGCTCGCTGGTACTTTAGACCAATGACCATGTAACGTTCACGTGTTTAATTTTTTTTTTTAAAGCTTAATTGACATTGCCACAATTTTTCTAATTTATTCTTTTCTTTTTCTTGAATTGTGTGATTAAAAGGTGTGTTTGAATTGTGTGTTTGAATGGTGCGTTAAAATGATGTGTTTGAATGGTGTGCTCGAATGGTGTGTTTGGATGTTTTTTCTATTGTGTGTTCGAATGGTGTGTTTGATTTGTTTGTTTGAAAGGTTTGTTTGAATGGTGTGTTTGAAAGGTTTGTTTGAATGGTGTGTTTGGACAATGTGTTTGAATGGTGCGTTTGAATGGTGTGTTTGATTTGTGTGTTTGAATTGTGTGTGTTGATTTGTGTGTTTGAATGGTGTGTTTGAATGGTGTGTTTGAATTGTGTGTTTGAATTGTGTGTTTGAATTGTGTGTTTGAATTGTGTGTTTGAATGGCGTGTTGAGCCATTTTCTAAAATACTTAAGTCATGTCACGGTGTGTTAAAATGATGTGTTTGAATGTTGTGTTTGAATGTTGTGTTTACATGGTGTGTTTACATGGTGTGTTTGAATGATGTGTTTGAATGATGTGTTTGATTTGTGTGTTTGAATGGTGTGTTGAGCCGTTTTCTAAAGTACTTAAGTCATGTCACGGTGTGTTAAAATGGTGTGTTTTAATGGTGTGTTTGAATGGTGTGTTTGTTTTGTGTGTTTCAATGGTGTGTTTTAATGGTGTGTTTGATTTGTGTGTTTGAATGGTGTGTTTACATGGTGTGTTTACATTGTGTGTTTGAATGGTGTGTGTGATTTGTGTGTTTGAATGGTGTGTTTGATTTGTGTGTGTTTGAATGGTGTGTTTACATTGTGTGTTTGAATGGTGAGTTTGAATGGTGTGTTTGATTTGTGTGTTTGAATGGTGTGTTTGAATGGTGTGTTGAGCCATTTTCTAAAGTACTTCAATCGTCGTGTCACGGCGCTTCCTGTGTACACAATATCAGTACTGCTGGTTATAGTATTATGACACCTAGGCATCAGTTATATTGCTATCTCGACAACCCGGGGGATCGAACCCTTGTCTCCTCCTGCTCCCATAAGCCTCCTTTTCCCTTATATAGACGCTTTCTGACGCCTCTGCAGCAGATGGCTTTTTGAAAACATAGTGACAAAAGAAGAAATTGCTCAAAACGAGCAATTCCTCCTTTTGCCACAATGCTTCCCACTTTTAGTCATAGGTTATACATTTAATTATAGAGATATTCTACTTTTTGACAACATATGTTCAAAGTCGTCTGCTGCAGAATTGTCGTATGAGGGAAAGGGTTAAGACGATTTTTTTCTTTGGTTTGTACGCAGCTTTCAACAGCTGAGGTAAAATCGCAACGGACAGTTCAGATGGTATTGCTCCCACACCAATCGCGGTAAAACATATACAAGGTATGAAACGAATACCTGCCCACCTGCTGGAGCTGAAGAGTTGCATTGACTCCACTCATTCAGACCCCATTTAGCCGGCTCTTACGGTTCAAGCAAGGGTCAGACTGTGGCTGCCATTCTTACAGAGCGTACCCCAGCTACAGGGGCATCATAAGACGAAGATAGTTCCCTAGTACCATATAGACCAATGCCGGTTAATGGTATTATATTAACAAAACACACACCTTTTTAAAACCACTTTATAGTTTACCACGTTTATTTATTCATATTTGTAATTAGATACATAAAGTAGCATCTCCATATCATTTGTGCATATCTTAAACGTTCGTTTGAACTAGTTTAAACTTCACGCGATGCAAATAAGAGCAGTCGCACCAATTTTCTTTACCATAAATCACAGTCATCATTTCTAAATTTTATACAATTTCTATTAATAATCACATAATTTGAATAGAAGTCATTTTAGATATGAGACGCATCTCACAATTTGGGGGTTCTTATTGCATCTCCGAATAGGCATCATCTAAAGTTACATTAACGTACAAATAGTTGGGGCTACACGTCTAGTTCTTTGGTCGAAAGTTGCATCAAGGATAATACTACATGTAGACGAACAGTAAAGGCTCTGATGAGACTGTGTGGATGATCAGGCTCATCTGGGCCTCTACTGTTCTTACAGGTAATCAGACCTTTAAATAGCATTATATCGGCACAATTTATTTTGTTTACATTTTCTATTTTGCCGACTGACAGTGACTGGTACAGCTTGTATCACACAGTACCACTGATTACACGATATTTGCCCATTACTCTATTCCCAAAGTGTTAGTTCTTTGGCCATCCAAACCGAGAACCAACGGGGGGAAAGTTTGTTTGAATAGTGTTTTTACGCCCTTTTCAACAATATTTCAGTTATTGCGTTTCCTGTGTTATTTACGTATACTATTCTTTAATTTTGAAACCGCTGATTCAGACGTTATGCCATTCCCAATAACCCTGAGCGCCAAGAACGGAAGCAAATCCAGGGATCGAACCCTGGTCTGACGCATCCAAAGTGGGTGCTCCTACCAATGCACCACGGAGACAGTACTGGAAGAATGGAATGGAAAAAATGAAATTGTTAGACAAAACATTTTAAGGAAACGCATATTTACTTATCAGGAACACATGAGTGATGTTCCGCAAAAGACAACCTTTGCGACCAGTGAAGACCCAGATACATTAGTCACAGAACGTTTCAAAAATCTTCTGTAAAGTAGTATTTGTCTAAAAAAATTAGCAAGGAAGAAGAGGCAGGTCTTTATCCACACGTGTAATAGTTACGTTCATTATGGTTTTCACAAAACTGCGCTTGTGTAACTTTACCTGTACAACGGACTGATGGCACAATAATATGACCTACTTAACTTATAAATAAACATTACGGTTACGCTTTAATGGTATTGGTGTTTGATTATACACATTGGAAACAATACGTGTGCCATACGATTGTAGTACATCTATACATGGTATTTGCTATCATTTTCGAAACTTTCGAAGGTCGGGTTTCGTGTGGTGTGGCTCAATTCTAGGATCAAAGTTACGCAATTTGCGTCATTTCCTCATACATCTAACATATCTTCTAAGTATGCGCCCGTAGTGTATTCTGTCGTAAAGAAAACGATTCATTTTCTCAAAGAAGAGCTCCCGGCGCCGATCACAACCTTTCTCAAAGGGTTATTGATCACGCCTTCTCAAAGTTGTATGCCAATTTGGATTGTCATTGGTTTAAAGGTCGGTTTTGCTATGACGTGACTTGTGTTTGTTCTATTCAATCCTGATCTGGCTCCAAAACTATAAAAGTTTAATCTGTACTCAGCATTTGTGCTCAAGAATCTGATTGGTCAGAAGCACATTCGTTCTCCAAATTGACCAATCAGAAGCCTTATTTGGAGCATGGAGTTCATTTCTGAGCATGGAGAACGTTTTAAAAGTTTTATAGTTTCGGGGCCTGACGTCGTAATATGACGTCTTGCTAGACCTATACGCGAATGTCATGCAGACTCAATTTCTAAACGATATTTTAGTCACGCCATACGAAAAAATACCTGAAATTAACGATTATTACGATCAAATGAATGCATGAATAGTCTGACTAGGTTTCAACCGTTCTACATAGGCTTAAATGATGCTTTTCTGACTAGATATAACCTAATACAACTGTAGGAAGACGCATTTCCGAGGTCGGCTTTCTGTGTTTTTTATCAATTTGCAGGGAAGTTTGAACCCACGACCATCATATTGGGGACGTTTTTTCCCCGATATAACCGTTGACCTAATTACTGTGTAAAATCGTGTAACTTGTAAAAGGGATCAATAAAGTATGTCAAAATTATTGGGTCAATGTAATTAAAAACTGCTGCAATGATGTGTGTGTATCAGTCGTTTTGAGGTTAATTGAATTAAACTAATCAATAGCTGGTGTTACTAACGAGTTAATTAAGGAATCTTAATTGGCGTTCAATTGTTGTATCAGTAACCGTATACTGGTTCGACTATCAAAGGCTATTTCTACTCTCGCCGCGCTCAAGGTAAATGAACCTTTGCTTTTCTGTATCTGTTTTGTTTGGGTTTTACACCGTTTTCAACATTACTTTAGTTATATCACGGTGTATGCTGCCCTTGTTAACAAACAAGTACTAGGGTAGGAAATGTGGCTTGCCAAGGGGCACCCCACCTTGTCCTTTGTTCAGCGACTGAGGATATAACGCTGGACGTCCGGTTCCAAATCCCCAACGCTTACTTTTCGACCACGGCTTGCTGACCTTAATCTGTATACTGGTCTTATATGCATTATAATTTGATTTCCGACTATACGTTAATGTTGTCTTGACTGAGTGAAAAGTCTGATAATACTATACTGATTTGATCTCTGAAAGAATATTGTTTCATCGGTGACCTTAACGTAACAATCATCAAAACCGGTCGATACGTGTAAGAAGTTTCTTGAAGACCGTCTGTTGGCGAAATGTGAGGAACAAGATGATACTATACGGATACGGAGGCTGATCAGTATCTACATTGGTCGTAAATGCATATAACAGTTGGTTTTTGCGGAGCGCCACTTATTTGTTAAATTGACGAACAGTGCAATGAGAGTTCAGATTCTGCGGATGCGCTGGTTGATTTCATTCTACAGTGGTCGCAAATGTATTTTGCAGGAAATATGGGTTCGATCCCCATGTACAATTCTTTAAAAATGGTAGTAATGGCTTCCCTCATTGGCGCTTAGAGTTGCGGGGATATAATGACGACTGATTCATCTAAGTCAGGATAAATAAGGAATCCGCCGTGACTTAGTGGTTAGCGTTTGGGATATGGAACCGGGCGTCCCGTGTTCGATCTCCAATCGCGGCGCTACGGTCATGAAGGAATGCCCTTGGGAAAGGTACGTTTCCTATTCTAGTACTGGTTTGTTTACGCCGTGATTTAACTGAAATAATGTTGAAAGCGGCGTAAAACCAGAATAAAACAAACACAAAACAGGATAAATAAGACCGGTAAGACTGTTTAATTACATCAGAAAACCCCGTGATATAACTGAAATACTGATCAAAACGGCGAGAAACACATTTCAAACAAATTTATCTAAAACGAATTACGGAAATGCGGATTGCACTCGCGGTTTTAGCCTTTCAAAGGTTAACTTTAAATATAAATGGCTGTAAGGTGAACATTAATAACACTGTTTGTTCATGGAGCACATTCGCGCAGACGTGTCCCGTTGAAAATCCACCTTCGATAGTGGGTTTTTCCCCATTGCCGCGACATATTTTACTCAATATCAAATCATGTGACTGTTTTAGCGTGACTGTCACGTGGTTATCTTGTAAATACTCGTCTTTAGGCTATTGAATGATAAATAATTAATGTGTAAACTTAGGATAAACTGACACAAGAATTAATATCGGTCAGCAACACATAACATTCAACAACAGTATATTCGGGTATTTAAAACGCCTTAAATTAGCCTTACTATTATAAAACATTAACGGCTGATTCCAACATACAGACGCTTTTTGACGCCTCTGCAGCAGTCGTCGTTTGAAAACATAGTGACAAAAGAAGAAATTGCTCAAAACGAGCAATTTCTCCTTTTGCCACAATGTTTTCCACTTTTAGTCATAGGTTATACATTCAATTATAGAGATTTTTTCATTTTTTAGACAAAATATGTTAAAAGTCGTCTGCTGCAGAATTGTCGTATGAGGGAAAGGGTTAAATGGAAAGCAATGTGATGAGCAGCTTCTCCTTGTGCGACAATGTATTTAAACCTGCTTAATGATTATAATGTCATTTATAGAGAGTGTTCATATTATAAAGCCTAGATGTGTTCAAAATCGTCTGCTACAGATTTGTTGATTAATTGATTGATTGATTGGGGTTTAAAGCCGTTTTTAACAATTGTTCAGTCATATCACGGCGTCCAGTTCACCTACTCATGAGTTTCCTGGTTTCTCACACCAGTACTCCACACAACAATCTTCCCAAGCAACTGGCTGCTTTTCCACATAGACTTAGCCCATTGGTGGAAGACGAATGACGCATGTCGCAATGACTTTTGTCAAACGTCGGAAAGAAAGTTGGCCGAGCCGGGATTCGAATTCACAGCCCCTGGTTTGTCAGCCCGCGTCGTTACCGACTGAGCTACCGGGACTCGACACACACAGATTTGTTGAATGTGGGAAAGGGTTAAAACGTGCCGCGTAAGGTATAGACGTGTTTTAATGCACACTCGAATAGTGACGACTTACACAAGACTACTTATACATACGCAGTCTTATGAGACCATTCACAACTTTTGTTTTAATTATTTGTGTTTAACGCCGTTTTCAACATTATTTCAGTTATATCAAAGCGACAGTTCACTTATACATAACCCCTGGGTAAGCAAACGAGTACTAGGCTAGGACATGGGCTTTGCCAAAGGGAACTACACCATAACCACCGTGCCGTAACTGAGGATCGAACTCGGGATAACCGGTTTCAAATCCCCGACGTTAACCACTCAACCACGGCGGATTCCTATACACAACATCTAAACATAGCTGTAACAACTGGCGGAAACCTAGACTTACTACCCCCTGAATCCGCTCCAAAAGCTCACCGTGATATGTTACAAAATGGATGCAATAAAAAGCTTTTTTCTTACAGACGCGGTTAAGTCCAGAATACGAGACAACGATTGACCCTTCCTCTTCTACATACAATACATCTGTAAAAGATGGATTTGAACATATCAAGGAAAAAATAGGTAAACTCACAATAAATGAAAGCATGACTGTTGAAAAGAATCTCTTTTTATAACAATGTTTTAAAAATAGTCTACTGCAGATACATGTACGTTAAAATGTGACTGCATATTAGAAATGGGGATTCAGTACCTGGACACTGTTTTATACATGGATATCCACATATAATGTTACTGTATAAATAAACCGTGGTTTGCAGAAAGCGACGACAGAGTATGCGCTGTCATTGTAGATCAAGAACATCGTGTTCGTCCGCGCAGTTTGATCTGAGTCAGCACTGTTTGCAAATAAGCACAAGATGGTTTCAAGAAACTCCTGACAAGCATTCCCCTTGTTGTCCAGATCATATTGATGAGCTAGAAGATAACATCATTTATTTCTTGCTCACGCAAAATTAACTCACTCCGAGGAATGGACACATGGCAGGATGACTTGCTTTAGCCCTTTCCCTCATACGACAATTCTGCAGCAGACGACTTTGAACGTATTTTGTCAAAAAATAGAAAATCTCCATAATTGAATTGATAAGCTATGACTAAAAGTGGAAAACATGGTGGCAAAAGGAGAAATTGCACGTTTTGGGCAATTTCTTCTTTTGTCACTATGTTTTCAAAAAGCCGTCTGCTGCAGAGGCGTCAGAAAGCGTCTATATGAGGGAAAGGGATAAACACATCAGCAGCAGACACTAATTGACATGAAGAGAGAAGAAGATCTTGCTCGGATGCAGACAACTTTGATAGAAATTTTAGACTAATTAAAACAGGAAAAACTTCCATAAACGAAAGAATAATGTTTTAAAAAAAGTTAAAAACATTGTTGCAAAAGGGGAAATTGCTCATAATGAGCAATAATTCTCCTTTGGCCACAATGATTTCAAAAAGTTGTCTGCTGCATAGGTGCATAGTGTCAATCATTTGAGCCGTTCCACGAGAAAACCAACAATATGGACTCCGCGTAATATATCGACCCAGATCAGCTTACGCAGTCCGCAATGTTGGTTTTCTCCTGGAACGGTTCATTTTTTTTTTTTTATAAAATGACAAGAATGAGTAAGAATGAAACTGGACATTTATTAATGCCATAGCTATACTACATGATAACAAATCAGTAAATAAAGTTTAGATAAACGTACATACATGACATACTACACGTGTAATAACAGAGTGACCTTGCGATATCTCGAATATAAAAAGGATTCACTAATTACTTCGAGTAATCGATGTGTTCGAGTTATCGACGAGTTCCGAGTTATCGATGTGTTCGAACTATCGATGTGTTCCGAGTTATCGGCGTGTTCGAGTTATCGCTGGATTTATGCTGCATTCAATAATGGTTTTCTCGTGAACATATTGTGGTAAAACGAGAAATTGCTCACAAGTCGTCTGCTACACTTTCGTCCCGTATGTAAATTGGAAAGGGTGAAACGATACCCAAACCGGACCTTAAATCGCCAGAGGCGGTACAGTCATTTTCAGAGCAAACATTATTCAATGAGCCTTCAAGGATGTTACATTTTTTTAATTACCCTTTACACGTTTACATAAGCACTCACCGGACTTGGTCCAGATTGATTGCTTAATTGTTTGTTTGGGGTTTAACGCCGTTTTTAATAATTGTTCAGTCATATAACGGCGGTCAGTTCACCAACTCATATGTTTCCTGCAGAGCAAACATTATTCAATGAGCCTTCAAGGATGTTACATTTTTTTAATTACCCTATACACGTTTACATAAGCACTCACCGGACTTGGTCCAGATTGATTGCTTAATTGTTTGTTTGGGGTTTAACGCCGTTTTTAATAATTGTTCAGTCATATAACGGCGGTTAGTTCTCCAACTCATATGTTTCAACCGGTACTTTACACAACAAGCAGTTCCAAGCAGCTGTTTGCTTTTCCACATAGACTGTTAGTCCATTGGTGAAAGACAAATGAGTTTTGTCGTATAGACTTTTGTCAAACGTCGGAGTGAATGTAAGCCGAGCAGGGGTTCGAACTCACAACCACTGGAGGATTAATGCAGGCCAGGTGTGTGGAGCGCTAGGAAAAACAACCAAACTGCACTAACGATCAGTGCTTATTCAGGTCAACCTGCAACCTGAAGAAAACTGAAGAAAACGAAGTAACAAAGGAACATAGTGCTAGTAACGTTTTCGACTCTTTTACTATAATTAAACCTTCATTGTTTTCGTTAACTCTTTCCCTCATACGACAATTCTGTTTTTTTTAACATTGAGAGCAATTTCTCCTTTTGCGACAATTGCAGTTTTCAACACTTTTAACCCTTTCCCTCATACGACAATTTTGCAGCAGACGACTTAGAACATATTTTGTCAAAAAAATAGAAAATCTCTATAATTGAATGGATAACCTATGACTAAAAGTGGAAAACATTGTGGCAAAAGGAGAAATTGCTCGTTTTGAGCAATTTCTTCTTTTGTCACTATGTTTTCAAAAAGCCGTCTGCTGCAGAGGCGTCAGAAAGCGTCTATATGAGGGAATGAATGAATGAATGAATGTATATTGTTTTATGGCGCATAGACAGCTAAGGTCCTTTATTCATGATCCCTGGGTAAACAAACCAGTACTAGGCTAGAAAATGTGCCTTGCCCAAGGGCACTCCACCATGACCGTAGTGCCGCGACTGGGGACCGAACCCGAGACACCCGGTTTCGAAATCCCGTCTATATGAGGGAAAGGGTTAATATATGTTTTACGTCGTTTTGCGTACATGTTTCCATGGTCGTCATATTTGGTGTATGTTGGAAGGCGTTAACATCGTCTATTTCAAACACATTTGGATATAGTGATAGTGAAAATATCTCTCAAATCAAACTTTGAACTGATAACTGTGACCCTTAACCCTTTCCCCACATAAAGACGCTTTTTGACGCATCTGCAGCAGACGACTTTTGAAAAAAATTGTGGCAAAAGTAGAAATTGCTCATGATGAACAATTTCTCTTTTTACCCGTGACAAATGTTTTAAACTGTTGTTTTAAACTCTATTTAATATTTTTTTGATTTCGTGTAGAGGGATTTTTCATATATTTTTGCCAATATGTTTTCAAAATTGTCTGCTTCAGATTTGTTGTATGTGGGAAAGGGTTAAAATTTGCAATGCTCTGCCAAACGTTTTGTTTATATATCTTCCCAAATACTGTCACGTTTCCTGTTGGAAGCGTATTACCGATGATGAATATAGTTTGTGTCCTGTTTCCCACATTGCATTGTGTTTACAACTTGATGTGTTAAATGTAAATGTTTCCTGGGCAACCGTATACAGTTTGACCAGGGACACTATATTACATATAGTGTCTCTGGTTTGGCGGAGAGAAAAATATGTTTTTTATCCTACCATTAAACGGGTTTCTTCTAGAATTCTGAGTTTTAAAAGAAAATCTATAATCATATTTTCTAGTCTTTATATATTCAGAGACTTATAAAATGCATGTTGAAAACATTATGGCAAAAGGAGAAATTGCTCATATGTATATGTCTCTGATATATTACACTCCTTTTCTTAGACGACTCTTAACCCTTTCCCTCATACGACAATTCTGCAGCAGACGACTTTGAACATGTTTTGTCAAATAATGGAAACTCTCTATAATTGAATGGATAACCTATGACTAAAAGTGGAAAACATTGTGACAAAAGGAGAAATTGCACGTTTTGTGCAATTTCTTCTTTTGTTACTATGTTTTCAAAAAGCCGTCTGCTGCAGAGGCGTCAGAAAGCGTCTATATGAGGGAAAGGGTTAACAATACAATATCTAGTTAAATATAATCTCCAAATATTAGAATTTTGTTTTATGGAGCGAAGCCACAAAAACCATTTAGTTATTAACGAAAATTTCTTTGGTATGATAACGGCAGGGTATCGAACCGTAGTCTCCCCCATCAGGCCATCTCACGGCGGACGCTTTTAACCACTACTTTAAAGCTGAAGTTCTTAAAACATTAAAGATAGGTTTGAGCTAGTTTACCTATATATCTATTGGAAAAGTAGACATCAATCATAGTTAAGATTTTCTCCTTTTCCGTCATTTTTTTCAATTTTTTTAAACTCTGTATCAAATCATGATTACTATTTACCAGATATTGTATTCTGTATCCATATAGGTGTATGCAACTCCAAAGGAAATAAATGAACAACTGAAGAAAAGCAGCGGAAACCTTGACGACTACGAGAGGTTATTGGTCAAAGGGCGATAACTACGTTTAAAGAATACGCATGCAACCGTCTTTGGAAATTTATATGAGTCGTTCCACGAGAAAACCAACATTGTGATCTCTGCGTAAAGTATCGAACCATATAAGTCTGAGCAATCCGGACCGAAACATTCCTTCCCAAGGGGATAGATGCATAAAGTAATGATTCTTGAAACAGAAAATCCACAGGAGGCGAAAGAGCTCTGTTCGGGTTAGCCTGTGCGGCATTTATAGACTGCTCCGGGTCGATACTTTACGCAGAGTCCACAATGTTGGTTTTCTCGTGGGGACGGCTCATATGTATTTATACTATTTCGTTTAAAAACAACTTCCCATCATATACAAACCGAAAATCATTGCAATATCTCATAATCTGCTAGAATTCAAACAAAAATATGCAGACAAGAGGACTTAGACAGGCAAGTCTATTTCCCCTAACCAATTTGGAGGAGTGCATTAAAATATGGTAACTGACGGTTATCTTTAAAAACCTTTCCTACATACAACAAATCTGTACTCGTGGCAGACGACTTTTTAAACATTGAGTAAAACTTTCTATAATTATAATAACAACTATTGAATTAAGTTAAAAACATTGATACAAAAGGAGAAATTGCTCATCATGAGCAATTTCTGCTTTTGTCACAATGTTTCCAAAATGCCGTCAGTTGTAAAGGTATCAGAAATCGTTTTCGATTCGGATGTTTCCGTAGATTTCCGTGAACACTTGACTTTGTTTCGTCAAAATAAACTTTCCGAATGGGTTTTCAGGGTTAAACGGTAAATTATGTTGTTGATTGAAGGCAAACCCAACCCTACCTACTTATGGGTTAGATAGAAGAGGAATATTTCTATACTGATTAGATAATAACCGGACTGATATCTAAACTCGTACCCGGCTGAACTTACAAAATACACCAAACGAGCTATGCTACAATAAATAAAATTTACGACCCTTTGCGAACAGTGTATATTCAGATCACGCTGCGCGCATCCGCAGTATTAGATATGACTTTGAAGTGAGATGGAAATAAACATATGGCACAATGCTCGTCATGCCATAAACAGGGGGAGACAATGTACCACTGTTTAAGCCGTACTAATCATTTAATAATGACGGTCACATATGTGCTGAAGTCTACCTTTGTAATGCGATTCCCTGTCTATAGCAATCACACGTTTAGTTTCCCAATAACTCATTTTCAACATAAAAAGACCCTGCAAGTAAAGACCACCTGCGAACAAGGACCATATTGTTGTGTTCCCATGGGTGGTCTTTATACACAGGTTCCACTGTTATTGTAAAAGAAAGAGAAGAATTGGCTTTTTTATCTTACAAATTGTTTTGTTTTTCTTTACTGACAAGGCTGTAATATTGTGTATACTGTTGAAGTGTTAAAGGGACTGAACACCATAATGGTCCAAAATCGTTATATTTTATACTTATTCTAATTAATCCACAATACGTCGATATATATCTAACGGAATGTTGTAGAAGGTCGTACAAGTCTTGTTTTTCATTATTTCATAGGAAATAAGCAGTTAAAAAAACGTCCGCTCCGTTTTTTCCCGTTTAAAAATACCGTGGAATTTCCTCTTGCTCATTTGAATTTGTGGATTCAATTCGGCATTCTCTAACACTATCGACTCATTACATTCATGTATGCGTGAGTGTAAGGAACGACAACTCTGCGAAGGAGATTGTCAATTCGGTTTTAGTGATCACGTGATAAATATACAGCGATACTTTTAGATTTACTGGGTTACTAACCCAGTAGATTTTACAATGCAAAATAACGAAAAATCTCCGCAATATTAATAGTGTGCATATATTGTAGTACATCAGTCAGCAAATCTTAATGCCTTACATGCAAACACATCAAGGTAATAGCAATTTTTAAATTTTTTCTTTTTTTCCCCGCTTTTTTCTCATATGGGATTCAGTCCCTTTAAAGGCCATTTTTATCAGGTACAGGGTTAAGATGTACATATTATTTAACCATCCCTTTCCAACCCGTAACACTGATAGTACATTTGGATAGGATTGCATGTGTGCGTGTCGCAATCTTAATTTACAGCTGTCATAATTACTTTGAAATTGGTTTCCGTAACCCTTTCCCACATACAGACGCTTTATAGAACCTCTGTAGCAGACAACTTTTGAAAACGTGCATTTTTAACATATCGTGAAACCCTTTTGAGCATCTGAAAAAACATTACGATAGCTGCACTTGTTTTCTTACAACAGACCAAAATATGAACGCAAACCTGCCTTCCATCGGATTTTGAAGGCGACACAACAATGAAAGCTTTCATGCAAATTATCTGTTATGTGGTGGCAGTTAATAAACGGCACCATACTAATTTAATACATGAATATAACAGTCGTTTGAATGAAACAATTTCCATTCTCCATCAAATACCTTATACATGTTATACGTTTGTTTGAAGAATGTCATCGTGGCCAAACCACAAATATTACTGGTTAATGTACCCCGACATCGCCGAATCAGTCGTAACCCCTTCAACCCCGCCGAACCCAGTAGCTCAGTCGGTAGCGACGCGGGCTGTCAATCCAGGGGTTGTGAGTTCGAACCCCAGTTCGGCCAACATTCTTTCCGTCGCTTGACAAAAGTCATTATGACAAGCGTCATTCGTCTTCCACCAATGGTCTAACAGTCTATGTGGAAAAGCAGCCAGTTGCTTGGAAGGATTGTTGTGTGGATTACTGGTGTGAAAAGCCAGGAAACGCATGACTAGGTGTACTGGCCGTCGTGATATGAAAACGGCTTTAAACCGAAAACAAACAATCAATCAATCAATAAATCAATCAATCAATTGTTTGAAGAGTATCATGTTGGCTAAACCACCAATATTACTGGTTAATGTACCCCGACATCGCCGAATCAGTCGTAAAGCTCTCCCTGCAACCTCGAGTACCAAGGTTTGAAGGCATAAACGGCCATTGTTGAAGGTATCTGGTATGACCCGACAGAACCTTAAACATTGGTCTTCCGCTCCTGACGTTCGAACCGCGAAGATTCAGAGCCGATATGTTGGAATCCCGGCTTGGCCATTCACTTTTACTGATGAGTGAGGACAGTCATCGTGACATGCATGATTAACCTTCCAATTTTGGGCTAAAATTACTATGTGAGGGGTCAACCAATTGCCTTGGAAGAATGTTGGGTGGAGTATTGGGGAAGCGAGGAAAGACACCATTAGGTAAATTGACCGCCGTGATATAACGGACAAACTATTGAAAAGGCAATACACTTGAATCACGTTATCGACTTCCGAGGCCTGATGCCGCACCACAACATCACCGACGTGTGTATATATAGTGAATTATTTAATTTTGCTTTGATGTCGTTTTCATCATTATTTCAGTTGTTCACGTTGACGGAACACTTATCCATGGTCCCTTGTTAAACAAACCCGTACTATGCAAGGAAATGTTTATTGTCCAAAGCGTTCGACCATAACCCCCGCGCGAGCTGGGACCGAAGCAGGGACGCCCGGTTACAGATACCCAACGCTTACCTTTCGGCCTAGACGGATTCCTTCCTTATTTACTGAAGTCGTCTAGAAGTTTGTATTCACCTATCAAACTTAACGCAAAATAAAAGCGTCATGCGATTTAGGGTATTGTTGCATTTTCGCATAGACCCAACCTTAACTACCCGCTTACATACCATAGAACTTTATATGATTTGTTTGTTTGTTTCGGGTTTTACGCCGTTTTCAACAGCTATGGTCGTATCGCGGTGGTTTAAGGCAGTTTTCAACAATTTGTAAGTCATATCACGGCGGCTAGTGCACATGCTCATGTGTTTCGTGGCTTTCCCATACCAGTACTTAATACAACATACGTTCCAAGCAATCGGCTGCCTTTCCACATAGACTGTTAAATAGCCCATTGGTGACAGACGAAAGACGCATGTCACGGTGACTTTTGTCAAACGTCGAAAAGAATGTTGGCCGAGCTGGGATTCGAACTCACAACCCCTGAATTGACAGCCCGCGTCGCTACCAACCGAGCTACCGGGGCTCGTATCGCGGTGGGCAGGATAATTGGTATTGGTCCCATGCCTTATTATTACATCGAGATAAAATCAGTGTGTGTATACCACGTGACTTTTGACGTCATATTTGCATGGTCAGACGGCAATAATTGCTCTTCTTAAGAATGTAAAAACAATGGTAACTTTTTTTTATTTCTTCACCCTTTTTAATGAGACATGGCGCAGTCTACGCCGCTTACAATGTCCTATCTCCGGGTTTTTACAGGAGTTTGATTGGTGGTCTAGTTTTTTCAAACACTTCGACGAACCTGTTCTCAAAATCCAGTTTTGATAATGCTCCGGCTGTCGGCGATATTAATAAATTTTGAGAAAAGGTTCATCGAAGTGTTTGAAAAAACTAGACCACCAAGAGCAATTATTGCCGTCTGACCATGCAAATATGACGTCAAAAGTCACGTGGTATACACACATTGATTTTATCTCGATGTAATAATAAGGTATGGGACCAATACTTTTTCTATTAAAACCAGTTTTATCTCGGTTTGTTCTTTTCTTCATTTGTTTCGAACCAAACACCTATGATTTACTTTTTGTAAGTGAGTGTAAAGAGCGGCTCTCTGCAAAGGAGATTGATCTACGCAGTTGGTATTCGCGAGTATGTAAACAAATTAGACTGTGCGACGTAAAGGTTTGTAGTTATCGCCTTTTGATTACAAGTAGTATATAGTGTAAAATAAAGTATACCAGTCTAGCTAATAGGGACTGTTTTGTTTTCGTAAATAAAACAAAAAAACATAAATGCGAGTCAAAATAAAGAAACTGAAAATACCTAAAACATCGGAATATTTTTTTCATTTTAGATGTGTCATTACTTAGTGTTTTTAAACAAACACAATTGTAATATGTTCAAGACATTTAAATGTGTTTCTTTCCAATAATAATCCCCCCTCCCATGTCATTTCCGAAAATCTATTAAAAATAGAAGTCGCGTCTTCTGCCCGGCGACTAATGAAACTAATACCACCCCATCTGCCGGAGCTTAATAGTTGCAATGGCTCCAATCATTCAGACCCATTTAGCCGGCTCTTACGGTTCAAGCAAGAGTCAGACTGTGTCTGCCATTCTTACAGAGCGTCCCCAAGCCACAGGGGCAAAAGCTCTAAATGAATTTTCTGACAAAAATATAAAAGTAATTATATTACGACATTGTATCAATACAAGACCGCTTCTGTGTTGTAGTAGTAAAGCGTCCGCCTCGGGAGATCGTGGGTTCAATCCCCGGCCGTGTCATACTTGGTAGTAACCCTTTCCCTCATATAGACGCTTTCTGACGCCTCTGCAGCATTTGAAAACATAGTGACAAAAGAAGAATTTGCTCTAAACAAGAAATTTCTCCTTTTACCACAATGTTTTCCAATTTCAGTCATAGGTTATCCATTCAATTATAGAGATGTTCTATTTTTTGAGAAAATATGTTCAAAGTCGTCTGCCGCGGAATTGTTGCATGAGGGAAAGGGTTAAGTATTACTTAATGATAAGTATAATGTTGGTGGTATAAGACCCTGTGTGTTTGTGGAAATAATGTTTTATTTCGCGTTTTACGCCGTTTTCAACATGATTTCAGTTACATCACGGTGACATTCCATTTACTCATGCCTTTCCGAAGGGCATTCCAACATGTTCTCCGCGACTTGGGATCGAACCCGGGACGCCCGGTTTCAAAATCCCGCTACCCTAACCACTCGGCCAAGGCGGATTCCTTGTTTGTAGAATTAAATATATACTTGTACGTCCTGTCTATTGATGCACACTGTAAGGCAGAGGTTGATTAATTGATTAGGGTTGAAAACTGTTTTCAACAATTTTTCAGTTATATCACGGCGACCAGTTCACCTACTCATGGCTTTCCTGGTTTTCCCACACCAGTACACCACACAACATACCTTTCAATTAACTGGCTGCTTTTTCCACATAGACTGTTAAACAGCCCATAGGGGGGCAAAGACGAATGACGCAGGTCACAATGCATTTTGTTAAACGTCGGAAAGAATGTTTACCGAGCTGGGATTCGAACGCACAACCCCTGGATTGACAGCCCGCGTTCGCTACCGATTGAGCTACCGGGGCTCGGCTGTAAGGCAAGAGGGTCCTGATTGAGTTTTATGTTTTACGCGGCTTTAACTCTTTCACCGCCAAAGGCAATATTGAAGTTTTTGCAAACAATACTGATTCAGGCGAGTCAGTTCGTAACGAGCCGTCTCACCTGAAATCAGCATTGTTTGCCTTTTAGTTATCAAAATAGTCCCAAACTTTTATTACCTGAGAAATGAAGACGCCCGATGTTGAACATGGAAGGGTCTACTTTTAACAATTCGGCGCTGAAAGAGTTAAACAAGTTTTTATTTATATCACGGCGTTTTTCTCGGTATGTTACCAATAGTACTGGTTCATTAATCCTAACATCAGCATCCAGGGGTTGTGAGTTCGAATCCCGGCTCGGCCAACTTTCTTTCCGACGATTGACAAAAGTCAATGCGACATGCGTCATTCGTCTTCTACCAATGGGCTAAGTCTATGTGGAAAAGCAGCCGGTTGTTTGGGAAAATTGTTGTGTGGAGTACTGGTGTGAGAAAACCAGGAAATGCATGAGTAGGTGAACTGGCCGCCGTGATATAACTGAGAAATTGTTAAAAACGGCGTTAAACCCCAATCAATCAATCAATCAATTAACCTTACATCAGCCAGTCAGTCGTAATGCTAACCCCATACTCCTAAGCGCAAAGGTTTGATTGATAAGGGTTTAACGCCATTTTCAATAATTTTTTCACGTCGGCAAGTTCACATATTCATGTGTTTCCCGGCTTTCTCACACCAGTACTCATTTAGCCCATGAACATTAATTCATTTATTGGGGTTTTACGCCGCTTTCAACATTATTTCAGTTATATCACGGCGACAGTTCACTTATTCATGATCCCTGAGTAAACAAACCATTACTAGGCTAGAAAATGTGCCTTGCCCAAGGGCACTTCACCATGACCGTAGTGCCGCGACTGGGGGGATCGAACCCGGGACACCCGGTTTCGAAATCCCCGCCGCTAACCACTCGACCACAGCGGATTCCCCATGGACATTAAGACCGAACGTTAACAACGAACAAAGCTCATTTGGTATTTAACATTTATTGGTTAATTTGTAATACTGATAAATAATTAATAATTAATAAGTGAGTGTGAATTATAACGATAATAATTAATGTACACATTTCAATTTACAGAATAGAACAGAACAGAACAATTAATAAGTGTTTGTATACCCTAACATACACAGCTAATTTAATTTAAACCCTTTTCCGACAGATAGACGCTTTCAGACGCCTCTGCAGCAGACGACTTTTGAAAACATTGTGGCAAAGGTGAAATTGCTCATGATGAGCAATTTCACCATTTGCCACAATGTTTTCAACTCTTTCTTATAATTAAACTTGTCATTAATGGAGATTTTTCACAGTTTTGATAAGATGTTTTTTTTTAAAAGTCGTCTGCTACAAATTTGTTGTATGTGGGAAAGGGTCAAACCCTCATCGTGCCGACTTCCTGCAACTAATATCATACTTATAATACAGTTTTGAAGGGTTATTATATATTTATGGAGTTGCCTTTGTTTAACTCTTTCGCTGCCACAGGCAATTAAAGGCTTTTGCAAACAATGCAGATTCAGGTGAGACAGATCGTAACGAGCTGTCTCTCCTGAAATCTGCACTGTATGTCACTTAGACACCGATTACATTTTACCAAAATTTCCTGTTGGACGAAAAAAGGGAGTGGTCCAACTTTCAATATGGAAGAGTCGACTTTGTGAAATTCGGCAGTGAAAGAGTTAAGAATTAAACAAATGAGTAGAAATTTCAAAGATTAACCCAGAGTTAAGAATTAAACAAATGAGTAGGAATTTCAAAGATTAACCCAGAGTTAAGAATTAAACAAATGAGTAGGAATTTCAAAGATTAACCCAGAGTTAAGAATTAAACAAATGAGTAGAAATTTCAAAGATTAACTCTTTCCTATATTTTGTTATTCTGCAGAAGACAACTTTGAAAACATCAAGGCAAAAATATTGAAAATCTTTATCAAGGAAATTTAAATTATTTAATCGAGTTGAATACATTGTGGCAAACGGTGAAATTGCTCATTTTGAGCAATTTCTCTTTTTGTCACAATGTTTTCAAAAGTCGTCTGCTGCAAAGGCGTCATATATAATCTTCTTCTCAGGAAAGGGTTAATAAACAGTGAGATTATTGAGTTATAGCTTAACTGCCTTTCTTGATAACTCACGTAAAAAGCATAACTTTATAGACTATTACATATAATTCAAGGGGAACAATCCATGTCACACTTATCCATACAAATGATTAGAAGTTACCTGGCAGAAATTGATAAAAACACATTTAGTAGCATGTCAGTAGATTTTTGTTAGTAATGCTGGTACATTTATCCTGACACCAGTTAACCAGTGCATTAGTCGTAATTGCTTTCCAAGCAAACCTGAGTGCCAACGAGGGAAGCCACTAGAACATTTTTTCCGTCTTTAGAAACAAATGATAAAATGTTTTCAGTTTCATAATACATTAATATTGTCCTTTGTATCTGTGTGCTGTTCACAGCCGTCTTGTGCTGTTTAGTGTAATTCAAGAATTCAACTTGTGGTCCGATTCATCTTCTTAGATTGCTTGAATAGACAGCGTTGAATTTGTTTTATGCAATTTGAGTTTGTTCTATGCATCTATGTTAACCCTTTCCAACGTGCAACACATATGCAGCAGATGGCTTCAAAAACATCTGGGTAAATATGTGTAAATCCCATATAAATGAGAAGTGAATCATTACATAAAGTTGAAGAGGCGTCAAAAAGCTTCTGTATGTGAGGAAGCGTAAAATGTGTTATACATGTTTAGTGATTTAGTATTGTTATCAAACGATGAAAGACTGCCGAGAGTATATGCGAGATGTATCGGTCATATAATTGAACAGAGTAGCGAGGAAATATTTAAGTCTCGCAAGTTAGTTGGACAATGTAACGTAAGTCAGTTTGACAATGTAACGCAAGCTAGTTTGACAATGTAACGTAAGTCAGTTTGACAATGTAACGCCGGTAAGTCAGTTTGACAATGTAACGTAAGCTAGTTTGACAATGTAACGTAAGTCCGTATGACAATGTAATGTAAAGTATTTTTGACAATGTAACGTAAGCTAGTTTGACAATGTAACGTAAGTTAGTTTGACAATGTAACGTAAGTTAGTTTGACAATGTAACGCAAGCTAGTTTGACAATGTAACGTAAGTCAGTTTGACAATGTAACACAAGCTAGTTTGACAATGTACCGTAAGTCAGTTTGACAATGTAACACAAGCTAGTTTGACAATGTAACGTAAGTTAGTTTGACAATGTATCGTAAGTCAGTTTGAAAATATAACGTTAGTTAGTTTGACAATGCAACGTAAGTTACTTTTGACAATTTTTTACAATGTAACGTAAGTTTTCTTTGGCAAAACAACGCAAGCTAGTTTGACATTGTAACGTAAGCTAGTTTGGCTAGTTTGACAACGTAAGGCAAGCTAGTTTAAAAATGTAACGTAAGTTTGATAAGTTCTATTAAAATTGATGTTGATTTACATGACTGTAAAGGGAATGTCGAAAAAAAAAAAAAATACTCAAAAGAAGATGTATCTCCTGTCCCCCTTAAATACTTTCAACTAAATATCAAACCATACCTGTATATTTTACAGGTGTTTTGATTATCAATTACGTCAGGGCGGGTCTTGAAACGGTCCTCTTTAAAGCGATACGGGATCGTTATAGCTCCTCGTAATTACTCATGTATTTTCGGTATTAACTCTATATGCACCCAATATTACGAATAAAATCGACTGCTTATATTAAAACCTATCTTATCAAAAATCTGATATACTGAAATGACGTGTTCAATAATCAGGAAATACCATATATAGTATGTTGTTGTTTTCAAAGCAGACGCTTATAAAAAAATCTCTATAGAAACTAAATTGTATTGTTAAGCGTGAAAACCCATATCGTTAAACTGTACCGAAGACGGTTTTCACGGGTAATAACAGAAAGGGCACTCTTGGTTTTCGTCAACAAACATGTTTCTGCTTCGATGTCTATTGAACGCATGGGCAGGCACACGGTTAATAGCAAAGACTTGTAAGATTCCCAGGGAAACTGTCACAGTACTGTGTAGGGTACCTGGTAATGAGTACGGCATCTGGAGCTGGTAGTCCGAACGTTCTCATTGCCCTTTTTGTTATCATACGTTAACGGTGAAAACCCATCTCGTTCAACTGAACCAACGCTGTGTAGGGTACCTGGTAACTTTATATTCGTTCTCATTGCCCTTCTCTGTGATCAGATACAGCGAGCCGAGATATTGTGGTTAGCTTTGTAAAATAAATCACCGCCATCTTTGTCAAGGCGTTTGACCTTTGATTCCAAATCAGACGATACAACATCCCTTTATCGTTAAACATGAACACCGATTTAGTTAAAGG
Organism: Serripes groenlandicus; assembly: GCA_031761405.1. Lineage (NCBI taxonomy): Eukaryota > Metazoa > Mollusca > Bivalvia > Cardiida > Cardiidae > Serripes > Serripes groenlandicus. The sequence continues at coordinate 66,724,509 of JASEVX010000007.1, read as the reverse complement.
GAACCGAAGTCGGTTTTCACAGAAATAACAGACACCATGTTAAGTGTTTCTGTTTCTATTGAAAGCTGTGTAGGTAGACGCTTAATAGCTAAGGCCTGAATCAAACGCTTTAAGACTCCGTGGGAAACTAAGTGATTTATCAGTCACGGAACTGTGCAGGGTACCTGGCAACGAGTACGGCCGCTCAAACTGGAAGTCCGAGTCAACTTTATATCCGTTTTGCTTGCCTTTTCTATGATCACTTACCTCGTACTTTAGCCGAGATATTGCGGTTAGCTTTGGAAAATAAATCACCACCATCATTGTCAAGGCGTTTGCTAGAAGTCCTATTGAGCAAATTGCTTCTAGGTGTTGCCTGTCCATCACGGTTATTGTAACTATTAATGCTATCCAAATTGCTAAGCAGAACCACGATGAAATGAGAAGCAATCTCGCCTCCTTCATGTTCTTTGTTTCCTTGCGGACACCAATTGAGTACAAACAGCACACGATTATTAGAAATATAACAAAGGAATGATAGGCCAAGAAATCGCTGCGTTTAAAGTCACATGCATAATGAGTCGTTGGTTTACTTGAATCGTCTCCCATTATGGTTGAGTTCGTTTCTACATACAATACTGGAGTACGAAGAACCCACCACTCTATTCCAACAGCTATCTGTACCCCAGTAATGAACAACACCGAAAATAGCTGATTAATCCTGGAAATTTCCCCACCCAGTCCGATATATTTATAATCTCTAAGCGTTGTCATTTTGGTTAAGATAATGGCGAAACACAGTGCGTATGAAACGCTATGCGCGAAATAGCGCATCCCACACACGGCTTCGCTCGGTGTGAACACGAACGGTAAAACCGACAAAAATAAGAAAATCATTGCAACAAGCAGCAGCAAGCCGAGTACCAAATACCTGCGTACAAGTGCACCCGCGCATACTTTTAACATTATATACAGCATTAAACAAAATGTCGCAAACGCTCCAGAGCTGGCAATAATAACGACAACAATGCTCCAGAGGGCATTGTTGAATTCTGCTGACGAATCCTTGTATCCCATTTCGGGATCCAGTAGCTTTTCTGCGACCGTAGTATTAACGACGTTGTGGGTTGTTGTTGTGTTTTGGGTTTTCAAACAGACGCATCGATTGTAGCAGGCGGATCGGCGGCCACCTCTTATTTCATCACCAGAACTGTCGTATGCTTTGTATCGTGATTTTTCAAGAGTTAACCGTCTTCTTGTCCATTCGCCAATCTGAAATTATTGTATACATCGAATTACATATTCACTAATACAGACGAATTGTGACATTTGCAGCAGACGACTTTTGGAAACATTCAGAGCGAGGAAGAATTGTTCTGTTTATGTTTAGCAATTACTCAAAGCATATATTCTGATGCTTTAGTATTATTTGTCCATAACGTAACTTTTTCAACAAATATTTTGTCAGTTTTGAGAGAGTAATGTTATCGTATCAGGAAATAAGATTGTTTTTAGTTCAGCATTTCAGAGCAATAGCAATATAAGCATCCGTTTTATTCACCGTACGGATTCATTTCTTTGCAGATGAACTCATCTTGTATGTGTAGGAATGTAGCATTGGAAGGATATTACTTGGTGTATTGGAGATAGACAACCGAGGAAAAGTTGGCTGTAAAATATATGAATAATGATGAAGGCGTTCAAATTCACTAAATAAATTTAACACTTCGATGCAAGATCGTGCTTGCATTTAAACACTAACGATATAACTAGTTTGTAATATCACAGACAATTCCAAAGTGAAATCAAAATCTACCTCAACAATTCTTGACGACTGTATGTTAAGGATAAGATAACTCTCCATCTGGTACCCGTTTGTAAGGTCGATTGCCTCGCCTTCGAAATCGAACATAACTCCGTTTAATGCATCGGCAACATGCTGGAAACCATCGGTGTAAAATGACCGGCATGGTCCAGTATGATTGTTGCACGAAGTTCTGTGAGCTAAATCTAAAGCATGAACCGTAACATCGACAGCCCTTATGATGTCTGATGCTCTTAATTTGGTCTCCATGTCTGCCACACGATTGGGTAAATCACAATCTGTACACGCATCACGTGACGTCTTAAATTCATCCAACCACGAATCAGATGCTGATAAAACCAGCTGGTTATCGACTTCCATTTCAATGAATGTTTCGAAATCGTTGTTAATCTTGCCAGAACGTCGCAGAAACAGGGAGCCAGATGGTAATATAACAGAAGAAAAATCCAACCAGTTCTTTCTAGATTCCACAACAATCCATGTTTTTGTCACTGGCTTCGATATTAAAACTCTAAAGAATGTATCGACATCTTTTTTATCAGCGAATATTATATGCACACCAACTGTACTAGATTTTCGTATATCTTCTACTGTATCCAAAACAGTTTGATACGCTCCAGAAATGTCTAATTCATGCGCGATACAGATGCTGTTATTATTAGCAAGTCCAATGAAAGCCGTCATGTTAATATCCATCCGGGTGTTTAGTGACGTAATCAATCCCACGTGACTCCAGTCCATCTGACGTAATATATCGACAATTGCATTATGGTTAAACATTGAACTATCGAAGAGTATCGAATCATGTTTGTAAATGTTTCCATCTGCATTCACACTTATTTGTAGTTTATTATTGTTTTCAATGCTAAAGGTTTGTTGTTCTAAACTATGATATGTGATATACGCAGGGACAATGGATGGAACAAGCTTCAATGCGGCTAATTCAGGTCTTGTGGAACGGAACATGTACTTGCAAGTTTCGAAATTCATCATGATTTGTGTCGCCCGGGCAATGTCGGAACATGTATCGAAAACTACAGAACCGATGGTAATGTTTTGTAATATATCACCGTATCTGACTTTAAATGTTTCGATGGCGTACAAGAAGGCTTCAACTAATACATCAGTATTACCATAAATAGAATATCCACTGCACGTTATGTCCTGACCGACTTTTAAATGTTTTGTCAGTGGAAACATTCCAGCTATGACGATATCTCCTGGCGTGAATAGATATTCACCGCCAAACATGAGCTGGTTGTCCGCGTTGCATCCATCTTTTCGACATGTTGGGCACCATCCGGTACACCGACTTGGTGGAAACATGCCATTCAAACTGCTGTTAAAGGCGTCCAGCTTGGAATCGTATAGGTTCGTTTCAGACTGCTGAATCATTTGTGACTGTAAAAGATGGTAATGTTATGTAGACGTTTACAAAACGTATAACACATAGATGTTTCCTTTTGTCGTTTTCAACATTATTTAAGTTATAATAAGATGGCAGTACATTTTATACATTCACCTTTTTAACCAATGTTAGTTGTGTTGCAGACAAATCGCAGCGACGGAACACTTACGTGATCCAGGGATACTATAGTACATGTAATATAGTGTCCCTGCGTGATCCTTGGATGAAAAACCAGTATAGAACGTTAGCTGTTAAGTAAAGATTTTTAAAGAATTAATTCTTTACAGTTTACTAGAGCAGGACATTTTTTTAGTTATCCAAAGTCGAACATATCAACCTAACACATAATATATGAAACATTGGATGTGTTCAGATTTACATTAGTGAGGAGTTATTTGTTAACCTTTTCCTAAATACAACAATTTTTCAGCAAACTGCATTAAAATTAAGCAAATATATGGAAAAATATCTATAAATATCTATGATTGATTCAAGAAAAGAATTGAAATCATTATGACAAAATGAGAAAATGCTCTTTGTTAAATCGTCTGCTGCAGAAGAATCAAAATTAATATGCAGGCGAGAAAGGGTTAAACAGCATTATTTTTATTTGAATCTGTTAGATAAATCTGAATACATCTCAGTAGGTCCTTACATTCCTTTTGCCACATTGTTTTAAAGTGTCATCTGCTGCAGATGATTCAAAGGAGTATGCAGGCGAGAACGTGTTAAACAGCTATTTTATGATTTGAATCTGCTAGGGCAATCTGAATGCATCTCAGTTGGTCCTTTCATTTATTTGAATAATGTATAAAACTACCGAATACTTACAGTACGAATACTCCCTTCCATTACCAATGTTAAACTTGATCTAAATATCGCCTTCGGCACCAGGTAGCCTATATCTGTCGTTTTAAAATCGGCATCAAACTCTGTTACATCGAAACACGCTGTCGCCCTGAACATCGTACACCTATCTTTATTGGCTTTCGCAACCGTCCTTGATACAATATCGACAACCTTGGACGCCATGTGAAAGTGTTCCGTTGACGTAATACCGTTTAAATGTGTTACTATATTTCTAATGTCTGAGCACGCGATCATAGACGTTGTTTGATTGAATGAACAATTATACTTTAAGGAATAATAATTAGAAAGAATGCTGGAACTAGGCATCTGCAGAAGAGACCCAGACATAAAATCAGCAAAGTTTTCCATAGGTTCAAACGACTCACTAAGCAATATGGCGTTCTGATTTAAGCCAATACTTGACAATTGATTTCCATTGGCCACCACAACAACTGCAACTGTTAGAGGGATATCATTGATAACCGATTCCGCGTCGTCAATGTCAGATGTAAACACGACGACGCCATCCGTTTTAATGCTGGAAGCGTTGAACGAAGTCGTTGACGTATTGAAGACGGAATCCTCTACACATACGCTCCCATCGTTCGATGCCAAGAAGGACCGATGTTTCCCTGTTGATGCCGGGGCTCCGTCCGATACTGTAGTCACGTATGTCCAGTCTAACTTTCTCAACAAACCCTTCAGTATCTAAAAATATAAAGAAGTCACGTTTATCAGATCGAGACAACAATCGTTACATTTCGAGGGCTTGGTGAGAAACGGTTGTATCTAAAAATCTATTTTGAAAACCCTGGTTTAGGGGCAATTTTGACCCCTTTGTAAACAATGCAAATTTAGGTGCCATTGCTCAGAACGAGAAATGGCACCTAAATTTCCATTGTTTAACAAGAAAATTGATTTAACGCTTATAAAGACTTTATGGCGAGGTGATTAACCTTGGTAAAAAAATACTAATTTTAGTAACAACCGTTTCACGCCAAGCCCTCGATTTGATCAAGTCGAAGGAAACCCGACTTTCTTGACTTTGCGACCAGTGAAGATCCAGATCAGCCTACATCTTAGTGGAGTCGGAGTACGATCCAATCTATTCGTCATATAGTCGAACAAACATCCTGAAAATATGACTTAACACTGACTATAATGATGCTGTTTGATCAATGTATTCATAATTCTAACAGCTTTGACTTTTTGTCAAACGTCCGAAAGAATGTTTGCCGAGCTGGGGTTCGAACTCAGAGGCACTTGATTGACAGCCCGCGTAGCTACCGACTGAACTATCGGGGCTCGGATTGATCTTGCTCAAATACGCCTATTTTTCTGCAATTCCTGAATATGCTTGAAAACACTGTTGAAAAGTGATAACTTGCTCCTGATGAGCAATTCCTCCTTTCGCTTAAATAATTTTAATAGCCGTCTGAAGCGGTGGCGTCAAAATATGTCTGCACATGGTAATGAATTTATAAGTGTATAATGTAACCCAACAACATTGGACAAAGTAGTCTTTCTTAAACCCCTAACCTTAAAAGTTTTAATTAATGTTTTAATTTGTCTTTTCCAAGTTTACCTCAATGGATGCGCGAGAAGAAAGGTCAATGGACAGCTGGCCATTTCCCTGCTCCCTTTGTGTCCTCAATTGAAAAGGGGAACCAATTGAGACAAGAAATGCATCTGACATCAGAACGGCACCGGAAATTGCGTTATTTACCGCTGGTTCAACAAAAGTCAAAACGCCTGTAAATATATATATAAATGTCATCAAATACATGTATCGTCCATTTTGTCGTGAAAGCGCTGGCAAGACTGTAACTGGGGCATGATACATACCTAAGATTTAAACATTGTAGCGAGTGAGTTTGAAATTCAATAGAGCGCGAGACGCTTCTTGACAATCTTTTGAGATCACCGCTTGAATGATCACCTGATGTAAGACACAACACACATCAAATACTATTTAGTTTTACTTCAATGTATTTTTTAAAACTTTTCCATTCAATTATTGAAATTTTTGTTTTGCATACAACAGTCGCAGTAGCTTTTGTCATCCAACGAAACAAACGAATGTCCAAGCCTGGATTCAGACCCACGACCCTTAGATCGTTATACCGACATAGCTATAGCTGATATACCAAGAAATACAAAATGCTGCTGAAACTTTGATACAATACAATTGTTTATTTCGGTAATTAGGCCTCCGGCCCACAATACATACATATTACAAAATACATACAAATTGAAATGTACCCTCGAAATATACACTATATACATGTATTTTAATAATGAGGTAAGTTTGAACATTTGTCTTACAGATTCGAATAAGGATTATAAATTATGACTATATATTTTCGAGTAGTTTTGACACATAGATAGCCAAGTTTTTTAAAGTAGTAGGGTTATCTGATTGAAAAATATTGTACATATTATCTAAGCTTGGTAGCCCTTTATACCAGCTATTTAAATAGATATGTCGAATTTCTTCGAACTTTTCACAAATAAAAAATGCGTGATATTCATCCTCAATAACTAAAATATCTTTTTGCAAAAAACAATGAAGACAAACTCTGTCTTCTCTATTTACGTTAAAATGCCTACCAATTTCAATGTTTAGCTTATGATTAGAACATCTAAAACGCGCTAAGGAGCGTTTATAGTAAGGCCTAAGATCAGAATTAAGGTATCTTTCTACATTTAATAAAGTTTTAATATTCCGGTAAAAGTCACATCTTGTTGAATTATTTATGTCACTTTGCCATGTTTGTAAAAAGCAATCCTTTAATCTCTGTTTAAATACTGTAATAAACTGGTTTGTATTACCTATTTCTTGGGAAATCCAAACAAATCCAAACCCGTAAGAAAATAAAAATTCCCTTACTTTTGAAACCCAATTTTTCCTACCTACAGCGTCTTGTGATTGAAGCATTTTGTAACATTGTTTGGGGTATCTGCTGGAATCCATTTCAATTAATCTTACCCAATACTTTATGAATTTGATATGGTAATTTAGTGCAATAGGGAATCTAGCACATTCACCTAAAGCCATTGAGTCATTGGCAGAAGTATTAATACCTAGAAAGTCTTTACAAAATTTAGTGTGTACCTGTTCTACCTGTTTATTATAGTCGTAGCCCCAAAGTTCTGCGCCATATGTTAAAATGGGCATGACCATGGAATCAAATATTTTAAAATATTCTTTGTGTCTAAATTTCCCAAAGGGATTTTGGAATTGTTTTATTTGATACACCACTTTTCTTGCTTGATTTGCAAGTTTCTTAGTAGCTAAGGACCATGACAATTTCGGTGTGAATAGAAGACCCATATATTTGTAAACTGAGGTTACTCTGATGTAATTTTTTCTATATATCCATTTCTCATATTTTCGAAGAGGACCTCCATTTCTGAAGACAATAATTTCAGATTTTTTAAGGTTTATAACCATGTTTGTTTCTTTACAAAAAGAATCAATAGTATTTAGTTGTATTTGGAGATTTATGGCTGTATCTGCACAGTTAGCTACGTCATCTGCAAACATTAGACAGAAAATATTTGGGATGTCTGTTGTAATGAAAATACCACCCTTACATTATCCCTCAGATTTGCACTCAATTCATTTATGTAAATATTGAACAATGTAGGCGAACTCAAATCTCCTTGTTTTAGGCCAGTGTTGCAGAGCATGGATGGTGTTAGTTTTGAATCAATTTTGATATGCGCTCTGATATTAGAATACATAGATAAAAGAATACGAAAGAATTTTCCCTGAACTCCTTTCTTGTTAAGACAAGTAAATAGTTTCGTATGATCTAGGGAATCGAAGGCTTTTTGGAAGTCAACATATAAAACATAAAATCGTCCACCTTTTTGTGATAAATACTTTTGTATCATACATTGCAAGCAAAACGCATTGTCAATTGCAGAATAGCCTGCCCTAAAACCAGATTGGCATTCGTCTATAATATGAAAATCTGAAGACCATTTTGTTAGGCGATCATTTATAATAGATGAAAATATTTTGTATAATACATTTAGTAGAGAGATACCTCTGTAATTACTTGGATCGGTTCTTGGACCAGATTTGTATATGGGGATGATAACAGTTTCAGACCACGAATCTGGGAGTATTCCGGAGTCAAGAATTCTGTTAAATAACTGAACGAGAAGGGGACTTAATTCATTTATAGTGGTCTTATAGAATTCTGCACTTAATCCATATTTACCATGTGCTTTTCCAGACTTTAATTTGGATATACTTTTTAGAACCTCTTCTAAGGAAATTTTATCATTTAGTAACGTATCCATTTCTTCGTTAAAATGTGTAGGATCATCCATTATGTTCATCACGGAACATTGGTCATTTCTAAAAAGCAGAGTTTCAAAATATGCTAGCCATGTACTACCGGGTATTGTATTAAGCGTACGTGGAATAGAATTTGAACGAAATGTACCTTTAATAATTGACCAGAACAATTTTGGATTTAAACTTGCTTCAACTAGCGATCGTCTCTTTTGGTCTTGGTATAAATTCTTTTTCTTACGACATAATGCTTTGAATTCATTTCTACATATTTTATAATTAATAAAATCTGAGTTCTGGTTCGAGACACGATAACGTCTTAAGTTGGCATACTTCTTCTGTTTGACAACTTTACACTGTGAATCCCACCACTGTGGTTGGGCAGCATCTAAAGCATTATTTATATGTATAATGTTATTTACCTTCATGTTTAAAGAAGATGATTTATACGTGATAATGACGGAACAATACTAGACTCATGCAGTACTTCCATATGTAGTGTCCATGGTTTTGAAAACAAGACACTTGCAGTTAATGTATTAGTATGTGAGATTAATACAAAACATATGATATGAAACGGAATACGGTTTCAACATTCTAAAACTTACTTGCAACTGGCGTATACGTTTGGTTAGATATGATGGTCGAAAATAAACGGTTTCGTACTATAGCTAACGCTCGCTCTACTGATGAACACCCATCATATACTTCTATACCGACATCGTCTGAAAATATGAACAAAGACAAGTTTAGCACATTGGGGTGGGTGGCGATTTACGTGTTATCAAACATTGGAAAGAAGCAGTGGCCGAACCGATGTTCGAACCCAAGATTACCCTCGTAGTTACCGACTAAGATATCAAGATTCGACACGCAATTTATGATGTGTACGTACGTATGTTGTTTTACGACGCTTTCAACAAGTGTTCAGATATATGACGGCGTTTCCCGTGTAAGTTACTAGAACTACTGGTCCATTTATCCTGACATCAGCGAGTCAGTCGTAATGATAACCGAGGTCCAAGCTTCTTTAGTTTGATCCGACCGCGAATCGAACCCACGACCGAGGCGGACGCTCTACCACTACACCAACGAGGCGGTATATATTATGCTTTACCGTTTTTCACCTTTAACAGTAATTAGGTTTTAGACCAGAAATTGAAATGCTTCCCTCCTTGGCTATCAGGGATCCGGAGATTTACGACTTGTAGGTTGTTGCAAGGATAAGTTTACAAACAGTGGAAAGGAAATGCCGTGATATGACTGTTGAAAGCATAACATCTACAAGTTCACATACCATTGCTGCTATTCACATGACTGTACCACATACTATAGGCCAGTTCCAGGTTCTCCCAGTTTGGCTCGGTGCACGAGCCATTGTTGTCATAGTTACGATGAACGTCAACGATCACCAGTATGGATGTGTTGCCAGGTGATGACAGCAAAGGTTGAGGTACAGGTTCGATACCCAAAACCTGGCAACTCATACAAAGCAGTATGAGACAAAGTGTCGAGTAGCTATCAGGCATGATTGTTGAATATAGATGAATTTGTTCGTGGTGATGATGCTTTGTTCTCTCTGGTTCCTTAGTGTGTGCAAGTGCGCATATCTATAAAGGCAACAAGCCCCGTCTGGCGCTTTTGGGTCTTATTGCATCTGGTCGTAAAGCACTAGCAGGTTCTTCTTTCGTATCACGTGACCCAAATATACCGAGCTCTATTCCGATCTGGAATGATTCTGTAAATAAAGATATATATGTTAAGATATAAAGTTTTATTTTAACCTATTCACACATATTGACGCCGCTGCAGCAGACGACCTTTTGAAAACCTCTTGGCAAAAGGAGATATTGATCATGATGAACATTTTATCTTTTAGCCACCATGTCTTCAACCCTATTCAATAGTTGTACTTTTATTTATAGAAATGTTCACCTAATGTTGCCTAGACGTGTTTACAGTCGTCGGCTGCAGATTTGTAGTAAGTGGGACAGGGAGTTCAACGTCTTTTAGTGGTTTATATACTGATAAACTCATTGTTTCAAACAGTGAACTTTTCCAAGTGTTTATTTTCATTGTGTTTTACTCTGTCTTTAGCATAGCATTTACATGTCGTCAGTTAGTACACGCATGGACAAAGTGGAGCATTGTCCTTTTAAAACAGTCTTCGACCTTATGCTTGAGTTCTCAAAAGAATGGTCTTGCTCATACAGTGTAATGTTGAGCATTTCAACAAATGTTGAGAGGAAATTCCCAGTTTGCTTTAACTTCTCTGGTCAGTGGTTTATTTAGAATCACTGTCTCACGCTATATGCGTAACAATTTGTGCTGGTGTTGCGAGCTGTCTCAACTAAATCTGCATTGTTTGGACAAACTAAATATTTCCATTGACGCTGAAAGAGTTAAAACACAAGCACCTTGTTTATTACCCCCTCATATATCGCCGACGTATATAATATCTAATCGACAATCACATTACATAGAAAGTTATATAGTTCATACATAATGGATAGAGCTATCAGCTTTCTCCTTTACGAGATGGGACTGTGAGAACATTTTACCCACTTATAAAGCCTTTACTCACTTTGACAAATATTGGGAAATTTCCGATATAGATACAGAAGTATTATTAACGTTTCGGCTTGAGATATGATCGACAGAATACGTAACATTTATGTTTAATGTAAAGGCTACAGTTTCCAAGTTGTTTTCAAGCTCCCACTAAGTGTTCGATTTAAGGGAAAAGGAATGGAGAAAGTTGGATCAGTTAAGATAGTGACGAATAAACATTAAATATGAATGTCCGTGGGTGGTATTGATTTATGAAAATGAGAATTGTTAGGATCGACTTGTATAGAGTGGTTGGAAAAGGAAGGGGAGAGAGGGAGAGAGGGGAGAGGAAGAGAGGGGAGAGGGAGAGAGGGGAGAGGAAGAGAGGGGAGAGGAAGAGAGGGGAGAGGAAGAGAGGGGAGAGGAAGAGAGGGGAGAGGGAGAGAGGGGAGAGGAAGAGAGGGGAGAGGGAGAGAGGGGAGAGGAAGAGAGGGGAGAGGGAGAGAGGGGAGAGGAAGAGAGGGGAGAGGGAGAGAGGGGAGAGGAAGAGAGGGGAGAGGAAGAGAGGGGAGAGGAAGAGAGGGGAGAGGGAGAGAGGGGAGAGGGAGAGAGGGGAGAGGGAGAGAGGGGAGAGGGAGAGAGGGGAGAGGGAGAGAGGGGAGAGGGAGAGAGGGGAGAGGAAGAGAGGGGAGAGGGAGAGAGGGGAGAGGAAGAGAGGGGAGAGGAAGAGAGGGGAGAGGAAGAGAGGGGAGAGGAAGAGAGGGGAGAGGAAGAGAGGGGAGAGGAAGAGAGGGGAGAGGAAGAGAGGGGAGAGGAAGAGAGGGGAGAGGGAGAGAGGGGAGAGGAAGAGAGGGGAGAGGAAGAGAGGGGAGAGGAAGAGAGGGGAGAGGAAGAGAGGGGAGAGGAAGAGAGGGGAGAGGGAGAGAGGGGAGATGAAGAGAGGGGAGAGGGAGAGAGGGGAGAGGAAGAGAGGGGAGAGGGAGAGAGGGGAGAGGAAGAGAGGGGAGAGGGAGAGAGGGGAGAGGGAGAGAGGGGAGAGGGAGAGAGGGGAGAGGGAGAGAGGGGAGAGGGAGAGAGGGGAGAGGGAGAGAGGGGAGATGAAGAGAGGGGAGAGGAAGAGAGGGGAGAGGAAGAGAGGGGAGAGGAAGAGAGGGGAGAGGGAGAGAGGGGAGAGGAAGAGAGGGGAGAGGAAGAGAGGGGAGAGGAAGAGAGGGGAGAGGAAGAGAGGGGAGAGGAAGAGAGGGGAGAGGAAGAGAGGGGAGAGGAAGAGAGGGGAGAGGAAGAGAGGGGAGAGGAAGAGAGGGGAGAGGGAGAGAGGGGAGAGGGAGAGAGGGGAGAGGGAGAGAGGGGAGAGGGAGAGAGGGGAGAGGAAGAGAGGGGAGAGGGAGAGAGGGGAGAGGGAGAGAGGGGAGAGGGAGAGAGGGGAGAGGAAGAGAGGGGAGAGGAAGAGAGGGGAGAGGAAGAGAGGGGAGAGGAAGAGAGGGGAGAGGAAGAGAGGGGAGAGGAAGAGAGGGGAGAGGAAGAGAGGGGAGAGGAAGAGAGGGGAGAGGAAGAGAGGGGAGAGGAAGAGAGGGGAGAGGAAGAGAGGGGAGAGGAAGAGAGGGGAGAGGAAGAGAGGAAGAGAGGAAGAGAGGGGAGAGGAAGAGAGGGGAGAGGAAGAGAGGAAGAGAGGAAGAGAGGGGAAAGGAAGAGAGGGGAGAGGAAGAGAGGAAGAGAGGAAGAGAGGAAGAGAGGAAGAGAGGAAGAGAGGGGAGAGGGAGAGAGGGGAGAGGGAGAGAGGAAGAGAGGAAGAGAGGGGAGAGGAAGAGAGGGGAGAGGAAGAGAGGGGAGAGGAAGAGAGGAAGAGAGGAAGAGAGGGGAGAGGAAGAGAGGAAGAGATGAAGAGAGGAAGAGAGGAAGAGAGGAAGAGAGGAAGAGAGGAAGAGAGGAAGAGAGGAAGAGAGGAAGAGAGGAAGAGAGGAAGAGAGGAAGAGAGGAAGAGAGGAAGAGAGGAAGAGAGGAAGAGAAAAAGAGAGGAAGAAAGGAAGAGAGGAAGAAAGGAGAGAGAGAGAGAGAGAGAGAGAGAGAGAGAGAGAGAGAGAGAGAGAGAGAGGGGGGGGGGGGGGGGGAGAGACAGACAGACATACAGACAGACATACAGACAGACAGACAGAGAAGGGGAGAGGAAGAGAGGGGAGAGGAAGAGAGGGGAGAGGAAGAGAGGGGAGAGGAAGAGAGGAAGAGAGGAAGAGAGGGGAGAGGAAGAGAGGGGAGAGGAAGAGAGGAAGAGAGGAAGAGAGGGGAAAGGAAGAGAGGGGAGAGGAAGAGAGGAAGAGAGGAAGAGAGGGGAGAGGAAGAGAGGAAGAGAGGAAGAGAGGAAGAGAGGAAGAGAGGAAGAGAGGAAGAGAGGGGAGAGGGAGAGAGGAAGAGAGGAAGAGAGGGGAGAGGAAGAGAGGGGAGAGGAAGAGAGGGGAGAGGAAGAGAGGAAGAGAGGAAGAGAGGGGAGAGGAAGAGAGGGGAGAGGAAGAGAGGAAGAGAGGAAGAGAGGAAGAGAGGAAGAGAGGAAGAGAGGAAGAGAGGAAGAGAGGAAGAGAAAAAGAGAGGAAGAAAGGAAGAGAGGAAGAAAGGAAGAGAGAGAGAGAGAGAGAGAGAGAGAGAGAGAGAGAGAGAGAGAGAGAGAGAGGGGGGGGGGGGGGGGGGGGGGGGAGAGACAGACAGACATACAGACAGACAGACAGAGAGGGGGGGGGGGGGGGAGAATATGAGAGATATATAATAACGGGAGGGATATTAAGAGAATAAGAGGAGTGAGCGATAGTGAGAGAGAGTAGAAATGAAATGACAGAGTGAAGGTACGACGGAGATCGACATTTTACCTTTATAATACATATATATTTGTGCGTTTTACATATAGAGTTATCCATCGATTAATATAAAAACATCGAGACCACGTACTTATCATGAATAAATCTCAAACGTAAACAACATTATTGAATTATTTTACATACCTAAATACATCCTTCTATTTCTTACAATTAACACAATTATGCAAAGTCTGCAGCAAACATCTTTGAAGACATCTTTGAAGACATCTATGCAAATATATGGAAAATGTTCCAATTATTGAATAGATTTGAAAACATTGTTTGAATTAAACACAGTTGTTAGTGAATTCTATAATAATCCATTTACAAGGCGATTTACTCCTTCCCCTATGCAGACGCAATTTGCAACACATATGCAGCAGACGACTTTTGACTCAATGTTTTCACTTCTTTTCAATAATAAAACTTACTTACAGTACTTAATGGAGTCAATCCATATTTTTGACTCGGTGTTTTCAAAGCCGTCTGCGTCAGATGTGTTGTATGTCTGTAACGGTTAAACTGAGTTCCCTATGATTACATATTCGAAAGTGATCTTTTTAAACAGCAGACGACAAATAAATCTCGTGTACGGTGCATTTTCACTTGCTTACGATCACATGATCGAAAACCTTACGTAATTATTGATATCGATTATCTATGGGCACCAAGATCAACAAGTTAACACGTTTAGTCGGCATTTGACGCCCACGCAGCAGACGACTCAACATTTTGTTTTCTATAGCGAGTAGTAAGGACTCTCAGGGCGAGTATCCACCTCTTCACTGTTTGTGTATACAGTGAATCCTCTCCAGAGCGACATCCGTTCTAAAGAGGTGTTAACACTTTATCTTGGTTGATTGATTGATTGATTGATTGATTGATTGATTGATTGATTGATTGATTGATTGATTGGGGTTTAACGCCGTTTTTAACAATTTCTCAGTTATATCACGGCGGCCAGTTCACCTACTCATGCATTTCCTGTTTTTCTCACACAAGTACTCCACACAACAATCTTCCCAAGCAACTGGCTGCTTTTCCACATAGACTTAGCCCAGTGGTGGAAGACGAATGAAGCATGTCGCATTGACTTTTGTCAATCGTCGGAAAGAAAGTTGGCCGAGCCGGGATTCGAACTCACAACCCCTGGATTGACAACCCGCGTCGCTACCGACTGAGCTACCGACTGAGCTACCGGGGATCGGCACTTTATCTTGGTAGCAACGCAATTTGACGCATATGAATGCAATGCAGCTTTGGACAATATTGTGCGAAAATGATGTTTCCCATTCCATCCCCAAAAATCACCCATCTTTTGTCCATACGTTCCACTTACTTTTCGACAGTAGTAACTTTACATACATGATCTAGAGTCACGCCCAGCTGGGTAAAGGCTAACTTTACTATTAAAACCATTAATGGTGATCCATTCACGATTGCGTTAACCTTTTACCTGATGTGATTATATCACACAGTCATCTACACTGAAAACATGCATACGAAAATATTTAAATGGTAATTGAAACTTCTATTTCTTGTTGTTCGTTTTCTTAAATCCAAAATTGAAAATCAATGTGGTAAACGGTGTAATTCGATCTTTTCCACAATGTTTCGCTACCAATGCGTCATATTGTTTTCTGTATCAGGGAAGTGGTATAATACACAACATAATGATTAAGCACTTTGAAAAATATATAAAACATTTGTCTTCCCTTTAAAACATTTCGAATAAATCATTTCGAAAATAAAAATGAATCCATTTCTGATTTACTGTTATATATATATATATCTGGCGTAGATACTTAATCTTCTTTTCACCTTATTCCGGGGGAAATACCAAGGTTGTGTGCCCTCGTAAGAAACGTCTCGGAGACGATTAAGATTGGTAAGTCTTTTCACATAAAAATACACATGCTTAACACGAGATCTCCGACGAGTCAAAGGTTATGGTTACCGCTTAAGCTTTTACAACAGAAAGGCAGACAAACAAACATACAGACAGAGCGACAGACAGGCAGACAGACAGAGGGCGATAACAATATGTCGCCGAATCCTCTATTACGAGGGGCATACAAATCATCAAAGGTCAAGCAATATGCTAAACATTCGCGAAATTACCTTGTCTACATACTTTTCAAGTGCAGGTTAGCCGAATGATGTATTCCAAGTCCGCACTCAATTAATTTCACAATATAATTATATACATATAATTATATAAACTTATTCACATATTACATGTTAGTTTAACTTCCATACATTTACCGACTATTTCTGTAAAGTGAACGTAACTTGTCCTTTCACTAACCAACAAAACAATACTATTGCAGCAACGCATTCTCGATAACTTTTACGAGTATAACATCGGATGCTGCGCCAGGCGAAAAGGGTTCTGGTTGCATCTGCGTACAGCGTACTCTTGTGAGCCTATACGTGTACGAACCGTCTCACTACACTGTTCGTCTTCACATGGACAATCTATTGGCGAAAAGTCTAAACGTGTAGCCGCACAGTTTTGTCTCTCATATCCCATAATACCTACTCCATAGACGCATCTTCTGCAAGCGGCTTTTGAAAACATTGTAGCAAAATGAGAAATTGCTCATAATGAGCAATTTCTCCTTTTCCCGCAATGTTTTAAACTATATTCAATCGATATCTTAAAATTTATAGAGATATACCATAACGGTGACCATATCTTTGCCAAGATATTTTCAAAGTTGGTTGTATGCGAGTTAGGGTTAATTTTACGTGAATGCGGGGATGCTAAATGACCTATAGTTGCACATTGCAACACACAAACAAAACTAACCAAGTAATCACTTGGCAAATAAGCCTACAAAATCTCACGATCAATGTACTGCAATTTGCATCAGCGTATCTCTCGTCTATCTACATGTTTTTGGTACCGAGCCGAGAATACAATGATACAATTCGAACACACAATGTTGGCTGCTCTAAATATAGATGTAAACATAAACAACGGTTTCTGAAAGAGGATCACTCCCTTTCATTGCTGAACTTTTTAAAATTGACGTGTCCAGCTTTGCATCTGGAAAAGTTCATAATACGTTTTAGGAATGTCAAGTAAAATATGTTTAGTTGGTCCGCCAAAAGTATAGAACCTGGTCAAACAATTGACAAGGTAAAATGGTTTCTGAAACAGAATTACCCCCCTTTCAATGCGGATTGTTTTTTAAATGGACTTTCCCAACGTATCCATTTGGAAAGGTTCATAGCCGATTTTAGGAATATCAAGACAATTATATAATCAGAACACACACTATTGGCTGATCTAAATATTTATGTGAGCACATACAACTGACCAGGTACAATTATGTCTGCTTGTCCAGTGTTTACATTTGGAAGAGCTTAAATAGATTTTTAGGAATATCAAGATAAAAACAAAAGTATATATCCTGATCAGACGGCACCGCCTGGCTTTTTACCGGTTTGTTTATAAACAATCGACCAGCCAAAATATAGTGTCCTGACTATAGATTGTTATTGGGATTTAAATATCTACACCCCCCTCGACGGTAAAAAAACACTACAAACAATATTGTGAGAACAGGAAGAATAGTTCTAGTGAGTACTTAACCGTTAACCTCGTGTTAACATGTCGTCCGGTTTGAACATGTTTAACCCTTCTCCACATGCAGACACGCATTCTCACGCCCCTACAGGGGACGACTTTCGAAAACATTGCGACAAAAGGATAATTTTTTCCATTTTGCCACAACGTTTTCAATTATATTCAATAAGTATGTTTTCTTTAACCCTTTCCCTCATATAGACGCTTTCTGACGCCTCTGCAGCAGACGCCTTTTTGAAAACATAGTGACAAAAGAAAAAATTGCACAGAACGTGCAATTTCTCATTTTGCCAAAATGTTTTCCACTTTTTGTCATAGGTTATCCATTCACCTATGGAGATTTTCTATGTTTTGACAAAATATGTTCAAAGTTGTCTCCTGCAGAATTGTCGTATGATGGAAAGGGTTAAACTTAAAATAAAGATTTTTCCAAAGTTTTGCCAAATTAATTTCTAAGTCGTCTTCTGCAGATTTGATGTTTGATGGAAAGAGTTAAGGGTAATGGTATTATACGTTTGGCGAACTGTTGAAAGTATATTTCTGTTTACATACAAGAAAACGTTGTGTGAAAAAGGGGAGTGGGGCTGGGGGTTTGAGAAAGAAATCCTTTTACCACGATGTTTTCAAAAGTCGCCTGGTGCTTAGTTAGGCGCTGCACCAGGGAAAGTGTTAGCATAAACTCTACTCTACCAGTCTCACGACAAACTAATGTATTTACACCGGCGATATGTCTCGGAACTCCCTACAGAACCGAGAAAGCAAAGTGGCAACGTGACATATGATCCGCAATAAAAACACGTACATTTCCTAAATCATTTCCCTAGTTGATGAAATAGGAAACACTGTGAGAAAAAAGACCGAGAAAGAATACACTTTGTCCAAGAAGATACATATATCACGCTCATTAAACCCTTTCCACATTGCAGACGAATATAACGCATAATTATAAAGCAGACGACCTTTTTTTTTTTTAAATAATTGTGGCAAAATGAAGAATCGCTCTTAATGAGCAATTTCTCATTTAGGCGAATATATTTCTACTCTATTTAATCATAAGACCCTCATTTAACCCTCCCCTCATGTAGACGCTTTCTGACGCCTCTGCAGCAGACGGCTTTTTGAGAACATAGTGACAAAAGAAGCAATTTCTCCTTTTGCCACAATGTTTTCCAGTTTTAGACATAGGTTATCCATTCAATTATAGAGATTGACAAAATATGTTCAAAGTCGTCTGCTGCAGAATTGTCGAATTAGGGAAAGGGTTAAAGAGATTCTCTATGTTTGCCTGTATGTTTTTGAGGTCGTAAGCTGCAGATTTCGCAAAGGGTAAACACTATTGTTTCTTCGATTTTTCAACATGTTTATGCATGTTTTTGGTGCATTGCCGAGAACACAAGCATTGTACTACATGTCTCCCATGTAATGTGAGGTGCAATAAAACCGCCTACCATTTCCTAGTCGGTCGAATCAGATATAGATTTTCAGCATTTAATACATTCTACAGTCGTTCACGCATCTTATTGTCAACAATTCTTGGCTCTCTGTATTTTTGTCCGCCGGATTCAAGTATGTATTCACACGTCTTCCTCGTACCCTCCCATTCTCTCTTTCTCTCTTTCTCTCTCTCTCTCTCTCTCTATCTATCTTCTCTTTCTCTTCTCTTTCTCTCTCTTTCTCTTTCTCTTTTCTCTTTCTCTCCCTTTCTCTCTCTTTCTTTCTCTTTCTCTCTCTCTTTCTCTCTCTTTCTCTCTCTGTCTTTCTCTATCTCTCTTTCTCTCTTCTCTTTCTATTTCTTTCTCTTTCTCTCTCTTTCTCTCTCCTTCTCTATCTCTATTTTTCTCTTCTCTTTCTATCTCTTTCTCTCTCTCTCTCTCTCTCTCTCTCTCTCTCTCTCTCTCTCTCTCTCTCTCTCTCTCTCTCTTTCTCCCTCTCTTTATATATATCTCTCTCTCTTTCTGTCTCTCTCTTTCTATCTCTCTCTCGATCTCTCTTTCTATATATATATATATATATATATATATATATATATATATATATATCTTTCTCTCTGTATGTATCCCTCTGTATGTATGTCTCTGTCTGTCTGTCTCTAAATCACTCCTCTCTCTCTCTCTCGCTTTCTCTCTCTGTCTTTATCTATATATATCTATCTATCTCCCTCACTCTTCATCAAACTCCCCTCTCTTTCTATCTCGCTCCCTGTCTTTATCTTTGTCTTTCTATTAATATATGTGTCTTTCTATCTGCTATCTATGCAACTCAATTTCAATATAATATTCCTCAGATATAATTTACTTCGCAAAAGTGTCTTATTGAGCATTTGACATGAATATGCCTGATATTGTTTACCTTTTTCTCAGCCATGTTATTGCCCTGCATTTAACCATTTCCCTCATATAGACGCTTTCTGACGCCTCTGCAGCAGACGGCTTTTTGAAAACTTAGTGACAAAAGAAGAAATTGCACAAAACGTGCAATTTCTCTTTTTTCCACAATGTTTTCCACTTTTTGTCTTGTAGGTTATCCATTCAATTAAGGAGATTTTCTATGTTTTGACAAAATACGTTCTAAGTCGTCTGCTGCAGAATTGTCGTATGAGGGAAAGGGTTAAGTACATGACATTTAGATAGTGTATCACTACATTATAAAGTGATCATCGTATGGTGTCAAGGAAAATGTCAACTCAAAATAGAATTCCCCTGTATTGTTGCTGGGTCTTGTTGCGTATATATGAACCTTGACATGTCTCCTATAGCCGTTACACACATACAATAATTCTACAGCAAGCAAATTCGAAAACATGACGACAAAATTGAGGAAAATCTCGTTAAGGAACCGATCTCGAATAAAGTTGAAAAAAGTGTTGCAAAATATTCCTTTGCCACAATGTTTCAAGAAAATCGTTTGTTTTGAAAAAGGTGTCCGAAAGCGCCTGTAAGTCGGAAAAAAGATAGCGACTTTTCAAATCGAGTTTATACAAAAAGGTCCGTTTGGCGACACGCGTCATTTGGCTCGAATGTATGGGATGGGTGAAATCATGGACGGAATGTGAAGACCGGAGGCGTCGTTGTGGTCCCGACAAATTCCCCCTAAAAAATCCCACTAATTACACCAACTATATGTGTAACATATGGATCCGGCCACGCGAAACTGTCCCTTACGGCATCACCTAGTATTGTGTCGTTATCACATGCTTTTGTAACGGTATGAGAGGTTAGTAACCCTTTCTCACTTGCAACAAATCTGCAGCAGACGCATTCTTATTGGTAGACAAACGCATTTTGACGCGTCTGCAATGGATGACTTTTGAAAAAATTGTGGGAGTAGGAGAAATGCATCAGTATGAGCACCAATAGATTTGTTTTATAAAAAAAAATCCTCAACTTCTATCACGGTCTTTTGCTGCACATTTGTTTTATGTGTGAAATGGTTAATCCTTTCCTACATACAAGAAATATGCAGCAGACGACTTTGAACATATTTTGTCAAAAAATCTCTATAATTGAATGGATAATCAATGACTAAAAGTGGTAAACATCATGAGCAATTTCTTCTTTTGCCACAATGTTTTCAAACGTCGTCTGTGTCAGAAAGCGTCTGTTTGTATGAAATATCCTAAGTGTCATAGTTGTATGACAAATTTCTGACTCGGACCTGTTTTGTCCTCCATATTGTAATACATAATGAGTGTAATTTGTAATATACTGAATTGTGCCCTCGAGTAATAAACTAATCTAATATACTGAAAATGAACAAACACGTCATGAAATTACAATTCATAGCAGAGCGATTGTATGTATAGTCATTTGTAATGTGTCTGTTTGGATGAATGATGCATTACGGACTTTTAACAGTATTTAAGGCGTATAAGGACGGTTCCCCAAGTTAACCTTTTCCTACATAAAAAATCTGCAGAAGACGACTTTGAAAACAGCTAGGCTAAAACATAGAATCCGTCTTTATAATAAATAATGTTTATTGAATAAAGCTTATTAAAAGCAATTTTTCCTTTTGTCACAATATTTTCAAAAGTCGTCTGCTGCAGAGGCGTCAGAAAGCGTATGCATTTGGGAAAAGGCTAATTACCAGTACTGCTGGTTTTTATTTCAATTTTTCAATAATGTTTGTTTGGTGTTTTACGACACTTTTTCAGTTATATCACGGCGTTTCCTGGGTAAATTACCAGTACTTCTGATCCATTTATCACTGACACCAGCCAGTCAGTCAGTTGTAATGCTAACCCCGCGACCCTGAGCGCCAAGGAGGACAGCCATTACTACCTTTTTTTAAAGTATGTTGTATGACCGGCAGGGAACGAACCCGTGACTTCTGTGATACAGGAAAACCAACTGTTTGCGACAAATCAAGAGTCTGCAGCCGCATCCACATACGCATCGGTTCGTCAATTAGTCATAGAAATGTAAAGAAAACGTATGTGCATCATAAATACACATTTACCCACATAAGCCGTCACGCGAGAAAACCAACATCATGGCTTCTGCGTAATGTATCGACCCAGATCAGCCTGCGCTGATCGCGCAGACTGATCCGGGCCGACACATTCCGTCTCAGGGGCAAAGAGGTATAGAGTAATGATTCCTAAAACAGAAAAATCCATAATAGGCGAAAAGTGTCTATCCTGGTAAGCCTGCGCGGCATGCTTAGGCTGATCCGGGTCGATACTTTACGCAGAGACCGCAATGTTGATTTTCTCGCGGGACGGCTCATATGCAGATATTTGTTCATCTGCACTTTACGACTTTTGACAAATAAAACATTATGAAGAAGGAGACATTGCTCTTGTTTAGAATACTAATACTTTCTATTCTCCAGATGTTCCACAATTCAACAAGATAACTGAGGCCAGGCCGTCTGCTGTATATGTTATGTATGTGGGAAAGAGTTCACTCGGATTTGATAGAAATGGATGCCTAGGCAGATCTTACTCTACACCTATAACAGTAATCCTTTCCCACATATACCTTATCTGAAGCAGACGACTTTGATAACATTTGTACACAAATACGGAAAAAAAATCCTTTAAATGAAAGAATATTTATTAAATTGAGCTGAGAACATTATGGTAAAAAGTAGAAATTGCTCATTATGCGTAATTTCTCTTTTTGCCAAAATGTTTTCAAATTTCGGCTGCTAAAGAGGCGTCAGAAAACGTCTGCACGTGGGAAATGGTTAAGGTTGGGTTTTCCTCGAGCATGA
Organism: Serripes groenlandicus; assembly: GCA_031761405.1. Lineage (NCBI taxonomy): Eukaryota > Metazoa > Mollusca > Bivalvia > Cardiida > Cardiidae > Serripes > Serripes groenlandicus. The sequence goes on along the minus strand of JASEVX010000007.1, from coordinate 66,701,934 downwards.
CTCTTGCTAGTAACATCTGTAGGTCGAACAATAACGTTGCGGTATGTATGACACTATTTTAAAACGCAATAATAACATCCCCAAAAAACTGAAATTTCATTTTATCGCTCTTAGTCACCAACGATACAACAAGTACCTTGTTGTTACATTAGATTTGAATCGCGTCAGAGGATTTCGGGCCTTAAAGCATCTGCGTACAGTAAAAACTTAGGCGAGCATGTGCATCCGCACAGTCTCTCCTGAATCTTCACATTCGATATATATGATAAATACGAATAAATGCATATTCTGACAAAATAATAGCAGTGTAGCCTCTTTAATTGCAGACTTATTTATCTTTATATGATTCCGGTTACGGGGAGTCAAAAAGACAGAAAATCGCATGACGCAATTCGAATTTACACTCCCATCTCGATACTTATTAATCGATTATCTGATACTACGTAACTATGTTAAGAGTCACTTCCTTTTTAGAACACCTGAAGAAGAAAGTATAACAACAAAGACTTGTTTCGGGTATATAATTAAACAGAACATGTGGGGAAGAGGAGAAATTGCTGGTTTGAAACATCCCACGATGCTAAATGTCATTATATCTTACTCAGTCACCAACGAAACAAGTACCTTGTTGTTACTTTAAATTTGAGTCGCGTCAGGCGATTTCGGGCCTTAAAGCAACTGCGTGCACTGAAGACTCTGGCGAGTGTGTGCATTTTGGCTGTCACATCGGACTTTTCACAGTCTGTGTATAAGATGTATAGATATAAATGTATCATATAAATGTATCGTCTGACAAAATATTAGGAGTGTTATTCCACGACTATTTATTTCCTCTGCAGCAGGCGACTTTTAAAAAACAGTGTGGCCAATGGTGAAATTGCTCATGATGAGCAATTTCACCTTTGGCCACAATGTTTTCAACTTTATTTAACAATTAAGTAAATTTTTATGCAGATTTTTTTAAGGTTTTTGTCACTATGTTTTCAAAGTCGTCTGCTGCAGATTTGTTGTATGTGAGAAAGGGTTAATGCATTTGCGTAAAGTGAGTCTGTCCAGTCACGCTGACCTTTACACAGTCGGTGTAAAAGATGTATAGAAAATTAGAATTATTAGAAATAAATGTTTCGTCTGAAAAAATATTAGAAGTGTAGCCCCTTTAATTGCACGACTATATTAGACGTGTTATTGCACGATTATATATCTGTATATGATTCTGGTTACGGAGAGTCAATAAGACCCGAAATCGCAAGACGCGGCTCATTCGTATTTAAACTCCCATCATACTTATTAATCGGTTATCTGATATCACGTATCCGTTAAGAGTCGCTTGGAAATTGTCTCCTTATTCCTCAGGGTTTGCAAATGTCGTCAGATGCAAAGGCGTCCACTGTCGCCTGTATCAAGGGAAACGGTAAAAATCAATTACTATTACGCAGTTAGTTTCCCAAGATTAACAATACGCATGCAGGATGAAAGGAAATTTCTTATATACCAATTACATAGTGTGAGTTAACAATCTGAAAACAGGTATCAGTTTTAGTTAACTCTTTCAGCGCCAAAGGCAATATTGAGGTTTTTGCAAACAATGCTGATCCAGGCGAGTCAGCTCGTAACGAGCTGTCTCACCTGAAATCAGCATTGTTTGCCTTTTATTTATCAAAATAGTCCAAACTTTTATTATATGAGAAATGGAGAGGTCCGATTTTGAACATGGAAGAGTCTACTTTAAACAATTCGGCGCTGAAAGAGTTAAAGGTTACAACCTTTCCTTTTAAGCATAAAGATCGTTTTCAGATAAAACCAGTCTAAATATCAAGATAGACTGGTAGCCCAATCTATCGGTCATTACCATAAACGTTTTAAAACTTATAATATACGTATGAATAGACTCGTTAACTTAAAGTACTTTGATCTATGAAGTATAATTTCAACGACCATCCATTTATATAATTTAAATTCGCCACTTGTTTGTTTGAATAGAGTGCTTTATTATTGTTAGTATGATGTTTTACGCCGCTTTTAACACCTGCTCAGTTACCTCACGACGTTTCCATGGTAAGTTACCAGTACTACTGGTCCATTTATCCTGACACCAGCGAGTCGGTCAAAACCCAGAGCACCGAAGGAGGGAAAGCTATTATTACCATTTTTAAAGGGGTTGAACGGTGTTTTCATCAGCAATATTTCAGACATTTCACACCGTAACTTTACTTAGAACTGTTAAAGTTATCCAAACACATGCGCATCAGTCGTGAACGCTGAGAGCCGAAAGGAAAGCAACTGCTGCCAATGTATTTTAAAATATTTGGTTTTACCCCAGCAAGGATTGAACCTTGTTCTCCCGGTCTATTGGCTGACGCTTTAACCGCTAAACCACCGAGAATGTTCTGTAGTTCGTGGCTGATTTGCCTTAACCCTTTCCCTCATACGACAATTCTGCAGCAGACGACTTTGAACATATTTTGTCAAAGAATGGAAAATCTCTATAACTGAATGGATAACCTATGACTAAAAGTGGAAAACATTGTGGCAAAAGAAGAAATTGCTCGTTTAGACAGAAATATTTTACTTCGGTTTAGAAGTAAAAACAAAGGTAACTTTTTTATTTCTTCATTATTTTTAATGAAACATGGCGCAGTCTACGTCGCTTACAGAGCCCTATCTCCGGTTTTTCAACGGAGTTTGATTAGTGGTTTAGTTTCTTCAAACACTTCGATGAACCTTTTCTCAAAATGTATTAATATCGCCGACAGCCGGAGCTTTATCAAAACTGGATTTTGAGAACAGGTTCGTCGAAGTGTTTGAAAAAAAACTAGACCACAAATCAAACTCCTGTAAAAAAAAAACCTGTAGGCGGCGTAGACTGTGCCATGTTTCATAAAAAAAAGGGTGAAGAAATAAAAAAAGTTACCATTGTTTTTACATTTTACATTTTTATCAAGAGCAATTATTGCTGTCTGACCATGCAAATATGACGTCAAAAGTCACGTGATATACAAACACTGCATATGATACTGTCACACCTAGAGGATAACAGATTTTGGTTATAAACCTAGAAATACAGAGATGAATAAAACAGAAATGTATACACAGACAGACATACAGACGGACGGAGATACATGTATCGATACACGTTGATATATTTACGTGATTCACATTATGGAATGAAGTGTGGCTAGCCCAAAGACACACTCCACTCCTTACAGTCAACACATGATATTGTAAACAACGCATTCAAACCAGAAATATTTCAACAAAGCTATGAATCAGTTTAATACATACGTAACTTCATGAATTAATTCAAACTCAGAGAGCGTTACATTCCATAGCTATATAATGACAAATTATCATATTTATATACCCGCGTTTTTTTAAACATTTTACCTTAAAACGTACCATAATGAACGGTTAAGAAATGTAAGCTTTCAAAACATTTCAAGACAAATGTGTAGAGGGTCTATCACAAATTGTACAATATTGATATAAGTGTAATGGGAAAAGGAGGAATTGCTCGGTTTGATTTAAAAACTGCCTTCTGCAGACAGGACGTATTACGGAATGCTTCGGTTTTAAGGGTACATAAAATATAGGGTGTCATATTACTTTTTTGTCTGCTTTAATCCTCTCCCTGATACAATACATCTTCGAAAACATCTGGGGGAAATTGTGGAAGATAAATGAAAGCGTTAATACTGTATAAAGGTGAAAACATTGTGTCAACTGGAGAAATTTCAAATAATGATAAGTTTTGTCATATAGTGACAATCTTTCAAATGTAGGCTGTTGAAGATACGTTAAATGTGTATATATGCGGGAAAGGGTTAAAATCTGACAACACAGTCTTAACCCATTAATTGATATAGTAGATATTATCTTTAAAGATACAATTGCTGTCGCATGACAGCTCGACTTTTCCTATTGCTAGTCTTATAAAAAGAAGGCTTAATATTATTAACTCTTTCAGCGCGGAATTATTTAAAGTATATTCTTCTATTTTTAAAATCGGGAGTCTCCATTTCCCTTTGAATACTAGTTTTGGAATAGTTTAATAACTAAATGGCAAACGATTGCTGATTTCAGGTGAGAGAACTCGTTACGAGCTGACTCACATGAATCTGTGTTATTTGAAAATATCTCAATATTGCCATTGGCGCTAAAAGGGTTAATGTATATATTTATAGTTATGTCAAGTTAAACCAACATTTGGACTGAAGTTGAAAATGAATCGGAATAAAACACAGCTTGTCCTGAATGTTCACCAACAGTGGCATTGACCTTGGAGCTATCGGGTCTTTATTATATATGCGGCCTCCCAATATATGTGGTTTATCGCTATGTCAAGTTTCATAAACATTGTAACTATTGCTGTAGAGATATAGTCATGAAACATAGATGACCCTTCAATTTTATTTAACCTTGAAACAGCGCAAAGTGACCTAGACATTGGATTAACTGGGTAGCCATCAGATAAACTATACAATTATGGCTAATCGCTATGTGTAAAACACACCTTGCCGTGAATCTTAACCTTGAAACAGCCTAAATGTATGACCTACGGTGATCTTGACCGTTGAACGACTAGGTCAACATTATTTATACGTCCTCCCTATATATTATTATATAGTCTTGTCAAGTGTCATCAAAATGTGAACTGTTCTTTTAAAGATATAGTAATTAAACACAGAGTTCCCTTTAAATTTCTTTTGACCTTAACACAGTTTAAGGTATATGGCCGCAATGACATTAAGACAGTTTAAGGTATATGGCCCCAATGACCTTGACCTTGGTTATCATCCTTTATTGACTTCCTATATGTGGTTCGTCCGTATGTCAAGTTCCATCAACATTTAGAACTGTTGATAATTAAGCACACTTTGCCTTTGAATTTAATTTGACCTTAAAACAGCATTAACTAATTGACCCACATGCAGTGGCCTTGACATTGACGGTGCTGGGTCATCTACCTAAATATGATTTCATATATGTATACTGGTTTATCTTTACTTGTTCACAGCGAATTTTGAAAACGTCGTGTCAGATTGGGAATTTGGTCATTAGGATCAATTAACTCCATTTGCCGCAATGTTTTCAACTATATTTGAAAATATACTTTCATTTATAGAGATTTTCCAACATGTTATCTAGATGTGTATAACATTGTCAGCTGCATAGTTGGCGTATATGGAACATATGATAAATTAACGTTTGAGGTATGGAGGTATTTTTAAATCCTATCGTGTCAGAGGTCAATTTTACATTGAAGTAACGAATACAAAGTTGACATCTGACATGCCATCGTTACAATTGGTTTCTTTTAAGTTCTAAATGTGACGCCTCTGCAGCAACGTCTACTTATTAAGATTTTTCAACTATTTATAATGGTTATGTTTTTATTTATAAATATTTGTTTACCTATACGTTTTCAAAGTAATTTAATGTAGATTGGACGGTTGTTTAAATGGAAGGAAGGGTTGACACTTTCTCAAATACAACAATTATTGTTTTGCAGCAGACGACTTTGAATACATCTTGGTAAAACAACATGGACATCCTCAATAAATGAAAGTGCAAATATTCAATTAATAAGTTGTAAACACTTTGACAAAAGGAGAAATTGCTTTTATGAGCAATTTCTCCTTTGACCGCAATGTTTTCATTAGTCGTCTGCTGCAGAAGCGTCAGAAAACGTCTGTATTGGGTCAAGGATTCAAAACGCCGACGCCAAAAGTAATCCGTCTGTAAGGCAGAGACTGACAGAGCTCTAAATAAGGGGCCCTTGTATCTTGTTCTTAAACCCTTATTTGAAATTCAAACCCTATAGTGTGGGTACTCAAAAGAATCGTCTCACTGAGACGATTCTTTTGAGTACCCACAATATAGGGTTTTGGTAAGTAATAAGATATATATTGTGGGGGAAAGACCAGTTTACTCCCCCTTATCAAGTCCTTTGCACTGACCTTAGCTGTGAATTGACACGAATTTGACCGAGCAGGGACACAGTGAATTAGGATAACCAGCAAGTCAGCGGCGATTAAAATAATAAACGGACAAATCCAAATCTTTTCCCCTAACCTTTCACTCGTGGTTTGCTTGAATGCTGTTTTACGCCGCTTTCAACACTATTTCAGTTATATCGGGGCGTTTCCCGGAACTTCAGGTAGTATTCATCCTGGCATCGTGAGCGTCAATGATTGCCATTTTTAAAATACATTTTATCGTGACCCGTTCGGGGATCAAACACTGGTATCTCGTTTCAAAGTCGGATGCTCTAACCACTAGTTCAAGACGACGGGTCCTTTCCCTTGACAAACATCTAGGTAGAACATTTAACAATCTCTATAAAAAAAGATTAATATTTGAAAACATTGCGACAAAAGAAGAAATTGCTCATTATGAGCAATTTCTCATTTTGTCAAAACGTTTTCAAAAGTCGTCTGGTGCAGATGCGTTAATTGTGTCTGCAGAGGGGGACAGGTAAAACAAAGAAGAAGCAAAAACGTACATATCCGAACCTTTTCCCTCATCTTTCATTTCTTTAGCGTTCCTGAGATTGTATATGTTAGAGACATCTGCTATGAAAACATTATTTTCATAATTATGAAACCTTGAATTATCATTTGATGTAAAGTCCAAACAAGAGCACCGCGTACGGCACAGACGATCGACTGATAGAAAACAGAAAAAACGCTGAGCTGAACAAAAAACCTTAACCGGACGACCACGCCGCCGCCGACGACGACGACGCTAGGGTCATGACAATATCTCTCGTTCTTTTCAAAAGTCGAGCTAAAAATGTGATAAAATTTGCTCTTTTTTAGGAAGTTCTCCATTTCCCTATGTTCAAGGGTCGACTGTTGTAGAGGTATCAAAAGTCATTTGTGACAGGGAATTTGTTAACCATTATTTTATCATTGATCTTTTCAATTGGTGAATATAAATCACCCTTGCAAAAAAGTCATTTTCGCTACAATAAATATATTCAAACTTTATTCTTAACCTTTTCCCACATATTAAAAATCTTCAGTATACGATCCTATAAAAACATATAACATCTGTTTTAACCCTTTCCCACATACAACACATCTGCAATAGCCGATTCCATAAATACATAAAACAATCTGTATTAACCCTTTCCCAGAGACAACACATATGCAGCAGGCGATAATATAAACACATATACAATTCTGTATTAATGAAAGTATAGTTATTTAACAGAATTGAAAATATTGTGGCAGAAGTCATCTGTAACAGATGCGTCAAAATGCGTCTGCAAGTGGGAAAATGTTATGACCTTTTTTCGTTTTCAGATTTCGTCGAGTCCAAATAATCTTGTAGGCGGGAACAGGTTCTCGTAAACGAGGGATTAGGATAAATTGGAACACAGACCACTAGATTGAAAACGAGCCCAAAAGTTAATTAAGTTATTACACCCCTTCTCTCTTTGACAGTTTCAATGTTAACCCTTTACCCCTCCATAAAACAAATCTGCAGCAGACGACTTTGAAAACGTCTATAAATAAAAGTACAATTATTGAAAATAGTAAAAGAGTAATAATTTCTCCTTTTGCAAAAAATATTTCGAAAGTAGTATGCTTCATATACGTCAATACGTCTACAAGTGGAAATGAGTGAACCCTTTCCCTCATACAACAATCCTGCATCAGACGACTTTGAACATATTTCGTCATACAATGGAAAATCTCTATAATTGAATGGATAACCTATGACTAAAAGTGAAAAATATTGTGGCAAAAGGAGAAATTGCTCGTTATGAGCAATTTCTTCTTTTGTCACTATGTTTTCAAAAAGCCGTCTGCTGCAGATGAGTCATAAAGAGTCTACAAGTGGGAACGGGTTGAGGGATATTGTGAAGCACATGACACCAGTATAGAGCCCCGTGTGACCAGACTCTATTTAGTTGTCTGCTCAACACAATATTTTTGTGTAAAATTGACTGAGTAAGTCCATTTTAAATGTTCTGCTTTGACGGGGTTAACCCTTTCCACCACACAACAACTCTGCACCAGACGACTTTGAAAGTAGCCCGGCAAAGATTTGGTAATTCTCCATAAAGGAGAGTTCAGTTATTAAATAGAGTTTACAATGTTTTCAAAAGTCGTCTGCTGTAGAGGTGCCAGAAAGCGTCAGTATTAAGGAAACCAATCCCCGATACAAACATTTTTGAGAACAAGCGATTTCTCCTCTCCCCACGATGTTTTAACTTAATATCTAAACTTAATTCCTTTATGCACAAAAATTTCAAAGCGTCGCAATAGGAATTATATGTTTTTACAGTCTCACCACAGCTAAGTAGTTATAGGTGTATAATGTTAATAAAACAAGAGCTCTTCGTAAGTCTTCAGAGCGCTCGACTATTCCAGCGCCTGTAAGTCAAATACTAAAGCGCCATTCCTTAGTTTATATGCAATGAAGATTTATCTAACTTCATTGTTTACATATGTGTGATGGTTTGGAAGGGTTGTATTCTGTTTAAATGCAATGCATCAAGTAGTTACTTAGATATGGACTCTAAATGCAGTAGCAAAACGTTAACCAAATATTGCTTAGTATAACAAGAGCACCGCGTACGGCACAGACGCTCGACTGATAGGGAGAAAACAGAATGAAAGAAAAAAGCTGAGCTGAACAAAAAACCTTAACCGGACGACCACGCCGCGGACGACGCCAGGGTCATGACAATAGCTCTCGTTTTTTCAAAAGTCGAGCTAAAAAGGGCCATAATTTGCATTGTATTCAGGAAAGAGTTATCTAACTTGATTATTTACATATGTGTGATAGTTAGGATGCCTTGTAAAACGTTTCAATGCAATACATCTAGTAGAAACAGAGCTATGGTTTAATATATGTACTTGCATGCAAAAACCTTTTATAAATGTGTGACGTCGACGAAAACGCCAGGGTGAGTACCATAGCTCTCGTATTCTCCGGATAGTCGAGCTAAAAACTAGAAGTGTAGTCCGGCTAGTTTTAAACAAATTTACCTTTATGTGATCTAAAGTCGCCAGAAAAGGCTCTTATATATGAGCCGTTTCAACATTATGGATCCTGCGTAATGTATCGACCCAGATCAGCCTGCGCAATCCGCGCAGGCTAATCCGGGACAACACATTCCGTCTCAGGGGGATAGAGGTATAGAGTAACGATTCCAGAAACAGAAAATCCACAGGAGGCGAAAAGTGTCGGCCCGGATTAGCCTGCGCGGTATGCTGAGGCTGATCCGGGTCGATACTTTACGCATAGTCCGAAATGTTGGTTTTATTCGTGGAATGGCTCATATATATGACCCGTGTCTAACCATATGTGAACTATGAGGCGAGTACATACATACATACATACATACATACATAATCTTACCAGAATATTCGCTGTCCGAATATATGTTATGTAGCCCTAATGCATCTTCTGACAAAAAACAAGAAACGTTGCCCCACTAGTAATGTTGCGTCATGTACTTTTAACCCCCCTTTCCCAAAAACATCAAATCTGCAGCAGACGACTTTGAAAACATCCTGGATTTTGTATGAACATTCTCAAGAAATGAAAGTTCAATTATTTAACAAAGTTGAAAACATTTTGATAAATGGAGAAATTGCTCATTATAAGCAATTTTGCCTTTTGTCACAATGTTTTCAAAAGTCGTCTGCTGCAGATGCGTCTGCCAGCGCGTCTACAAGTGGGAAAGGATTACATGTATTGATGCCAAACAACCTGAGAGGCAATGAGACCCCAAATCGCCTGACGGGACTGATATTTATCAATGCCATGTGAACACGATAATTCAGCATTTGTGCACGGGAAAATGTACACGTTGGCTTTTGTGAGCAGTGTAGATCCACCCAGATCAGTCTGTGCCATTCGAACAATTTAAAGAATATCTACTCACATATAATACTTACGCAGCTTATTAAGAAACTGTCAACTTGTGTAGATTCCGATAAAAGACGTAGCAAATGTACTTACTCACCTAAGCATTCGCCGCTCGTAAATGCCAACGAGTAACCTTTTTCCCATGCACGGGGTACTATATATTATTATGTGTCATGTGCCTTTGAGTTTACGCATTTTATTTCGCTTTGTGCAATTCTTTGGAAGTTTATATAAGCGTGTTGAATTGCTTTAAATGCAGGCATTCATTTGAGAACTATGTCTGACAAGTTAACAATTTCATTTATATCCCTCACTGTCCGTTTCCATACACCCATTCAGAGAACTAGATAAGAGGGAGTGAACATGTCTTTTCCCCACAATGTTTCTTATTTTACTTAACCAAATCCTAAGATGTGAGACGATTCTTTTGAGTACCCACAACATAGGGTTTGAATGACAAATAAGGATTTTAGAATTAAAAACATTCCCCTAATCTAGAGTTCTGCAACCATAACGACGTCTGTTGATGACCAAATGTGATTGATTGGGGTTTAACGCCGTTTTTCAGTCATATCTGGGCTGCCCTATTCACCTACCCATGTATTTCCTGTCATTCTGGCACCAGTACTGCACACATCAGTCTTTCAAAGCAACAAGCTGCCTTTCCATATAGATTGATAGCCTATTGGTGAAAAGCGAAGGACGCTTGTAGCATTTACTGTTGTTAAACGTCGCAAAAAATGTGTGCCGAGCTTGGAATCCAACGCACAACCCCTGCAGTGACAGGTACCAGGACTTAAAACAATATCTTGCCACTTACAGAAACACACACTAATTGTTTACATTTTTAACCCGTTTAATCATTTCTACCTATTATTATCTTGCAATATACCATGAAAATAAACGACCATAACATTCCTATTTTCCAAGATTTAGAGATATTTTAACTCTTTTTGCGCAGAATTGTTTAAAGAAGACTATTCCATGTTCAAAACCGGGCGTCCCCATTTCTCCTGTAATGAAAGTGTTGGACTATTTTAATAAATAAAAGGCAAACAAGGCTGATTTCAGGTGAGACAGCTCGTTCCGAGCTGGTTCACCTGAATCAGTTTTGTTTGCAAACACTTCAATATTGCCTTTGGCGCTGAAAGAGTTACAGGTTGTTGTTATACAAAATAGTAATTTAGTTTGTATGATTATTTCGGCATTTAATGTAGGAAAGGGGGACATTCTCTGTTAACGCCTTTTATAATTATTGTATTTATCCATTTATCTTGAAATGAGATATTTTTGTTATTTTCTTTTGATATGCATTTGTTGGGGGGTGCAGTTAACTTTTCCCAGTTTAACCCTTTCCCACTTGCAGACGCATTTTGACGCAATAGCAGCAGACGACTTTTGAAAACATTGCGGCCAAAGGAGAAATTGCTCATGATGAGCAATTTCTCCTTTTGTCACAATGTTTTCAACTTTATTTAGTAATTAAGCTATCTTTTATGGAGATTTTTCAGGATTTTGCCGAGATATTTTTAAAGACGTCTGCTGCAGATTTGTTGTATGTGGGAAAGGATTAAAGGTGTTTATTGTTAGAACCATCTTCTTTTAAAACATAAATTCAAGAAACATTTGAAAACATGGAAAATTAGAAGAAGAATTTGCTTACAGAGTTTAAAACCGAATTGCGGGGGGTAGAGAGAGAAATTGCTGGTTTTTTAATAATTTCTCCTTTTTCCGCAGTGATTTCAAAAACTCGTCTGCTGTAGAGAACCCAGAAGACTTCAAATCGTCTGTATAACAATAGACAATATTCTTTTTTATAACGGAAAGAGTTAAAACGGCAAAACAGGTAATGGTCGAACTTAAACAGACTATATTTTAACCCTTTTCCACACAAGCGACAATTTCGTACTGGAATACTTTGAAAGCATAAAGGAAAAAAATATACTAAATGAAAGTTTAATTTTTTGGGGGGAAAAATGAAAACATTGTGGCAAAAGGAGACATTGCTATATATGAGCAAGTTCTCCTTTTGCAACAATATTTTCAAAAGTGGTCAGCTGCAGAAGCGTCAGAATGTGAGAATGTGAGAACAAAGTTGAAGTAGTAAAATAAACTAACTTACTTGCGAAATTAAATCCCAATATAATAACACGTCAATCTACTCTCTCAACTTCTGTCAATGGCGAAAGAATCCACAAGTAGGAGTTAGTGCGTTATTGAAGCGTAGAACACTGTGTAGAGAGGGGTGTGGTATTAGTGTAAAATAGATCGTGGACCATGCCTTATAAGGGTATCTCGTGAATAAGACCCTTACCCCGTTACAGGCTTACGTTTAACCCTTTTAAACAGACGTTTTTGCGTTCTAAAATATTTTGGGTAAAGGAGGAATTGTTCAAAATGAGTAATTTATAATTGTTCACATAATGTTTTTAACTCTGAAGTATAATTACACTTCTTATTTACACGGGTATTAATTTGTTTCATCTCAGCTGTTTCCAAATACAGACCGCGTGAAGGATGCCAGTTATACCCGGAAAGAATGTTGGGTGGATTACGTATGACAGAAAGTCAGGAAATTCCCGTTAGGTGATTGATTGATTGAATGGGGTTTAACGCCGTTTTTAACAATTTCTCAGTTATATCACGGCGGCCAGTACACCTATCCATGCATTTCCTGGTTTTCGCACACCAGTACTCCACACAACAAACTTCCCAAGCAACTGGCTGCTTTTCCACATAGACTTAGCCCATTGGTGGAAGACGAATGACGCATGTCGCATTGACTTTTGTCAATCGTCGGAAAGAAAGTTGGCCGAGCCGGGATTCGAATCCCGTTAGTTGAACTGGCCGCCGTGATATAAGTGAAATACCGTTGAAAAAACAAAACGGCGTTTAATTCCAATAACTCAATCAAATGCAGACGACTCTTACATTATCACATGAGACAGACGATTGATTGTGGTTAAACGCCGTTTTTAACAATTTCTCAGTCATATCACGGCGGCCAGTTCACCTACTCGTATGTCTCCTGGTTTTCTCACACCAGTACTCCACACAACAATTTTCCCAAGCAATGAGACAGACAGATGTATAGTGCGATACATGTTCACTTGTAATGATTAATCTTTAACCCCCCCATTCCCTCATACGACAATTTTGCAGCAGACGACATTGAGCATATTTTGTCAAAAAATGGAAAATCTCTAAAATTGAATAGATAACCTATGACTAAAAGTGGAAAACAATGTGGCAAAAAGAGAAATTGCTCGTTTTGAGCAATTTCTTCTCTTGTCACTATGTTTTCAAAAGACCGTCTGCTGCAGAGGCGTCCGAAAGCGTCTATATGAGGGAAAGGGTTAAAAGGGGGGAGAAATCAATGGCCATTAGAAAGGTTTCACCAACGATGTTTTATGATACATTACGTGTGATGCTTATCAAATATTTACGAGCAAAAAAAAGGGGGATAGTATGCGTAATTTGTATGACATACTAGTATTAACCCTTTCCTTGATCTAGACGCTTTCTGACGCCTCTGCAACAGACGGATTTTTGAAAACATAGTGACAAAAGAAGAAATTGCTCAAAACGAGCAATTTCACTTTTTGCCACAATGTTTTCCACTTTTAGTCATAGGTTATCCATTCAATTATAGATTTTTTTTTTTTTTTGACAAAATATGTTCAAAGTCGTTTGCTGCAGAATTGTCGTATGAGGGAAAGGGTTAAACTAGTTGTTCGTTTCAGTTGTGAAAACGCGGGAATGTACGTCTATTTACTCAAGGTGTTCACGCCGCTTCAACGATTGTTCTCAGTTATATAACGGCGACCGAATACTTGTACTTATTCATAATCCATGGGTGATAAACCAGTTTGTTTGTTTATTTGGGTTTTAACCCCGTTTTCAAAAATTATATATCTATATATATATATGATCCAAGGACAAACTCAACCAGAACTAAGCTAGGAAATATGCCTTGCACTATAATTGTCGCGAGCGGGAATCGAAAACGGGACCGTCGGTCTCAATTTCCCGACGCTAACCACTTGGCCACGAATGATTCCTGCGTCCGAAGCAAACAACTGTTGAAATCATTTTGAGAAAAAATAATCCCACAATGTTTTGCGACAATATATCTTTTTTTTTTCCAAAGATTTTGACTTTCTTTTTTAGTGTTGAAGACTTCTAATGCTTTCAACTTACTTATTTTTGGTGGGTTGAAGTTGGACGTCGTTTTCAAATGGAATTACAGGTATTGACCTTTACTGCCATGCTACTGAACATATTTTTGGATCAGAAGCTAAATACTCGCAACGGAGAGTATTATTTCCCGCACACAGAAGATCTACAGTAGGCGACTTGAAAAACATCAAAGTAAAATTGTAGAACCATAAGTATTGGATCGAGTTAAAGACATTGTGGCAAAATGAGAAATTACACCTTAAGAGCAATTTACATTTTGGTCACAATGTTTTCAAAAGTCGTCTGCTGCAAATGCGTTTGGAAATGGGTAAAGGTTGAATAGGCTTTGTGCTAAATAGTTTTGTTTATAAATATGTAAAGCTAATATGTCAATATGTACATTTATATGTAATTACGTGAATAAGATATTGTTTAACTCTTTCAGCGCCACAGGCAATATTGAAGTTTTTGCAAACAGTGCAGATTCAGGTGAGTCAGCTCATAACGAGCTGTCTCACCCGAAATCAGCATTGTTTGCCATTTAGTTACCAAAATAGTCCAAAACTTTCATAAATTCAGGAGTGGACACACCCGATTTTGAACATGGAAGAGTATACTTTAAACAATTCACAATCTGTGTGAAAACCATCTTTATGGAGTCTGCGTAATGTATCGACCCAGATCAGCATGCGCAGTCCCTGCAGGCTAATCCGGGCCGACACATTCCGTCCCAGGTGGATAGAGTAATGATTCCAGAAACAGAAAATCCACTGGAGGCGAAAAGTGTCTGTCCGGGGTCGCCTGCCGCGGAATACTAAGGCCAATCCGGGTCGATACTTTACGCAGAGTCCAGAATGTTGGTTCCCTCGCTGGACGGCTCATATTCCGATACTACCTCACTAGATCAATCACTTGGGCTGACCTGAACCTACACATCTCGCAGTTGCAAACCAATACCGGTCCCGGCAGCTTAGTGGTTAGGCCACCAGCTTCAGGAGATAAAGGTCGAAGGTTCGAATCCAAGTGATGACATTGAGATCCGTTCTAATATGGCAAGTTAGTTGGTATTAAGCTAGTTAAATAATGATACCGGTAGTCTTCCTGGTACCTTGCATAAACATAGGGCTCGGGAAGTAATAATGTGTTCAGGACAAAAGGAGTCTCTTGAATCAGAAATGACGGTCCCTTTTTAATAGGGGTGACACTATGCTAAACAAACAGTCTGACGTCGCTTCGGATGTTGAACGTACACAAACGTAACACGACGTTACGCTAATCTACATTCCGTCGTGTAAATGATACGTGAGCCGTTCCGTGAGAAAACCAACATTATGGACTCTGCGTAATGTATCGACTCAGATCAGTCTGCGCATTCCGCGCAGGCTAATCCGGACTAACACATTCTGTCTCAGGGGGGTAGAGGTATAGAGTAATGATTTCTGAAACAGAAAATCCACAGGAGGCGAAAATTATCTGTCCTGGTTAGCCTGCGCGGCATGCTTAGGCTGATCCGGATCGATACTTTAGGCATAGTCCACAATGTTTGTTTTCTCGTAATTCGGCTCACATTTCCTCTGTTGTCGAATACAAATGTTAACTTCGAACTCCTATTACATCAAAAGTTAGTAAACAGTGTATGCCGTTCAGTGGTTCTTGTTCTTATTGTACGTCAACCTCTGACGTGACGTCTCTACGTTTACATAACGACAAGCTCATTTTATGAAATATGTTGTCAATAAACAATCCTCACCATTACATAAGGTTCGATTCCCGGCCGGGTCATACCAAAGACTTTAAAAATGGTAGTAATGGATGCCCTCCTTGGCGCACAGCGTTGCGGGTTACCATTACGACTGACTAGCTGGTGATAGGATAGACGGACCAGTAGTTCTGGTAACTTATCCAGGAAACGCTGTGATTTAACTTATATAATCTTATAAACCTTGTCCGTGGGGTAGTGGTTAGAGCATCTGCTTTGGAAGCTTGGTTCGAACTCCGGTCGGGTCACCGTGACTAAAGAATTAAAGGTGCTGAACTCCAGATGAAGATCAAAATGTTGAAATGTTGAAAAAACAGTCAATTGAAAGACAAGAAAATGTACAACATTTGCCTTACTGGGTATATCTACCCAGTAAAAATGAAGCATACACGATCAATATTTAGATGTTTATTGTACTGGAAAGTGAACTTATTAATGCCATTAATCTACTGATCAAAAGCCGTGATGTAACTGGAATACTGTTGACAACGGCGTTAAAGACCATTTAAACAAATACATTCTTAAATGTTTAGTACAGACAATTTACGAATAGACTCTACTTTCCCACACATACCAGACACCCACCCCTTGTGAAATTTATGAAATAAATTACCGTAAAGGCGATACAACATCAAAACCTATATTTTGAAAAGAGATTTGAATAGCGAAGAGCTGTTTTTTGCACTCAATTAAATCACAATGTACCACCCCCCGAGACTTTAAACTCTTTCCCTCATATAGACGCTTTATGACGTATCTGCAGCAGACGGCTTTCTTGAAAACATAGTGACAAAAGAAGAAATTGCTCAGACCGAGCAATTTCTCCTTTTGCCGCAATGTTTTCCACTTTTAGTCATAGGCTATCCATTCAATTAAAGGGATTTTCTATTTTTCGACAAAATATGTTCGAAGTCGTCTGCTGCAGAATTGTCGTATGTGGGAAAGGGTTAATTAACGCTTTCCCACATGCAGACGCTTTCTGATGCCTCTGCAGCAGACAACTTTAGAAAACCTCTTTTGCTAAAGGAGAAATTGCTCATAATGAGTAATTTCACCTTTTGCCACAATGTTTTTGACTTTATTCAATGATCTAACTTTCATTTATATAACATTTCAACACGTTTGTACAGACGTCTACAAAGTCGTCACTGCAGATTTCTGTATTTGGGAAGGGGTTAATGAAACCTGTCCCACATGTTACTAATATGCAACATACCTCTAGGCAAAACTATGAAAATTCTCTATACATTAAGTTACAATTGATGAAAAAGAGTTGAAAACCGTGTGACAAAGAGAGAATTTACTTTCTCCGTTTGTAACAATGTTTTAAAAAGGCGTTTGTCGTTGATTTGCATGTGGGAAAGGGTTTAACCACTAACCAAGTGTGGACAATAGTTCTAGTTCGACACATCATTAATGGTGAAAAGATTGGGGAAAGACATATAATTAACTATAATTTTAGACAAAATACTATAATAATATAAGGTAAAGGAAAATTGCTCATCCCACGATGTTTCAGAAGTTATTAGTGGAGGGTGTAATCAGAAGGGGACAAGGGAAACTATGAAGTCGGTTCTATTTTAAAAAAGGATTAAAATTTGAACTTTTGAGGTCTCTTCTATATCCCGTATTGTTCGGGAATACAATAATCCAAGCAATGCGGTGTGCATGCTTGAACAGTTGCAGAAGTCTACTACAAAAGGATAACAATTGACTCATGCTGTGCGTTGTATTCATTATAAAATATACAGTGCCAAAAACGGTTAATTGTTTAGCCCTTTCCCTGATACAGACGACTATTGGTGACCTTATATGCAGCCGACTTTTTAAAAACGTTTAGGAAAATGGAAATTGGCTCAAAACCAGCAGTTTTTCGTTCCCCAGTATTTTCGATTGATTGGGGTTTAATGCCATTTTAAACAATTGTTCAGTCTTCTGGCCAGTTCTCATGTGTTTCCTGGCTTTCTCATATCAGTACTCCAAACAACAATATTTACAAGCAACTGGCTGCTTTTCAACATAGACTTATAGCCCATTTGTGGAAGACGAATGACGTTTGTCAAAGTGACATTTGCCAAACGTCGAAAAAAATGTTGACCGAGCTGGGGTTCGAACTGGCAAACCCTCTATTTACGCTACCGGGACCCGGCCCAAGAATGCTTTGAAGTGCAACAGTTACATTATTTTTTAATCCATTATACTCCTCCAGTACTTAATTTTGTTAACTATTTCACAGCCAAATGTTACTAAGTCGACTCTACCATGTTGAAAAGTGGAGACCCCTCCATTTTCGTCCAAGAGGATATTTGGTAAAATTTAATGTCTAAGCGACAAACAATGCAGATTTCAGGAAAGACAGCTCGTGGCCTGAATCTGCATTGTTTTTACAAAAGCCTTTAATTGTATTTTGCAGCGAAAGGGTTTAAGAACAATGTTAAAAAAGTTAATTATCATCTATGGAATACTAGTAGTTGAGAGAAGGACTGATATGTAGATACTCAGCCTTTCACGAAATTAATAAACGAGTAACCCAGCTGAGCATGCAGTGATAATGTCTTGTATTCATGGTTAGAATATACGGAATTTCCTAACAATTTTAGTTATAAATAGAATAGCATCATGTGTGACTCTCACTCAATTTGTTTAAATGTTTATGTTGCCATGCCTTTTCAACTTATTAAGTGTGTTCAACGTAATTCAGTATTTATTATGCAAAACTAAACAATGCCATCTTGATTAAAACTTTTTGTGAATTTGGAAGTAAACATTCTCCGGATTAACACTAATGTAGTTAATCCTTTCGCTGCCAAATGCAATTAAAGGCTTTTGCAAACAATGCAGATTCAGGTGAGACAGCTCGTGGCGAGCCGTCTCTCCTGAAATTTGCACTATTTGCCACTTAAACATTAACTTTTGACCAAATTCCCTGTTGGACGAAAAATGGAGTGGTTCAATTTTTCAACATGGAAGAGTCGACTTTGTGAAAATCGGCAATGAAAAAGTTACTGGGATAGACTAGACTGCAATGCAAGAAGTTCGTAGCATGCTCAGCTACTTTAATTAGTTTCGGGATCTTGTCTTTGATCTACAATATCTCTCTTGACACTCATATAAAGCCAACAACCGCCTCGGTGATGAACAGGTTGAGCGTCCGCATCAGTTCGTGGGTTTGAGCCCCTGACGGGTCATACCAAATACACCAACAATGGTAGAAATGGCTGCTCTCCTTGGTGCTCAGGGTTGCGGGGTTAGCATAACGACTGACGGGCTGGTGCCAGGATAAATGGCAACTTATCCAGGAAACGCGGTAATATAATTAAAAAACATGGTAAAAACGAGTCAATTTTCTTGAAAACACACAGCATGGGGGGCTTGGATGCCAAATAAGGGTTTTATAACATGAAATACGCCGTCTATCCAGCTCGTTGTTAGAGATACACATCTGGAGTACCCGCCTCCTTCCTAAAGCTATAAGCCCTGATCAAGTAATTAACGTGCGTGATTTAGATCAGACGACCTAGGTTCGATCCTGCACGCGGTATGAGTGTTGAAGCCCAGGAACAGTATCGATCTTTAACGACTTCTTAATTAACCCTTGCCCTCATATAGACGCTTTCTGACGCCTCTGCAGCAGACGGCTTTTTGAAAACAAAGTGACAAAAGAAGAAATTGCACAAAACGTGTAATTTCTCCTTTTGACACAATGTTTTCCACTTTTTGTCATAGGTTATCCATTCAATTATAGAGATTTTCCATTTTTTGACAAAATATGTTCAAAGTCGTCTGCTGCAGAATTGTCGTATGGGGAGAAACAGGGTTAAAGCGAAAATCGTTCTAGGTCTTGACGGGCAAAGGCACATTTTCTAGCCAAGTTCCTGTATCTCACACAAGGATAATGGGCGAATTGTGCCATGCGCATGCCAAGAAATTCTTGTAAAAATGTTCAGTTAAGAATTCACCAGAATTACCATAACCTAACCTAGTAAAGCAACATAATCTATTTAAAGGAAGCGTGTTTTGACAACCACGTCCATTCCTGATGAACTGTAATCAGGCCATTTTAAATTGAGAATATCTTCAGTTAGAAATTAAATAATAAAAACATTGCATGAAGCATAAATTTGTGGTTTAATTTGAAATTAGTCATTTTATGAAATACATTTTTTCGTTTAAACTTTGTTGATTGTAAATCGATTCGGTCAATGTTAATCACGCCCGATTTGTTAGTTTGTTTTGAGTTTTACGACGCTATAAGAATCACGCTCGGTGTATGCTTCCTGGATACATACGAGGGTCGACAAAAAAATACGTGGCCTTTTCTTACAGCTTCCAAGATACCAGTATTAGCTCCGTTTTTTAGGAAAAAAACCAAAGGTCGAACCTGCTACCTTTGGTATGAGATGTCAACGCTCTACCTATGCATTTTTCTTCTTTCTCTTGACGTTTACAGGGGTATTACGTTTTCTATATATATAAGTGAAAGATTTGAAAAGTTTGAATATACATTTTAATCACATATAATAAACACAGCCTTTCTTCATAAACAAATAGTACTTAATCTTGCAACAAGAGGACCATGTTAGTCCCTGTATCACCCACTACACCTTATTACAAATAATTTCAAAGGAAGCCATTCGCTTATGATTGGCTGCCATGGTTTTCACACAAACTAAATGATGACGGCTTAAACGATATGTGTAGATAGGACAGAGGAACAGCTTTATGGTTTAGTTGCCAATGGACATTATTTTTTTAAATTAATTTTGACAGACAGTGGACAGACAGACAGAGACAGACAGGCAAACAGTGATATTATCACGAGTCCTCTCCGAGCACTATGTGCTCAGGTGAGCTGAATAGCAAGTAAAGATGTACATACAGCCATAAATCAATTCTAATTATAAACACTGCCCATCAAGCTTGGAGAATAGTTAAGTCCGTCCATGGGAAAAGGAACGAGTTGACTTTTGTGTATAGAGTAGGTTCAGATAAGCCTGTATATCTGCTCTGTCTTAACCCTTTCCCTCATACGACAATTCTGCAGCAGACGACTTTGAACATGTTTTCCAAAAAAATAAACAAGAGGGCCATGATGGCCCTATATCGCTCACCTGATTTAATAGAACTTCAATAGTTTTCAAAGTTTTTACACTTTTTAGGCCAATACTTTTGGACAAGAAGATTTTTAAAGTTTTAACAATGCACATATAAGGAAAACAAGCTCCGCCCCCTGGCGGCCATGTTTTTCAACGGATCAAAAATATTTAAACAATCTTGGTAAAGGGTGCCCCAAGGAACATTTGTGCAAAATCATTTTTAAATCGGGCCAGTACTTTTGGACAAGAAGATTTTTAAAGTTTTAACAATGCACATATAAGGAAAACAAGCTCCGCCCCCTGGCCGCCATGTTTTTCAACGGATCAAAAATATTTAAACAATCTTGGTAAAGGGTGCCCCAAGGAACATTTGTGCAAAATCATTTTTAAATCGGGCCAGTACTTTTGGACAAGAAGATTTTTAAAGTTTTAACAATGCACATATAAGGAAAACAAGCTCCGCCCCCTGGCCGCCATGTTTTTCAACGGATTGGAAATATTTGTACAATCTTGGTAAAGGGTGCCCCAAGGAACATTTGTGCAAAATAATTTTTAAATCGGGCCAGTTCTTTTGGACAAGAAGATTGTTAAAGTTTTAACAATGCACATATAAGGAAAACTAGCTCCGCCCCCTGGCGGCCATGCTTTTCAACGGATCGGAAATATTTGAACAATCTTGGTAAAGGGTGCCCTAAGGAACATTTGTGCAAAATAATTTTCAAATTGGGCCAGTACTTTTGGACAAGAAGATTTTTAAAGTTTTAACAATGCACATATAAGGAAAACAAGCTCCGCCCCCCCTGGCGGCCATGTTTTTCAACGGATCAAAAATATTTGAACAATCTTGGTAAAGGGTGCACCAAGGAACATTTGTGCAAAATTATTTTCAAATCGGCCCAGTACTTTTGGACAAGAAGATTTTACAAAGTTTTAACAATGCACATATAAGGAAAACAGGCTCCGCCCCCTGGCGGCCATGTTTTTCAACGGATTGGAAATATTTGAACAATCTTGGTAAAGAGTGTCCCAAGGAACATTTGTGCAAAATAATTTTCAAATCGGGCCAGTACTTTTGGACAAGAAGATTTTTAAAGTTTTAACAATGCACATGTAAGGAAAATAAGCTCCGCCCCCTGGCGGCCATGTTTATCAACGGATTGGAAATATTTGAACAATCTTGGTAGAGGGTACCTCAAGGAACATTTGTGCAAAATAATTTTCAAATCGGGCCAGTACTTTTGGACAAGAAGATTTTTTAAGATTTGGCAATTTTTCCCTTTTCTGATGCCGCAGCAACCAAAGTTCTACTTGGAATTAATTTCTTTGAACAACTTTGAAAGAGGACTACTTAAGGACCATTCCTGTGAAGTTATTTTGAAATCTGTTCATTGGTTTAGTAGGAGAAGTCATTTGTAGGAAATTGTTAACAGACGCCGACGACGACGACGAGTGATCACAAAAGCTCACCTTGCACTTCGTGCTTAGGTGAGCTAAAAAACCTTTATAACTGAATGGATAACCTATGACTAAAAGTGGAAAACATTGTGGCAAAAGGAGAAATTGCACGTTTTGTGCAATTTCTTCTTTTGTCACTATGTTTTCAAATAGCCGACTGCTGCAGAGGCGTCAGAAAGCGCCTATATGAGGGAAAGGGTTAAAAGGATTTTCACAAGTTGACAGAAACTCATAACAAGTTTATGTAAGGAATATGTGAACAGTGGGAGATCTTGATCAGACTGTGTACATATGAGGATCATATGAGAGGTGAAGATAAAGATCAGAACCTGATCTAATATATTGTCTTTGGTTTAAGCTTTTTGAAAGCTCTTGTGACTAGTTGGTGAACAGAGCAGATCTATATTCTATTGTTGTAGTCATTATGATTATTGTCGGAATAATTGTTTAATATTCATAATTTATTTTATCTTTGCTTCTTGTAAAGGGATTACGTTTTGTAAATTGTAAATACATTTACTAATTTACTATAGGCATATGTGCCTGAATGTAATAACATGTATTGTATTGTATTGTATATTAGATCAAGCAGAGTTGCATTCCTTTGCTATCAGTAGTAAAATATCAAAGAAAAGTAGCAGGCACTTATTATGAATACAACTTTTTTTATAAGATCCAGATCCAACATGTGCCTTTCTGCTCTGTAGTCTGATGTGGAACAATTATTCACTAAAGTGAGTCGTCTGTGCTAATTTCAATTAACCCTTTCCCTAATATAGATGCTTTCTGATGCCTCTGTAGCAGACGGCTTTTTGAAAACATAGTGACAAACGATGAAATTGCTCAAAACGAGCAATTTCTTCTCCTTTTGCCACAATGTTTTCCACTTTTAGTCATAGGTTATCCATTCAATTATAGAGATTTTCTATTTTTTGACAAAATATGTTCAAAGTCATCTGCTGCAGAATTGTCATATGAGGGAAAGGGTTAAAAGAATAATGATCTGTCATACATGTTCGGGAGTTTCAACATTATCCCTTACATAGATGCCATTTGACACCTCTGCAGCAAAACGTTTTGAAAACATCTGTGTCAAAAGGAGAAATTGCTAAAAAACAATCTTTTTCTCACATTTTTGTTTAACCCAGTACCTCATTCATATTTTAAATTTACTAATGTATTCAAGTTGACAAAGAAAAAAGCAAAAGTCTAACCCCTCAAAAGTGTTTCTGTGGAATGGCTAATTTTTAACACATCATAATCATACAAATAATTTTTGGAAAACAAAATCAAGTTAACACACATCACTGTACAATTCAAGCAGCTGGCCTTTAAAAATATAGTAACTCAAAATCCAAACATTTGATCATACATATACATTTTGACACATCAGCAGCATACCATTCTAAAAACATTGTGACAAAAGGAGACATTGCTCACAATGAGTAAAAAATTCGACCTAGACACATAGTTTTTGACCCTCACGTAGCTGAGTTTAAAATTTGAGCTCTAGATTGAGATAAATGTCAGGGGACTAGATAAGAAGGAGTAAATAGGTCTTGTTTCTGGGATATCTTTTTAAGCACTCATTGAAACCTATGTTGTGGGTACTCAAAATAATCGTCTCACCAAGATGATTATTTTGAGTACCCACATCATAGGTTTTGGAGGTAAAATAAGGATTTTAGAACATGCTATACTGCCCTTATTTAGAGATCTGAATGTTCTGATGTACTCTTTCACACAGTTGTATGTAAATTGTTGCCTTTAGAGTTATAACAAGGCAATTTCCATTAACCCTTTCCCTCATATAGACGCTTTCTGACGCCTCTGCAGCAGAAGGCTTTTAGAAAACATAGTGACAAAAGAAGAAATTGCACAAAAACGTGCAATTTCTCCTTTGCCACAATGTTTTCCACTTTTTGTCATAGGTTATATATTCAATTATGGAGATTTTCTATGTTTTGACAAGATACGTTCAAAGTCGTCTGCTGCAGAATTGTTGTATGAGGGAAAGGGTTAATAATCTCTGAATAAAGAGAGATAACCTAAAATAATTTATTAGATTTTAAGGTGGGGTTATCTCCCTTTCCATATAATTTAACCCTTTTCCACATATAGACGCATTCTGACACCTCTGCAGCAGACAACTTTGGAAATCATTTTGGCAAAAGGAGAAATTGCGAATGAGCAATTTCTCCATTTGCCACAATGATTTTAACTCTATTCAATAATCATGCTATCATTTATCGGGATTTTCTATATTTTGGACTTGATAGTATCATTTGTCTGCTGCAGATTTATTGTAAGTGGGAAAGGGTTAAAACTAGAACATATATGTGTTTAATTTATTAATTCAAGGGGAACCCGGATCAAACTTTGTTGTTCCTGAAGAAATCTTATCTAAAACTTGCTGTGTCGCATTTCCCTATTGCTTTCAGACTTTCCCTCATACAACAATTCTGCAGCAGACGACGTTGAACATATTTTGTCAAAAAATAGAAAATCTCTATAATTGAAAGGATAACCTATGACTAAAGGTGGAAAACATAGTGGCAAAAGGAGAAATTGCGCGTTTGAGCAATTTCTTCTTTTGTCACTATGTTTTCAAAAAGCCGTCTGCTGCAGAGGCGTCAGAAAGTGTCTATATGATGGAAAGGGTTAATCATATCCATTCAATCTGAATTGTACTTTAGATATAGCTCCCCATAGATGCACTTTGGCAATGGATAACAGAAATGAGCTCTTCAACTTGACATTTAACTGTGGTGGGAAAAGATGAAGTTGCTCAAAACAAGCAATTTCTCCTTTTCAAACAATCAATGTGTAAATATTAGTCTCTCAGAAAACTCTCTCGAAATGTTGACCCAAGTTTGGTTGCGGGCGTGGACCCTGCTGCATGGCCGGTCTAGCCTGCTGGCGTCTAGGCGGAGCCAGATACTCAAACATTGATGTTGAAATCTGTGACAACATTCGACTCAGATCTTGTGGTGCAGGATCCTCCCAGAAAAAATCGTGATTCAAGGCGGTATCTGCATCAACACGTTTTGATGGATCAAGAGAGAGAAGTTTATCTAACAAATCCAGAGCATATTGATCTTTCACATAGGGCTTGAGTCTTTCTTTGACCTTTCTTTTTTGTCCATCTGGGATTTCTAGTTTTGTGTACAGCTCTAGAGATTCACAACTTGGCCAGACTTCTGGTTTGATTGACCCACAAAGTTGGCTGATCAGTTTTAGCTGATCCTGTTCTGTTTTTCCTTGCATGATGGGCGATCTTGTCCACATCTCGGCCATAATACACCCTGCGCCCCAAATATCTATAGGCGGTCCATAATTCCGCTCACCCAGAAGTAACTCTGGGGGCCTGTACCACAACGTCACCACTCTGTTCGTGTATTTACAAATATGGCTCAAAGCACGAGCGAGTCCGAAATCAGCAAGTTTTAAAACACCGAGTTTTGTGATCAGAATATTCGCAGCTTTCATATCCCGATGCAGGATCTTGTTTGTGTGTATGTAATAGAGTCCGTTCAACAGTTGTTGCATGACTTTCTTAATCTCCCCGAGTGAAAACTTTACATTGGCATTGCTCAGTAAACCAGCCAAATCATGTTCACAGAACTCGAAGATCAGGTAGAATGTACTCTTAAATCTGTTGTATGGAGTAGCTGAAAATAAGATACATCACAATAAATATTTCTTAAAATTTTTACCACTGAGCTCTTAAAAAGGGTCATACTTCATGTTTTAAAATCCTTACCTGACGTCCAAACTCTTTGTTGTAGAGAAAATGATTTTGAGTACCAGAACATAGGGTTAACATAAAAAGAAACAAGGGCGCCACGAAGAGAATGCCAACGCTCGTCTGTTTTGTTCTATAAAGTCGAAAAAGGGGCATTACTGAATAATAATTAAAGTCAGAGGTATGTGACTTGGTAAAGACATGTGTATTGTTCCTATGAACATGTGAACAAAGTTTCATTTAAAAAATGTTAAAGTTTTTTTTTTAGCTATGAGGTGGCGTTAAGTTTTGTGATGAACCAAGGGTATTACAATAGCCAGACGTTTTATCTTGAAGAGCTAAAAATTATTATTTAGGATTTAGGTTTCTGTAAATCCGGTCCTGACTGTCAGTCAGTTAAAAATAAATATGCTGTCAATGTTGTGACACTTTAGGGAGTATTTTACCCTTTCGACAATTCTAATGACTTAAGATGAGTATTATGATGTATTACGGAAAATTAAAAAACCAGATGAAGAAAAGAAAACTGAAACAATAAGAACGGCCTCTGGTTAAAAAGGGTCATGTTGCATTGGTGATCAGTTTATCCACAGCCCCCACTTTCTGCCTAAAATTACAAGAGTAGAGGTAGCCCAGCGCTCTTGATAAGGTGTATATTTCACATTCCAAAAAATCTGATTTGACTCCAATTAACCCTATGTTGGTGGATACTCAATAGAATTGTCAATAAGAAGTTTCTTTTGAGTACCCACAACATAGGGTTGTTAACCCTTTCCCACAACAAATCTGCAGTAGACAACTTTGAAAACATACCCGAAACAAGAAACCGCTGACGATGGTAAGGCAGGATTGTCAGCAATTTGACCTTGAAAATCGACAAACCAAGGTCAAGGTCAAGGTCAAAGTAATCATAGAAATCAATAGAACTTGTTACTGGTGACCTTCAGGCAAAGTTTCAAATTTGTAACCCTTTCCAGTGCTGAGATTTTGCCTCAACCTGAAACTTTAACCAAAATGTTGACGGACAGACAGACAGACGGACATCGCCAATCCATAGACCGGAGTTGCTAGAGCAATCCGGCCAAAAATTGGAAGCTGCCTTTAAATGAAAGTACTATAATTGAATAGGGTTGAAAACATGTTGACAAAAGAGCAATTTCTTCTTTTGTCACAATGTTTTCCAAAAACTGTCTGCTGCATAGGCGTCAGAATGCGTCTATATAAGGGAAATGGTTAAATCATAAGAGAGATATGACCGGTTTACTCTTACTTATCTAGTTATCTTAACTATTCTCCGACGAAAACAAGAAATGTAGCCCCATAGGCAGTGCTTTCATTAAGGGCCAATTCCAGGAATTTTGGCAGAATTCTTGAAGTTTTGTATTTGTCGTTAAAAGGAATGCTTATTTATTTATTTACTTTTATTAAATAAAATAAATTTTATTTTATTAATTTAACACATTTTCATTGGCAAACTTGCAGTGCAAACATTGATTTAGGGAGAAGTGGGGGGGACCTAAAGGAGAAATGATATTTCTTATGTCATTGATACGTGTGTCATAAATGGGACGTCTTGGTTACACATCTATTTAAACAAAAAAAATGTTTATTTATTTGATTTTAATAACTATGACAAAGCAAAGGATCGTTTGAGATATACATCTATTTAAACAAAAAATTTAGTGTTTAGTTATTTGATTTTAATAATGATGACAACCGGTAAAGCTTTACTGGCAATGTGAACAAAAAGTCCAGACCGAATAGGGGGATGAGTGGTTCGCTAATTTCTCGTGAACAATTCAGCTGTTAATCGCGGGAAATGTCATTATCAGGATATGGCAGAGAAGCATAAAGTCGTCTAACTAATATCAATCAACTCAGCGCTTTCAATGCCCTCAAATTCTGCTTCAGAGACGAATCTCGACAAAAAATCATTTGACATCCGCAATTTTGGAATCTCGGAAAGTATCTCTTTAGAATAGATTGATGACGTATTTATTATTTCAATTCTGACCAATCAAATTCATTATTCGGGGAGGAATCCATTAGGAACGAGGCTACTGAGGCTGCTTATTTTTTACGTAGTTATGCATACAGAATAAGTAAATAACTTCCAATTTATACTTTCAGAAGTGATAATCGGTATAAATCATCAACAAATATTTTTAACAGATAAAAAAACTGTTCGAAGTTTATAGTTACCGAAGTGATAATCGGTATTTCTCGTCATCAAATATTTTTAAAAGATAAAGAAAACGTCCGACCTAATTAATTAACTGTATTTAAAAGAAAGACCATCGTCGGATTAGGCAAACTTTTAATCCAATTATCGTAATTAAGTTAAACTACCATACAAACGAAAGGTCGTCAAGGTGATGTCTGCTACACACGATAAGACATCGGGTAAGTGTGTAATCGTGCTTTGACAATGATCAATTTTTTTACACGTTCACCTCTGCACTTTCACCCTTTATACTTTATTTAGGGTTATTCTGAAAACTTCCATGTGTAAATTTAAGGATGTTTTTGGGAATTTCTGGACGTATAATAAACGTCCAGTGCTCAATTTTCGGACTTTTTTTTCCATATATTTGTGGACGTATATTACGTCCACTTCCGCTTAATGAAAGCACTGCCCATAGGTGAAACCTCTATTTCTTTAACCCTTTCCCTCATACGACAATTCTGCAGCAGACGACTTTGAACGTATTTTTTCAAAACATAGAAAATCTCCATAATTAAATGGATAACCTATGACAAAAAGTGGAAAACATTGTGGCAAAAGGAGAAATTGCACGTTTTGTGCAATTTCTTCTTTTGTCACTATGTTTTCAAATAGCCGTCTGCTGCAGAGGCATCAGAAAGCGTCTATATTAGAGTAAGACCATTCCAAACATGTATAACTATTTGTGTAATTGTGAGAATATACATTAAAGTTTCTGTAGATTTTGAGGATTACTTATCCTCGGTACCCAGGCTAATCATAAAATATATGATACCCTGGGTAAATCTCGAACTCATGAATATTTTATGAGGTGAAATGCAGCCGCTTGATTGGCCGCATGATACAAACCTCATGCGATACGAAAATTACAGTGTAGTTACGGAGGAAATCGTGGTGCATGCTTTACGAAGTTTTGCTAGCCAATTTGCCCAGGGTATCATATATTTTATGAATAGCATGGGTACCGAGGATGAGGATTACTATGCTTAGTGTTGAAACAGAGGTCCAGATAAGGAGGCGTATACAGCTCTTTTCCCCAAAATATTATCCAACCAAACCCTATAATGTGGGTAATCGAAAGAATCGTCTCAATGAGAAGATTCTTTTGAGTACCCACAACATAGGGTTATAAGGTCAAATAAGGATTTTAGAACATGCAAAATGCCCCCTATCTAGAGCTCTGGTTGAATGCATTAATTACCTTTTGTTCGACAGATTTCAATCAGGTTGACAACATTCTCATTTTTCAGGAGTTGAAGAATCTTGAGTTCTCGTAGAGCTGTGATTGGGAACTTAAACATAAAACAAACAAACTTACTTGATTACCCTTTCCCACATACAAAAATTCTGCAGCGGATGACTTTATTTAAAATTAGCTATTGCTTATTTTTAGAAATTTCTATCTTTTGTTACAATGTATTCAAAGGCTGTCTGCTGCAAATGTTTATAACGTCGTCAAATTCCAAGAATTGCTAGTAAGCTTATTCTGACAACAGCTTAACCCGCAACCCGTTAGCAAAGGAAAGCCACTATTGTTATCCTAAAAGTCCTTTGAATGACTCCACCGGGGATTAAACCCTGTTCCCGAGGTGGACTCTCTAACCACTGAACCAGAGGTTGCACTTTTAAAAAATAAACAAGAGGGCCATGAGGAACTAGAATCGCTCACCTGAGAATGGACTATTTAACTCTTTCAGCGTCAAAGGCAATATCATCAAGACAAACTTTCTGACAAAATTTCAAGCAGCTCATGTCAACAAGATTTTCCTTAAATTTGGCCTTGTGACCTAGTTTTTGACCCAAAATGACCCATATTCGAACTTGACCTAGATATCACGAAGACAAATTTTCCGACATAGTTTCAACATGCTCATACCAAAAATGTGGCTTACAGTGTGTAAACAAGATTTACCTTAAATTTGGCCTAGTGACCTAGGTTTTGACCGGACATAACCCATATTCGAACTTAGTCTAGATATCACTTAGACAAATATTCAGACAAATTTTCAACATGCTCAAGTTTAAAATGTGGCTTCCAGAGTGTTAACAAGATTTTCCATCAACTTGGCCTAGTGACCTAGTTTTTGAACTTGGCCTAGATATCGATCACTAAGGCAAACATTCTGACAAAGTTTCAATATGCTCAAGCTAAAAATGCGGCTTCCAAAGTGTTAACAAGATTTTCATTAAATGTTGCCTAGTGACCTAGTTTTTGACCCGACATGACCCATATTCGAACTTGGCCTAGATATCATCAAGACAAACTTTCTGACAAAGTTTCAACATGCTCAAGTTTAAAATGTTGCTTCCAGAGTGTTAACAAGATTATCCTTCAATTTGGCCTAGTGACCTAGTTTTTGACCCGACATGACCCAGTTTCAAACTTGGCCTAGATTTGATAGAGATATATGTTCTGATAAACTTTCATGAAGATTGGATACAAAATGTTGCCTCTAGAGTGTTAACAAGCAAATGTTGACGACGAACAACGGACAAAAGGCGATCACAAAAACTCACCTTGTGAGCTAAAAAATGCACATTATATCTCTGAGAAGAAATAAAATCATTCATTCAGAATCAACGAAACATCGTTAAATAATCTGACACAAATATACAATATGTCACATGTTTACATTTACATTGGTAATTAACCCAAATATTTAT
Source organism: Serripes groenlandicus (assembly GCA_031761405.1). NCBI lineage: Eukaryota > Metazoa > Mollusca > Bivalvia > Cardiida > Cardiidae > Serripes > Serripes groenlandicus. The sequence goes on along the minus strand of JASEVX010000007.1, from coordinate 66,670,924 downwards.
AGTTTTGAAATTTACATACATCTAAGAAGAGACATGTTTATATATCATACAAGAACCTTCCTGCAGCTTATTTTAGAAATACGAGTATTATTTTCATACGCCACAAGACTCATTCTTAGAGATTCTACTACACCTCAACTCATATTTTTGAGTTCGAGTGTTCCGTTCCATGAACAGACTTTGAAAGTAGCTAGCTGATTGAATAAGCCTGGGGATACTCTGCTGCTGAGTTTGAGACTAGGTCAGTCACATTTTTCAAATAAGTAATATATTTGCAAGATACAAATTACAATACAAACAGTAATCATTACCCCTTCTTTTTCATTTTCCATTAAAACCTTTTTCATGGCAACTACAGATTTGGTTTTTCTGTCTCGAGCTTTGAAAACTTCCCTGAAAAGATAAGAAAGTTCAAAAGTATGACACACCCTAAATAGAGTGAATGATTCAAATTATGATCGCTGGACAAACATTTATCCTTTATGGTTTTATAGTAATGAAACAGAGCTCACAAAATCACGAATTAACCATGAGCTCAGTTAATGGTCATACTGAGAGGTGGGGTTCACGGCATTGCATTTGTTAATGAGGGCCGAGTATGAAAGTTGTACGTCAAAGATTTCAATAATTATGAAAAATTATTCCGAGCACAAAAGTTAGCGAATTTGCTAACACTGACTCCAAAGATGCCAACAACAGACTGGCAAGTTTATTATCATATTATTAAATGAAATCAGTGTTCTAGCTAAACGTTTAATCTGGCATATTTATATAGTGTAGAACCTTCCAACTTTGTTCGCATCCTAAGATCGTGACGTAATTATTCTCACGCTAATATCGTGTGACTTTGGCTTTGCAGCGGATTTGGAACTATTTGCCGACATATTGTAACAATAAAATGCATATCAAACCTTTCCTCATACGACAATTCTGCTGTAGATGATTTTTCAACATATTTTGTCAAACAAGAGGGCCATGGATCGCTCACCTGATTTTTTTTTTTACTTTAGCTATATAAGCCCCACCCCCTGGCAGCCATAGTTTCCAACCAATCAACTTTGATTGAAGGAATCTGATAGAGGGTCAGTCACCCTAGGAACATTTCTACAAAATAATTTGAAAATCGGCCTGACACTTTTGGAGGAGAAGATTTTTTAAGTTTTCACTATAGCCATATAAGGCAAAATAGCCCTGTCCACTGGCGGCCATGTTTTTCGACCAATCAACATGGCTTGAAGGAATCTGATAGAGGGTCATCCAAGGATCATTTCTACAAACAATTTTGAAAATCTGCCAACTAGTTTGGGAGAAGAAGATTTTTTAAGTTTTCACTATAGCCATATAAGGCAAAATAGCCCTGCCCACTGGCGGCCATGTTTTTCGACAAATCAACATGGCTTAAAGGAATCTGATAGTGGGTCACTTAAGGAACATTTCTACAAAATTATTTGAAAATCAGCCTGACACTTTCGGAGGAGAAGAATTTTTTTTAAAGTTTTCACTATAGCCATATAAGGCAAAATAGCCCCGCCCCCCATGTTTTTCGAACAATCAACATGGCTTGAAGGAATCTGATAGGGTGTCATCCAAGGAACATTTCTACAAAATTATTTGAAAATCGGCCGGACACTTTCGGAGGAGAAGATTTTTTAAGTTTTCACTATAGCCATATAAGGCAAAATAGCCATGTTTTTCGACCAAGAAGGAATCTGATAGAGGGTCATCCAAGGAACATTTCTACAAAATTATTTGAAAATCTGCCAACCCGTTTGGGAGAAGAAGAATTTTGAAGTTTTTTTCATTTTGTTGCTATGGAAACCAGAATTCTGCATGGATCCCAAAAATTTGACCCACTGGTTACTGAGGAGAAGAAGTTGACGCACGATGCACGCCAGACAAAAGGCGATCACAATAACTCACCTTGAGCAAAGCCCAGGTGAGCTAAAAATAGAAAATCTTTATACTTAAATGGATAGCCTATGACTAAAAGTGGAAAACATTGTGGCAAAAGGAGAAATTGCTTGTTTTGAGAAATTTCTTCTTTTGTCACTGATTTCAAACTAGAATGAAGTGCTCCGCAGAGCATGTATGACACCTGCACCTGCTCATTGAAAGTGTGACGGACAGACAGACAGAAGCCGGACAAAAAAAGTAATCCCTAAGTGCCTACCATGCCACACAGGGCGACACAAAAACCGTCTGCTGCAGAGGTGTCATTAAGCGTTTATATGAGGGAAAGGGTTAAACAGTTTTGTTATTCGTTGTATGGGAGGAATAGCCAAAATACACTTATTTTTTATATACCAAAATTAAAGAACAGTTTTAACCCCCCAAAAGAATAACAAGAGACCCAAGAGGGCCAGTATCGCTCCACGGCCATAAGGCAAATATCAAATCTCCAAACAGCCCTGCCCGCTGGTGGCTATTTTATTTACCAACCACCATGGCTTAAAGGAATCTTGTAGAGTGTCACCCAAGGAATGTTTCTGCAAAATTATTTTAAAATCGGCCTTACACTTTCGGAGGAGAGGATATTTTAAGTTTTCACTATAGCCATATAAGGCAAAATAGCCCCACCGCCTGGCAGCCATATTTTTCAACCAATCAACATGGCTTGAAGGAATCTGATAGAGGGTAAGCCTAGGAACATTTCTACAAAATTATTTGAATATCAGCCAAACACTTTCGGAGGAGAAGATTTTTTAAGTTTTCACTATGGTCATATAAGGCAAAATAGCCCATGTTTTTCGACCAATCAACATGGCTTGAAGGAATCTGATAGAGGGTCACCCAATGAACATTTCTACAAAATTATTTGAAAATCGGCTGAACACTTTCGGAGAAGAAGATTTTTTAAGTTTTCAATATAGCTATATATAGCTATATACGGCAAAATAGCCCTGCCCCCTGGCGGCCATGTTTTTCAACCAATCAACATTTCTTGAAGGAATCTAATAAAGGGTCACCCAAGGAACATTTCTACAAAATTATTAAAATAGCCCCGCCCTGTGACGGCCATGTTTTTAAACCAATCAACATGGCTTGAAGGAATCTGATAGAGGGTCACCCATGGAACATTTCTACAAAATTATTTGAAAATCTGCTGAACACTTTTGGAGAAGATTTTTTAAGTTTTCACTATAGCTATATAAGGCAAAATAGCCCCGCCCCCTGGCGGCCATGTTTTTCGCCCAATCCACATTTCTTGAAGGAATCTAATAAAGGGTCACCCAAGGAACATTTCTACAAAATTATTTGAAAATCGACCTGACACTTTCTTTTTTTTTATGTTTTCACTATTTTTTTCTTTTGGTTGCCATGGAAACCAGAATTATGGATGGATAAAAAAAATATGAAGGAATTTAAGAGAGGACATTGAGAGGATGCTTCCTATGAAGTTTCAACCAAATTGGACAAGTGGTTAGGGAGAAGAAGTGGTTTAAAGGAAAAAGTTAACGCACACACAGACGCCGGACAATTTGCCATGACATAAGCTCGACTGGAGCTAAAAATCAGACATGAAAATTTACCAAGAGAAGGGTCCTTTGTTGTTTACAAAATGGCGGCCAGGGTCATGTGATTTATTTGACTGAATTAGGTCAATGCAATTTTACATTGCATTTCACATCCCTAAAGGTGCTTATGCATAGAGATGTAAGATTACTAGAAATTGTTAACTAATCATGTCCAGTTAAACATATAGCAATTTGGAAATATGTATTGATCTTTTTGATGATATAAATATAAAATGCTTATGGGGTATTAAATACCCATGCAGACCCTTCAGTTTGACAGAGGAATAAAAAATAAGAAAGGAAAATGATCATTATTAGTTATTATTTTTTTGTTTAACCCTTTCCCTCAATTTCTTCTTTTGTCACTATGTTTTCAAAAAAGCCAACAGCAGCAGAGGCGTCAGAAAGCATTTATATGAGGGAAACGGTTAAATCAAGGATTATTTCAAATTAATTTGTTTAAAATATTTATATGTTTAACTGCTTCTGTTTTTAGTTTTTGATATGTAACGAAATATTTTGAAACTGCAAAGTTCCCAAGTAATGACAACACGAAATTAGGATAACAATATTATTTAGACTTTGGACTAGTTGTATACATGTGTATTCAAGATTACTTTTTTCAGAATGTCTCCTGCCACGTATCATCGATAAATTAAATGTGTGGATCATATGTTACAAAATAATCCTGCCACTTACGACAAAATTAAAAAAAAAAAATGTTCGTGGCAGGAGACTCGGCCTTTTTTTTTATGAATTATTAGTTTTGAAAAGATTTTTTGTTCGAAACTTGGAGGAAATAAATAAATCTCTCAGATAAGACATGAAATTTCCTATCATTCACTAAGCCTTCTGCATTCTTTGAATGCTTAAACTCACGAATTTCGAATGCTCGAGGATAATATGTGAAATCCAGAATTTCATCCATGTACACAGTAAATAATATTAAATAAAATCTTCAATCTGAATTAACATTAAAATCATCTTTAGGAAAAACCATGTTCCTCTTTCAAGTTTCCATTAGTTGCTTAAAGGAAATGTTGCAAACATGTGAGTTGGCCAATTCTACTTCTAGTAAACACACGTTACAAACAAGTGTATACCTTTTAATATGGATTTTTATTCAATCATAGACGAAAAGCAAATAACTTCAAACCTAATCAAAAACTAAAATTATCTTCAATAGCATGTCATAAGTATCAATAATACAAAATATGCTTTTGTTATTAATTTATCCGCAACCAAAGACAATCCGGGTACTATACAAGATTTTACCCAAAAGTTCCCTGTCCAATTTTTGCCAATTTTTCGTAATTGTTAGAGTCAGGACAGAACGGGAATTCTAAATCTTCATGTCTGTTAGGTTGTCGTATTGGTCCTGCTCCACTTTTACCTCCATAAGAGGAGGATGGTTGTGGTTGATGCATGTTGCACAATTTTCTTGTTTCTTTTTTTTCCCAGGCGTGCTTGGTTCTGTATCACGTCGTAAATAATAATTTGGAGTTTATTGAAAACTGATTGAAAAATTATAGAAACACTTGGATTTAATGTTCATATCATTATTTAAAACAATAAATAAATGTAAAGTTATTTTAAAATGCATTTCCAAGTCTGTTTTATTTCAAATGAACGTATTTTCGATCAAGTCACTGTAGAATAGATCGTATGATATTAGCATTAAACAAGTACGCAATTTGAGATTTCGTCAACATGAATTTTCGATACCGATAGTTTAACTTTATATCTATAGGTGAAATATTTACGGAAAACAAAACAAAAATGAAAGTGCATACTTTGGCCATAAAAAATGATTTTATAAGTACAATTAATTGACTAGACGCGGATAATGTTCATTTAATGTGTTTTTTTTGCATGATTACGAAATGTTTGGAATAAGTATTGCTGTCGTCTTTTATTACGAACGGAAAATAATAAAGTAAAAGACGTTCAGAGTATTTAGAAATAAATTTTCGAACAAGGTTTAAACATGAGGGTCAAAATAACCCTTAATTGATCACCTTTCGTAAAGCACTTTCCTACATACAGTCGGTTTCTGACGCATCTGCAACAGACGACTCGGGAAAAGAGTGTCGCAAAAAAGAAAATAGGCTCATTATGAGCAATTTCTCCTTTAGCCACAATGCCTGACGGTAATAAATTACTCTTTCATTTATAGATATATTATATCATTGCCAAATTGTTTTCAAAGTCGTTTGTTGCTGATTTATTGTATGTGGGAAAGGGTTAATCATCTTGATACCAGACAAGTAATTTCATAACATAACAAACAATTTAAGTGGGACAAGATGGTCCTAAATCGATCACCTGAGTATTATAATGATACAGTAGCAAATATGTAACTTCTAAAATCGGGGAAAATTTCATCAAGGTAGGAATGAAACTGCAAGGAGTGGATATTGTAAATGAGATACCTTAAAGGAAAATGATATTTGTAATAAGGCATTGAATCTTCGACAAATTGGAAAGGGAATTACAAAAGGAATATTCTTGATTGGTTGATATCGATCAAGTGATTTAGGAGATGTTGTTTGTAGCTAAAATTTCATTTTACCCATTTTCTGAAGCAATAAATCAATGTGGCTTTAATAATTTATTTAGAGGGTCATCTAGGGAACAATTCTGCTAAATTATCATAACAATTTCAGAAGAATGTAATTATATAGTTTTGTAATAATGCCCCTGTTTCGCTTGGTCGCAATGTTTTTCAACCAATCGATATGGTTTCAACAACTTTTGTAAAGGGTCACATAATTAAGAGACATTTCCACCAAAATATCTTGGAATTCTACACGCTGATGAAGAGGAAAATACTTTTAAAAGTTTATGCATTTGATTCCCCTTTCTGATGCCGCAGCATCCAAAGTCAGAGACAAACATGTTATTTCAATCTACCAAATATTTTGAAAGAGGATCACCAACGAAACACTCCTTTGAAGTTTGGTTGTAATTTGTTGGCTGGATTAGGAGAAGATAACATTTGAAGCTTAAAGTTCTGTTCACCTTATTTTTATGCCGCCAAATTGCTATGTCTTTCAGGCAATTGTGTAAAGGTTCCAGAGTGTTAACAAGATTTGCCTTCATTTTGACCCGACATTGCCTATATTCGAAATTGGCCTAGATATCATCAAGACAATTATTATGACCAATGTTCAACCTGCTTATGTCTAAAACGCGGCTTCCAAAGTGACTTTCCTTCAATTTGGCCTAGTGACCTAGTTTTCTGTATATATGGTCACACTAATAGTATATGTTTTAACATAATCACTTCAATTTTACTACTACATGTTCTTTCTCATAATACATATCGAAGGTATTGAGACATACTTTTATCGAATTTACTTCCTTTTAGGACATAGTAGAACGATAATGGCGGACTGTGAACTGGTAAATACGTTATTTTATATATTTCAAATAATTTATAGAAGATTAAAATAGCTGATCATGTTATTTTTTCTTTTTGTTCAAAACTATCGTATAAAGTGTTAATCGTCGATGTTGATAAGCGAGTTTTGAATTTGATTAAATATTGTTCACTTTCGATTTGGTATTGACATTTTGGGGCTCACTAAGGAATTACTTGTATATATATGTAAAACAATTACGCGTCAATAAAGATTGAAATGCTATACATTTCTTTTATCAATAATTAAATGACGCTGTATTTAATGCAGAAATATGGATACTTTGTAAGGGCCAGGACATATTTGTTATAGATTGTTGTAATTTTACTCGATATCGCGTTCCTTGTTCAAAATTAATAATACCAGTGACATGGACATGTTTATACTATTTATACATAGACAATAGAACACTGATTCATACAAAATTGATTCTAAGACCCAAGCTGCATAATCAGAAATACAATCAAATATAAAAGTTCATAGGTAAATGGTGCCTTGAAAAAGGTTGAAATACGAAAGCTCTCTAGTATCTTAAAAAGGATAATAGTTGAGCCATCTATCTGACACGCCCAGAATCCTATGCTGAAATATAATTACAGTAATGTAAGTACAGCTAGTGCCCTATGCATATACTCCCTTGAAATATGAAAGAAATTAAACGTCTCCCAATGATATATAGGAGATAAAGCAACTAGTCAATTTCGAACCAAAACTGTATGACTTTCTTAAGCTAGCCAACATATTAAGAGCCTGTTTATAAACGATCTTCGTTTACTCTTGCGGATGGCCATGTCGCAAATGTTCATTCCTGAAACCTTTGTGTTTATCTGCAGAAATGTCGGTAAACAGACATTCATTAGCATTTCAGCTCCAGAAAGCGTCACTAAAAAATGAAATTAAATACCTTTCTTTTATCCTCATAATTAAATCTTGACGCAAACCCGTATGAAAAGTTAAATATGAACTCCGGATACCGCACCGCATGTAGCATTAACCAAACGTCTACAAAAGGTTCGACGATATGCAATTGTCCAACACATGATATTAAGAGATCACAGTACTGACTGCAATTTCTTCAGTGTCAGTCTACGTTTAGGCCTCAAGACATCTTGAATTTGAGAGATTTGTTCGACAGGAATTCGAATGGTCATGGATGGAATCGATTTCTGAACCAAAACAATGATGAATGTTTTAGGTCTTTCTTTCCCAAAAATGATAAAAATAGTACCGAGCTTTACGATAGTCTCAGATTAGCATCGAAAATGAGGATTGATATATATTGAACAAATTTGTTAAGCAATCATACCCTTACAAGGTAAAAGTGCACATGGACATATTTGTAGTATTATATGTACAATTAAGTTAAAATCAAGCTAAGTGCGCAGTCCTCGCTTGAACACAGACATGGCGTTGATATGAGGCTGACTACAAGTCCCTGACCGAGAAGAAGATTGAAGACCCATCGTTTCCCGCCATAGACCTATCTATGTCGATCCTTTTTGCCATGCTTGCTCTTTCCTGAATCTCATCCTAATAACGCCAAGCAAATGATCCCCGCGTCCGAGATGTTGCTTTTCGAAACAGAGACGTACATTGCAACAATTCCCTAGCCTTCTCAGGGTGATTTGAAAATATCCGCCAATAACATGGACGCATGGGTTCATTCAAGGATTATTTGTAAAGACCTTGTATTTTTTGGCCTTTATTTCAACTTGACAGGCTATAGAACCTGAGGATAAATTTAGAAAAGTACATTCATTCACTGATGAAGTTTCATGTATATACAACAATTTAAATCTAATCAGATTACTAATTAGGATTTTATAGTATGATTTCAACTAAATATTTGGTCGTGGCGTATTTTGTTTATGTTATAATTACAGGGCAGAGCGCTTGGAGACCAAATATCTTTTTTTTTGACTGCCTGTAAAATGAATATCTCAGAGTTGGAACTTTGATCCGCGAGATGAATGCACCAATCATCAAATCGTTCAGTTGGTTGTATAAATAGCATACTCACACCTCTATATTAAAATATTACGGTGCGTCTGATCTCCGATAAACCTATTATATGACCAACTAAGGTGTATATTGAAAAGAACATATTCGATCTGTTGATTATGGACCAACCTTTTGTGTGTTGAATATTCGTTGTCAAATGTTTACAAAGCCATAACGATCCGTTAATCTGAAATGATAGTTTGAACAGTGGTTTCTTTTAAAGCATCCAATGTATACATTCAACATCTTTAACGTTTCATGTTTGATGCAGATACAGAGGAGCCTCTTCCCTTTCCCAACAATATTTTCAAAAATGTCTGCCACAGAGGTGTCGAAATGCATCGACAGGGGATAAAGGTTTTAAAAATTCACAATGTATGTTATTTAAATATTGATTTTCCACTTGAGTCCTTTACCCAAATATTCACATTTTTACCATCGTCATTTATAACTATTTCAGAAATATGTTTGACCTATAATCAACAGAGCTAATAACATGTATTTCCATTTCTACAATATGAGTGCCCTATGTCTATTTTCTGTATGCATGGTCAAATCAATGGTATATGTTTTACCATATTCACTCAATTTAAATATTACTTGATCGTAATGCATATCGAAGGTAGTGTGATATATCTTTATCTTATTTACTTCCTATTAAGACATAGCTGAACAATAATGGGATAATGGCGGACTGCAATATGGTGAATACGTTATTTTATCTATTTCAAATAATTTATAGAAGATTATAAAAGTTGATTATGTTATTTTTCTTTTTGTTCAAAACTATCGTATTAAGTGTTAATCGTCGATGTTAATAAACGAGTTTTGAATTTGATTAAATCTTTTTCACTTTCGTTTTGGTATTCTAAAAAACTTCTTGGGTTAGATATACCGTTTATAGTAGATGTCATCTGGACCTTTACATACAACGTATGCGTTTCTTCCCGTTAGTGAAAAGGTCCTAGTTAATGTGTCATTAAGTGCGACAGCTTGGTTGTTTGTGTTTTAGATTGGTCACATTTTTGGGAACACTAAGCAATAACGTGTATGTACATATAAAACAATCAATTACGCAGGCAACATTTATGAAGGTTTATTTTGACATCTCTACGTAGAATTTTCTTTGTCAAATACTGATAATGCAATAGTCGACAGTTTATCTGATGTTTTATCTTAAGGGGCACTTTTTTAAAAACAGAATGCCTCTTCTTGAAATTAAGGTTAAGATAAGTAAAAGGGTTAACTCCTCTAACCTTTTCCAACGTATAACATATCTTCTACAGACGACTATAAAAACGTTTAGTAAACTATATTGAAACTCTTTATTGCTCATGTTAAGCAATTTCTCTTCTTGTCACAATGTTTTTAATCAAAGTACTGAAAGAACTTAATGTAGAATTGCGATCGTCTAAGAGGAAATACAGAAGTGTATATACATGTAGGATAATCTATCTAAAAATGACAGACACGTAATGATGCATCAGGCCGGAATTAATTATTTACGAGATCATAAATACTTGTTGGTCCTGTGAACAATTAATTGACCACAACTATATTATTCGGTCCACATGGTACATGTTTTAATGATATATTACCCAATAGCTCTATGGTAATACCTTCATGAACATTCATGACAGAACAGTGTCTTCCTATTTATTGACTATTCTGGACCAACTCATGCATTCTGAGAATACAATCAATTAATGCAATATTTTAATGTATACAACGATAACTGAGAAGTTTAATCTACCAACACTCATGTGTAAACAGTATATCTGGTTGCTCATCTTATAATACTTTACTTTTAGTGTCTGTTTTTAATGAAATTTGACAGATTAAAATATAAACGCCTAAACAAAACACAATGAAATACTCTACAAAGTTGTTTTACATCTCAACAAAGAGAGCAATGGTGTCCTTAGATCGATCAACTGAGTGATAGCTTAGAAGCATATGTGACCCCAATTCTGATGCATCCTGGCAGCTATCTTTTCAAACCAATCAATCCTGGAAAAATCTATGAAGAGGGTAACCAAATGAACATATCCGCTTAATTACAAATGTATCTTGAATACTGAAAAATTTGAAATCGATATATATATATATATTTGTTTAAGATAACTCAAGGAACATTTGTATTGAATTATCTTGGAATCTGATAAGCGGATTCAGAGAAGAAGAATATTATAGTTTAGGCATTTAACTTCTTTCCTGATGCCGCAGCAGCAAAAATATCGTGCTTAGAAGTTATATCTTTTAAAGAGGACCACCAAAACAATATTTCTGTGAAGATATATTTTAATTTGCTCAGTGGGTTAGGATAGGATGTCATTTGAAGATAAAAGTTCAATTTCCACCTGTTCTAATGCCGCCTGGTAACGATGTAGGAATTATAAAGTTTTGTCGTTTTGCACCTTTTCTGAAGCCGTCTGGCTGCCATATTTTGCAACCAATCAATACGGCTTAAATTAATGTTGTTGAGGGTCACTCACGGAACATTTGCAATAAATTATCCTGGAATCTGACTAGCGGATTCAGAGAAGAAGAATATTACAGTTTAGGCATTTTACTTCCTTCCTGAACAAAAATTGTGCTTAGAATTTACATCTTGGAAAGAGGACAACCAATGGAACATTCCTGTGAAGTAATGTTGAAATTTGCTTAGTGGGCTGAGATGTCATTTGAAGCTAAAAGATCAATTTACCCCTTTTATGATGCCGCCTGGTAACTATGTCTTTCAACTGTTAACATGGCTTAACTAATTATGAAGGGGCTTATCTGCTGATTTATCTTGAAATCAGACAAGCAATTTCATAAGAATGGCGTTTTAAAATGTTTTCATTTGCTCTTTTCTGATGCCTCCTCTCTGCCTTTATTTCAACCAATTTATATGGCTTGAACAAATTTTGTAGAGAGTCACTAAAGGAAAAATTCTATTAAATTACATTGGAATCGGATTTAGAGTAGAAGAAATTTAGATATCGATAATTTTACTCATTTTCTGATACCGCACAAACAAGAGTTCTAAATAGAATATATATCAAATATATATTTGAAAACAAACAGAGCCTTAATAAGATTAAACACATGTGGTGATTACAAAGCTATGTTAGTACAAGTTTACATCATATCAAATATAAACTGAATTATATATTTGATTTATAATTCAAGTATAGAAATAACTAGTATATGGCACATAGTTTATAATTCAACTGGCACCCATTCATCTTAAAAGAAGCTTTCTTATTTTAAATGCCTCAATAAAGATATTGTGCCAGTTTTACATATGTGGGTCTACATTCACTCATTATGTCATAAACAAGATGGCCATGAGGCCCTGGATCGCTCACCTGAGAATGGGCTTTTTAAGACGTAACTCTTTCAGCGCCAATGGCAATATCATCAAAAATGCAATCTCTATAGTGTAAACAAGATTTTTATACAATATGGCCTAGTGACCTAGTTTTTGACCTGACCAAACCCATATTTGATTTGGCCTAGATATCTTCAAGGCAAATATTCTGACAAAGATTCAGAATGACCCATAATTGAACTTGGCCTAGATATCATAAAGACAAACTTTATAACAAAGTTTCAACATGCTCAAGTTTAAAATGCGACTTTAAGAGTGTTAACAAGATTTTCCTTAAATTAAGCTTAGTAACCTAGATTTTGATCAAACATGACCTTCGATATAGGCCTAGAAATCACTAAGACAAACATTCTGACAAAGTTTCAATATGCTCAAGCCAAAAATGTGGCTTCCAGAGTGTTAACAAGATTTTTCATAAATTTGACCTAGTGACCTAGTTTTTGACCGGACATGACCCAGTTTCGAACTTGGTCTAGAAATTCAAACTTGGCCTAGAAATTACTAAGACAAACATTCTGACAAAGTTTCAACCTATCTTTTGACCGGACATGACTCAGTTCCGAGGACTTAGCCTAGATATCACTAGATGTCACTAAGACAAACATTTTGTTTCAAAATTTTCAAGCCAAAAATGTGGCTTCCGGAGTATTAACAAGATTTTACTTAAATTTGACCTAGTGACCTAGTGTTTAACCGGACATGACCCAGTTTCTAACTTGGCCTAGATATTACTAAGATAAACATTCTGACAAAGTTTCAACATGCTCAAGCTTCCGGAGTGTTAACAAGATTTTCTTTAAATTTGACCTAGTGACCTAGGTTTTGACCCCATATTACCCAGTTTCGAACTTGGCCTAGAGTTGATGAAGATATATGTTCTGATAAACTTTCATAAAGATTGGATGCAAAATGTTGCCTCTAGAGTGTTAACAAGCAAATGTTGACGACGAACGACGGACGACGGACAAAAGGCGATCACAATAACTCACCTTGAGCAATACGTGCTCTGATGAGCTAAAAAACATTGTTGTTGGGTATGCAAATGACTATTCTTCTTGGAATTGTTTCTTCCGATAGGCGTATTTCATGTTCATAAATCCATATCACTAAATAGAGGCCTTAAGTTTAACTTAGGATTAAAAGCCAAAGTTCATTGTAAACTGGACCTACTAACAAAAAGTGAAATTCATCTTCAACATCAGAGGAGTTTCTGCCAAGACACAAATATTACAAAATCTCAAACAATTATCAATATGTTGGTCTCTACCGTTTTATACATTCAAACAATGACTAGAACATCTAAATTTGGCAATATGCGACGACTGTTATATGAAAGATACATTTCTTCATTTGATAGAGATTTTAAAGTGTTGATAACATTTTGACTTAGGTGAATCCCTGATCTTTTGCTGAAGATTTAGAATTGAATACAATTTCCAATACCGTCATTTGTCCACACGTACCCAAAACCATACTCATATAAAAAATGTTTCATTTTAAATGGACATGTCTTTCTGCTATTTCATCTAGCCTTCTCAGCATATGGTAGCATCTTAATACACCGTGTCATATATGTAACAGAAAGAGAGAATCTACCGAAAGCTTTTTTAGCTTGATTTGCATGGTTTGTTTTACTTTTTGTCCAAAAAGCAGAGATGTTATAATGGCACCTAAATATCTGTAATATGAAACAGTTTCAACTAAAATCGCGTTCCAGCAGTACTTTCAGTACTTTGATTATGTAATGGAACAAGGATATGTTTACTCCAAGTATTTGGAAAATGATCGGATTCATATATATGATTAAACCATTGAATTATAAACTCTATATGGCAGAACAAATGACCAATGTTATAGTTACCGTCATTTGCTATACACGAGTTAATTCAGACAACACTGGCACATTATAGATATTTATATCGTATCCATATATATGTCCTTTATAATGCTGTTTTGTGTTCAATTTAATCTTTAAAGTAAATATATAAAAAAATGTACAACACTTTTTCGCCCGTAGCATTTATAGGATATTCTAATAATTAATTACGGAAATCGCTTTTTAAATTTTTTTTACAAACAATTTCATTTATTCGTTTCAATATAAAGAATATTATGCATGACCGACTGTTTGATATTGATAGAAAATGTGGATGTATCCTGCATACATTGTAACCATGTTCTCAATTTAAATACAGAATTAAATGGTTGGCTAACATTATTTTAGCTATTAGGTGCAAGTTAATCAATCAAATTACAGCTTCTTAATCAACATCTACCTAACATCTAAAACGGTCAGTAAATCTGGCTACATACTAAGTGAATAATAGAGGTCTTTCTATCTACATGTAGCTTTTCTGGTTGAAATAGTCAGAATGAAAGCTTTTATAATACGTCTATTAATGATGTGTTGACAATCAAATGCTCGTGTTTTTTTAGGAGAAAGGCTGTTTCAGGTTAATTGTTGCAGCCATCGACTTTGGTACAACCTTTTCTGGGAGTGCTTTTCAATTCATAAGTGAGTATCAGCAAAACCCGACAAAAATCAGTGCAAAGAATTGGAATAATGGAACCAACATTTCGACTAAAGCTCCGACAACTGTTCTCATACGGCCAGATGGTATCACGCTTGAAGCGTTTGGTTATGACGCAGAGGATAAATATGTAGAACTTGTGAGAGAGGACCAGCAGCACAGGGACTGGTTCTATTTCAGTCAGTTCAAAATGATGTTATACGACAACATGGCAAGTACTTTAAAGTTAATTCACGTTCGATGTGATCACATACCCATTTTCCAAGTTTCATGACATGAGAGGAAATTAAAGCATGATTTTGTTCAACTATATTCTTTTTTTACACGCAACATTGTTTAATGCAATAACAGGCATTAACTAATGAAATGTATTTAACTTAAACGTTCAAATATTTGCTAATGGAAACACTCTGCTTATTTTATTTCAGAAACTTAAACGAGGAATGCTATTAGAAGCATCAAATGGCAAGAAACTTCCAGCAATAGATGTATATGCATCCGCGATAAGATACCTGAAAGAAGACGTCATGACAGAATGTCGCCAACAAATAGCCGGGACAATACTCGATGAAGATATCTTATGGGTTCTGACAATACCGGCTATCTGGACGGACGCAGCAAAACAGTTTATGAGGGAAGCAGGACAAAAAGTTTGTATAAGTCTCAACAATAATCACCTACAAATAAACAGTATGAAACTATAATGTTATTATGATAGTCAGTTGTTTTCAATGAACCTTTTGTATCTATAACAAAGAATAGTTCTTATTTGCACCTTGTACATCATTTACATTTGTATTCCTTGTAGGCAGCTGGGGTTTCGACAAATTACTGCTTGTCTCCCATAGTATATTATTAAATCTTCAACACTGTCCAGCACACAAAAGAAAGTGTTTTTGCTGAAAATCCACAAAGTTGCAAAAACAGAAGAATTATTAATAATCAAAGTCCGTTTACTTGTGTTTGATGTTATCACGTTAAATCATTCAGCAAGTTCTAGTTAACATTAATATGGATATGTACATTATTTACCTAAATTGTTTGACCATCGAAAAGAGTACAGTATCTGCCTTATCTGACTCAGCTAGCGGTACATCACGAATGATACCATGTTAAATGATATTCTTGTTATTTAAAACCTTTTATTAGAATGAAAATAATTCGTCTGACAAGGTAAGACATTCATGGTATGTTTTCTGTATTACAGGCCGGTATTCAAGATGAAAACCTGGTGCTCGCACTTGAACCCGAAGCAGCATCAATATTCTGTAAAAATGATTATTTACAACTACAAAAAAGAACAGAAATTTCTTCGTTTACACCTGGGTCGAAATACATCGTGATAGACGCAGGAGGTATCACTCTATGAATAAGAATATATATTTAAAATGTCTATACCGTTAGTATTTAATCAAACACTTGAAAGTTCATTGGTGGAATTGTTAGTAGCAAGAATATGGAAATTATATTAGGGGAACCTGGGATTGATGATCCATTGAGAAGAGACAGTTGATTCAGGAAATCGACATAAACTTTTAAATCAATTTACGTAAACGGA
Organism: Serripes groenlandicus; assembly: GCA_031761405.1. NCBI lineage: Eukaryota > Metazoa > Mollusca > Bivalvia > Cardiida > Cardiidae > Serripes > Serripes groenlandicus. The sequence continues at coordinate 66,654,521 of JASEVX010000007.1, read as the reverse complement.
TTGATACTATCCCAATCAGTAAAACATAGCATATGCAAATTGCATAGTATGTGTTGATTGGTTCCCATTATAAGTAAATTAAGTTATGAACATTTAATTGACGGTCTAGATGCATAGCGAAAAAACTGATACATTTTTCTTTTCAATTGATGTAAAGGGATTGAAAATAACCCATTCAGTACAAAGCAATAATATATGGAAATTGTATAGTATGTGTTGACTGGTTCTTATTGTAAGTAAACTAGGTTATGAATATCTCATTGATCATCTAGTTGCATAGCAGGAAAACTAATACATAATTAGAATTAGGCATTGCACTAAGGTTAACGCCCATAAAAGAACTAGATAAGGAGTTGTATTCTGGTCCTTTCCCACCAATATTTCTCTTATTACTCAACAAAACCCTATGTTGTTGGCTCTCAAAAGAATCATAAGAATGAAACGATTCTTTTGAGTACCCATATTATAGAGTTTGAGTGTCAAATATGTTTTGGAATCTTAGAGTTTCCTGCATCTTGATTATTATTTAGAAAAAGACGTGGATTATCTCTTAACACGGTCACTGAAATTGAAATTGAAGCCAATACAAAAAAGACATTTGTAATACATAATATCGTCGTTCTAAAATGTTGAGTACTTAAGAATACGTAAGAGCGCTAAATATAACGAGCCATTTCTCAGAATCTTGAGCCATTTAGGAAAAGGAGGAATACAAAAGCTGTGACGGCGTTGCTGATGAGTATTGGCATTTGTTAAGGAGGAAAATGGAGAAACAACCTTTCATGAGCAAACAATGGAATTATTAGCTCTCCCCCACGCCGGGGTCCGGAAGTTAAGACATTATTGACGCGGACTGTATAAACAAGAGTGTAAGTTCGAACCTCAGCTCGGCTAACATGCTTACCGCCGACAAAAGGCATTGCGACACACAACATTATTCTTCCACCAATGGGCTAACAATATATATATGGAGGAGCGGTCGGTTGCTTTTAAAGCCAGGAGACAAATGGGTAGGTGAGCTAGCCGCCGTGAAATGACTGAAAAATTGCTGTAAACAGCGTGAAACCCAAATCAATCAATGAATGAAACAATCAAAGCGACTTTGTGGATTATTTTTAAAGATTATAGATTCAGATCAAATGACTCGGATGCGAAGCATAGCCTTGGTCTATTCTGCCCGAAATGCTTCTAGATAATTTATACTCATGCACAGCTCATATATTCTGATCGTTTCAGGTGGTACAGTGGATATAACTGCACATGAAATACTTGAAGACGGGAACATCAAAGAATTACATCGGCCAATAGGTGGCTACTGGGGAGGTACAACAGTAGACAAGAAGTTTCAACAGCTTCTGTCAGACGTCTTCGGTCCTTTTGTCTTAGAGACATTTCGTGAAGAAGCACCCGATGATTACATTGCTCTATTTCGGGGTTTTGAGATTAAAAAGCGCGATGTGTCATTTGATAACAACAAGGCAATGGTTATTGATATTCCGTGTGCTCTTGCTGACATTTATAAAACCCAAACTGGAGTAATCGTCCTAGAAGCTTTAGAGCAAGGCAAACACGCAAAGCTTGAATCTGTCGCAATTTTAAAAAGTAACAAGTTGAGAGTTGGGGCTGACATAATGAGAGGTTTCTTTGAAGATGCTACGTCAAACATTGTTGCACAAATTCAGGCGATACTGGGTGACGAATATGTCAAGCCATGCAATACAATTCTACTTGTCGGAGGCTTCTCTGAATCTCCCTTAATAAAGGAAACATTGACTAAAAGAATCAAGGATATTAGTATAATAAATCCTAAAGATTCCGGCCTAATCGTCCTCAAGGGGGCAGTTATGTTTGGTAGACAACAGTCGATCATATCAAACCGTATTTGTAGATACACATACGGTCATCAAATGAGAAGGAAATTCGAAGAATGTGACCCAGCAGAATACATGATGATATATAACGGTGTCAAGTGGTGTCGTCACAGGTTTGAAGTGATCGTTAGTGCTGGGTCTGTTCTGAAGACTACGGAGAAAACGTACACAAAACGATCGATTTTCCCTTCTTTCGACACAGATAATACAGGACTTAGAATCGATTTATATAAATCAATCAAAAGTAATCCAAGATATGTGAAGGAACCAGGCTGTGCTAACATTGGTAGATTAAAAATAAATTTGGATGGGGAGAAGAATTTTGGATGTGTGGTTGGAGGGAAATTTGGAGGCACAGAAATACAATTAGAGATAATTCATGAAGCAACTGGGAAAGTTGTCTCTGCCACATTTGATAACCTTGATTGATCAGATATCGCGCCTGCAGTTAAGAAAGAAATTGAAAGATATCTAAGATCATCTATTACTTGTATAATCATTGACTGCCCTCTAATCGTTATTTGACAATTATGACATTTGCCGCGTACATGCGAACCTAACGAGGTACTACTTTCATTCATTGACGTGTAGGGCAGCAACGGATAATTCACTATACATAATGAACTGTACATTGATGCACTGCATCTATTTCTTTTCAACATAATTATTTTTATCTTGTTGAAAGATTATTTAAAAATTCAGTTCTGTTTATTATAAACATACATTAATTATTTCTTATCATTTAATACTATGTGTTATGAAGCATTTTAACTAATCATTTACAAACACAAACAACAGGAAAATGTACGTTCGCGAAAAGACGTAAACACACCAACTTTTATTGAAAATTATGCAGGTAAAAAAAGTAACGTCAAATATCAACGTCGATCGTAAACGTAATATATAAATTATTCATAAATTATATCTATTCGTCTTTAAAGCCTTCATTCACGCGATTAAACAAAATGACTATTACGAGGAGGATTTCAAAAGCCTCTTATTTATGATTGAGGAAACTGGAAGTAAAATGTATCTTTCCACATTTCAAGCCGAGCCCCGGTAGCTCAATCGGTAGCGACGCGGGCTGTCAATCCAGGGGTTGTGAGTCTATGTGGAAAAGCAGCCAGTTGCTTGGAAAGTATGTTGTGGTTGTGAACTGGTGTGGAAAAACCAGGAAATGCATGAGTAGGTGAACTGGTCGCCGTGATATGGCTGAAAAATTGTTGAAAACGGCGTTAAACCCAAATCAATCAAGCCACATTTCATTACTGCTCAGCTGTTCCTGATGGTGATATAATAAGGTTTCGCTTGCCGAATAACCCTTCTATTGTTTCTACAGAGTTGTCAACTTTACTGTTCACACTTTCATGCACGAACACTGTTGCATTTCAACCAACTAATAAGTCATATTAATAACACATTTTTAACATCGATTTATCACTATAAGCATCAAATTATTTTTAAAAAGTTAAAAAACTAGTTTTTATTAACAAATGGATAATGTTTCGAAATTTCCTTTGGCTGACCCGAAAGTGTCGTATGTGAACTAGGTCAAATTATCTGCTAGTTTAGCATTGACAACTTTGACAAGTCAATCAATATTATAAATCTTGTTCAGTGGTAAATAACCTATACATTTATATATATATAACTAACATTACACATATACCTGTATTACTAAAATTATGGCTACAATCAGCAATTTTCGCTGTAACAGGTAATCACAAATATTGAGATTTTGCTTTTACTGGAATTGTTGCAGTCAAGTGTTTCGTGATAACGACCTCCGTTCTTGAAATGACAACGTCCGAAATCGAAGTGAAACTAGCCAAGCTAATGCGAATTATGACTTGATGATCAAATTGTCAAAATACTGTATCATTCTGGAATACTTAACTTTTTTTCCAAATGTGACCCGGGATTGTCGATGACCCAGAACTGTCGAGCTCACTGTAGTAACTTTCTTACTAAGCAGAATGGTTTTCTTTTAGCTGCCCAATCTTATGAGTATTTGAGGGAAGGAAAAGCTCCTAATCTGCTTATATCTTGAAATATACCTTTTTTTTAATGTTCCCCATACGGAGTTTAAATCCTTGAGTAATTGCTTTGTCCGTGTTGTCTGGCAAAGTTAACGGGATTACTATCTAAATGCAAAATATAAATTTCGTTAAGTAAACTCTATTTTAGTTGAATAGCTGTCAAGACTAAGATAATGTCGCCGCGAAAAAATGTTCTGGTTCAATAGCGAAAAGGACATACATGAATTATGCATTATTTTCTGTTTTGGGGAGAAGAAGTACATCAGTGTATCCCTTGTAACAAAATCCTTTACGATGAAACATTTAGATTTATATTTAATCGATGTAGAGCATTCTTTCTAGTGTAATGCTCATTGTTGAGTCAGTGATGCATATTTACTAAGTAATGGCTCATTTTTGAGTCAGTGATGCCAGGAAGTTTTTTAGACTTTCTTTAGAATTTAATATTGTGAAGAATATTTAAATTAGTGCTAAATTAAAATTTGCATGTGCTTTTGAACGATGCTAATTTGAATTATATAAGACTATTATTTCATTAAATTGCTCTGTTTTACCAATAATAACCTTTTTATCATTAAACTGTTATATTATTCGTAAGTGTATACTTTCTGTCTTTTGCGCCCAACATGGTCTAAGTTGTCGACTGACCATGACACCACATTCATTCATTCGTTCGTTGAATGTTCGTCATAGCTTAGATTCCCTTATATCGTAGAATCCCAACTGGCCATCTTAGATGAACATTTATGTACTTAAATGCAGTAAGGGGATCTCGATCACAGGTTATATAATAATCAAAATACTGAAAGGACTCAAACCTATCGGCTGGTTACGAGATAGTTGAACACTTTCCATGTTCTTTTTGGTAGGTATTTTCTACAACCAAATAAATATTTGGTCGTATAAAATATTGTTGATAGGAAAAGATATTGGAAAATATATGGTGGTTGTTATTTAATGCGAGATGGAGATGATGTTGTAAGTACATAATGTTATAAACATAAAATGTATGGTTTAAAAGCAGTATAAAATGAACACCGTTTGCTTTCAAGTCTTCCCGATCGATCTCATCTCAAGGAAAGAATACAGAAACATAAAGAGTTAAAGTTGTAAAACTGTACCTGCCGCTTACCAAACAGCTTCATCCGAATATGATGTCCATCAACCCATTTGGTTTATAGCAATGTGTGGAATACCTTGCTTAGCTAGCCAAATGGATGCATCAGTGCGGAATCGATGCCCACGTAAAGGGGAAGATGGCAAAACAAGCAGTTATTGTTGATGTATTTGGGTCGTTTTATCAGATAATTATATATTGCTTTTACAGGACATGATTTAGTATTCACTGCAGAAATGCGGATAATTTGTTGGGGCTCGGTATGATTTGTTTCAGACTGTCGAAATTGAACTAGAAATCACTTCCGTGGTTAACAAAATAAATTAAACCATTGTCAGATATGAAAAGAACATGTTCACCAACTCTAAACCGATTTTAAATGTAAGCTGCAGGAAACAGAACAGTCCGAACAGTGATTACAAATGAAAACTAAGCTTGCACGAATCTTTAATTATGTCAACTCAAGTTTATGCTTCAAAATACCTTGAATTTAAGGAAAATGGAACTTGCTTAAAAACGGAATCAACTTCCTATCTAAAACAGGTAAGATTGTTTGAGGGCCTTCCCCAAATATTTCTAATAGGGGTCTCAGCCAGCCATATATAAGTGCTTGCTTATGTCTACTGCTGAAACGCATGTTGGCTTCGACACAATTAAATCAATATCTTGGACAATCCAGTTGAGCAAAGAAATCCCTAAACGCATAGTACACTAGGTCGTATCTGCAATATATGTATGAACAAGCAAACACAAACAAACATCAAAGCAATGAGACAGTCATGCTGACTATTCCCAGTGAACTATTCGAGGACACCTTAACGTGTTGGAGACGTGTCCAGCTAACATGTCTTTTCTATGTGTACATTACCCTAAACGCGTTACAATTCAAAGACATAACGAACACTTTCACTCCGTCTTTAAAACATGTAAAAGACTTACATAGTCACGTTTTAATAACGTTCGGTTTTTAAAACGTATGGAAAACTGCATTGGAATTAGGCAAATACGTATCTAAAACGTTGTGAAAACGGGTGCGATTCATTCCTTTTACGTAACCTGAACGTATTGGAGACGTGTTCAGCTTAACGTGTTTAAGATGTGTATATACCCACAAAAGCGTTACAAATCAAAGACGTCAATAACGTTTTAACTACGTCTTTAAAACTTGTTAGAGACTTACATGGACACGATTTGATTACGTTCGGTGTTTAAACATGTGGAAAACTGCATGGGAATGATGCAAATACGTAACGAAAACGTTGTAAAAACGGGTGCGATTCATTCATTCTACGTAATGTGTTTGAGACGTGTCTAGTAAAACCGTAGTTAATGACGTGTACATCACCCGACATATTCGAAATTGGCCTAGATATCATCAAGAAAAACAGTTTGACCAAGACAATTATTCTGACAAAGTTTCAACATGCATGTTCATAATTCGGCTGTTAGAGTGTTAACAAGATTATCCTTCAATTTGGCCTAATGACCTAGTTTTTGTCCGGAAATGATCCATATTCAAACTAGGCTTAGCTATCTGACAAACATTCTGACAATATTCCAGGCTTCTGAAGTACAAAATGCAGTCTCTACAGTGTTAACATTAATCTTCTACAATTTGGCCTAGTGATCTAATGTTTTACCCGACATGAGCTATATTCAAACTTAGCCTAGAGATAACCAACAAAATTACTATGACAACGTTTTAAAATGCTCAAGATAACAATGCGACTTCCAGAGTGTTAACAAGATTTACCTTCAAACTAGCCAAGTGACCTAGTTTAAGACTGGACATGACCCGTATAGGACCTCGGCCTAGATATCATCAAGACAAACATTCTGACACAGTTTAAAGCAGCTGGGGCAAACCTTGTGGCCCCTAGAGTGTTGACAATATATTTATCAAAGTTGGCCTAGTGACCTAGTTTTTGACCGCACATGACCTTTATACGAACTTGGCCTAGATATCATCAGGACATTTATTCTGACGAAGTTGCAACATGCTCAAGGTAAAAGAATAACAAGAGTTCCCTTCAATTTGATCTTGTGACCTAGTTTGTGGTGTGATATTGTTACGTGCCACCCGTCTGGCCTGTATGTTGGGAGAGTTGATAGGGTTAAGCCACTCGGTGGAACGAAATGAAACGAGAGGCATAGATCGACGTTTCAGTTTTCCTTCAATTCTGGTAATAACGTTGAAAAGGGAGAACAAAAGGGGGGGGGGGGGGGGATTAACTGTGCATGTATCATTCCCATGCCGGACCGTAGTTACTTCCATCGTATTAAACCCTTTTCCACATTAAGACAATAATAACAAATGCACGACCGTGGAATACCATAATACGAAGGATGCTTAATACTTCTAACAATCAGCTCTGACGTAGGAAGTATACTGTATGTGTAGACTATTTGGTTGATAATGAATCTCTAAAGCTGAAAGAGAATAACACGGACTCTATGCTATAATTACTATACTAATAATGGCATTTGTAATGTAGTAGACGTGGATCTATCTAACCAAAGTTCCGATCCTTTTATAGCCTTACAGCGACTGTGACCGTTAACGGGTCACAAAGTTCGGGAGCTTGGTCACCACGGTTCATAGGTCACATGTGTGACCAGAAAATGTCCATTGTGACCCAATCGGTCACAAGTGAGTGATATTATGTGCACAGAGAAACAAAGGCTCTGAAAATGTGTCCACTCTAAAAGGAAAAGGGTTTCTCTTACTTTACAAAATTCAAGCATAAACAAATTAACTATGTACCAGATTAAGATAAGATAGGGCGGTTTTCCGATGATATTGCGGGATAGTTGTTCAGAGTCGATGACTGATCAGAAACAAGAAAACAGAGTGGAAAAGGCACTAGCTATCAAACGGATATCACCACCTTTTCCCACATTGTTTGGTATGACCCAAAGATAATACCAATTATCGATACACTTCTTGTACTGTACCATTTAAGCTTACATACTTTAGACGATCACCTCAAATCAATGGGGTGACAGTTCTCATCATTCGTCCTGAGTGTTGGCTACTGTTTCCGCAATGTTTCACCATGCACATACTGATTCGACTTGGTGCAAGTTAGCCGCCTGCCAAGGCAGGACGTATCAAAATGACATTCATTTGAACTTGGTCTAGAAATCAGCAAGATGAACAAACTGAATACATTTAATGAATATTGGATGATATTAGTGCCTCTATAGTGTAAACGAGCACATTGTTGAAAACGAACGACAGACGACGGACGCAAGGCGAATACAAAAATCCCTCACCATCAGCACGTCGTGCGTTTATTGACCTTCTGTTGTTGCTATTTCATACATCTTCGAAGAATATCAATCGATATTTTTACTAACAGGCAACATCAAATATAGATGGGAATGGCACTAAAATCGTTCTAGAAATATATGTCTCTTAGATTCTGGACGTTTGCCAATTCTCGGTGTAGACTGGTTATTTGTTGATTGTTCAGAAATGGTCAACATGTTTATGCCAAAAAATCCTATTAAATTTCTGGTTAATAGAACAAAAGTGTATTTAAAACTCAACGGACAATTAGTTACATTTAGTCAGGGCATTACATGTCTAAAGAATCACAGATCAAGTAGATAGATCTGCAGCAATTTTCAATATGACATGGATACCGACCACTTGATGCATAGCACAGACAGTCAGATGATATTGTGTTAATTCATTTATGGTTTCAATATACATTAAAGTGCCGAGGCCCGGTGTCAATCCAGAGTTTATATACTAGTTCGATCTTCAGCTCTACCAAATTTCATTCCAACGCTCTACACAAGTCGTTATTCGTCCTTCATCACCAATTGGCTAATAGTCTTTGCGGAAAAGCAACCAGTTTCTTGTTTCTTGGATGGACTATTGTGTGGAGTACTTGTGTAAGAAAGACAGGAATACATTGGTATCTGATTTGGCCGCCGTTATTTGCCGGAACATTTGATTAAAACGGCGTTAATTCCCAAATAAATCATTCGTTTCAGAAATCACGTGGGATAAGAAGTCTAGTATTTGATGGTATATAAATTTAATTTATATGTTACATATACGATCGATATAAATTGTTGTCATTAATCGCATAACTCACATTTTATTTGGAACAGGAAGTAAATTAGATACATGTTTTTGTTTATACCTATAGCTTAAACCTGGTCGGGCCATACCCAAGACTTTAACAATGATAGTAATGGCTGCCCTCATTGGTGTTCAGGGCTAGGCAGATGTCAGAATAAATTAACCAGTAGTACTGGTTATTACCAAGGAAACGCCGTGATATAACTGACCAATTGTTGAAATCGGCTTTAAGCACCAAACAATCAATCAATCAATCAATCAATCCACATGCTTACGTATTTTGATGCACATACAGACGACGAGTTTGGAAACAATGTGGTTAAATGGGCAATTGCTCACAATGAACACTATCTCCTTTTGCCACACTATTTTAAACTGTAATTCATACTTTTATTTTCATTCAATATTTTAATTACAGGTCGTCTGCTGCAGATCTGTTGTATGTGGGAAACGATTTACAGTATTTTATAACGAAAAGAACCCTATATTTCTGAAACAAATTGTTTAATAATGATAGTTTTTAAGGAAAAGGGATTTGCTAATGTATAAGTTGAAAACATTGTGGTAAGAGAAACAAGATGCCAAAGAGGGACAGTATAGCTCAACTGCCATTAGGCAAAACTAAAATCACTATACCCACAAAAAGGCAAAAGAGCCTTGAGAGGGTAATTCATGTGAAGTGTGATCTCAATTGGTCAAGTGTTTGAAGTTGTTTGAAAGAAGATTTCAACACATAGACGCAGTGACGCACAGACGTCGCACGGACAAACATACGACAAATTATTCACAATGGCATAACATTGAACAAAAGATTGCTCATTGTGAGATTTACTTTTCTTTAGCAAAATTGTCTTTAAAAGTTTGCTGTGAGGTGTCAGAAAAAGAGTATGTAAGGGTTTAAACAAATATCGACTAAGATAACGCTGAGGTTTATGTATGGAGTGAACAATCAATATTCGATATCGAACATTTCCCATAGAAGAAGACTTTTAACGCCTCTACATTTTTAACGATATTGGAAAATGTCATTGTATGAAATTACATTGATAATAACCAACACTTTGGTCTAAGACCTGTAGCCGACAGAATAGCTGTATCTAATTCCAGTTGCCATCTACCCATTTGTTTCATAGTAGTGTGAGGAGTACCCTGCTTAACTAGCCAAGTGGCTGCATCAATGCGGAAGTTATAACTTTGTTTACTTTGTTTATAACAGCCATACAAGGGTATCTACTTAAAGGTCAAATAAACAGTTAATGTTTCTGTATATCGGGCTTAGTTTCATATGCGTATACATCTATCTAAACAGGACATGACGCTGTATTTAAGGCAGAAATGTGGATAATTTGAGGGGGACAAGACATATTTGTTAATATTGTTGAAACTTTACTCGAAATTCTGTTCCTTATTCAAATTAAATGATACCAGCGAGATTGACATGTTTATAATATGTATTCATAGGTTAATGGTGCCTTGAAAAAGGTCGAACTACGACAGCCCTCTAGTATCTTAAAAAAGGATAATAGTTGAGCAATCTATCTGACATGCCCCAAATCCTATGCTTAACTCAGAAATGTAAGTACAGCTCGTGCTCTATGCATTAACACCTTGAAATATGAAATCTTAATCTTAATGAAATATAGGAGATTATGCCTTTTATTCCCCCTCGGTATCTCTTGCAGATGGTCATGGCGCGAATCTTCATTCCTCAAGCCTTTGTGTTTGGCTGCAGAATTGTCGGTAAACAGCATTCCCGTCAATAAAAGTTGAAATGCTATACATTTCCTTTTACCACATAATTAAATCTTGATGCGAACTAGTATTAAAAGTAAACTATGAACTTCGGATACCGCACCGCATAAAGCGTTAACCAAACGTCTAAAAAATGTTCGCCGATATACAATAGTCCAACACATGACTATACACATAGTTCAACACATGAAGTACTGACTGTTCCTTATTCAGTGTTAGTCTACGTTTTTGCCTAAAGATATGAGATGTTTGTTCGACAGGACGTGCATGGATGTAAACGATTTATAAACCAAAAACAATGACAATTGTCTGAGGGCTTTCTTTGCCAAAAATATAACAAGACCTCGGGCTGAGGGTGTCTCGCCTTTCCAGGAAATTTGACCTGGTGACCTAGTGTTTGACCTACCCCATTACCCACTTTTGAACTTGACCAAGATGGGATCTAATAACCTTTCATGAAAATTAAAAAAAAAAAATCTGATTTCTAGTGTTTCCAAAGTTATTCTAACATTTGACTTAGTGACCTTGTTTTTTACCCCTCATGACCTATTTGTGAACTTGACCTAGATTTGATGAAACAAAATATCTAGTGGTTAAATTTCGTTAGATTGAATGAAGAAAGAGACTTCTAGAATGATCAGAAGATTATTCCAACCTTTGACCTAGTGACCTAGTTCTTAAAACCCCATGACTAAGTTTAAACTTGACCGACATTTGATGGAGACAATTGTTGTGATAACATTTCATGAAGATTGAATATCAAAAGTGATTTCTAGAGTGTTCACAAGGTTATTGTAACAATTGACTTCATAACCTAGTTTTGAACTGGACCGAGATTTGATGGAGATAATTGTTATGATATACTTCCCCAATGAATGAAAAATGTGGCTTCTACAGTTAAAGTTAACCGAGGTTAAGTAACTTAACCAGGGCTAAGTTAACCAAGGTCAAGTTTCGGCAAACTATGATCCTTGACCTTGGTAATTTTGATGTTGAATGATGGAAACAAATGTTTTGATAAACTTTCATGAAGATTAAATCTACAGTCAAAGTTATTAAAGGTCAAATCCTGGCAAATTATGACATTGACCTTGAAAATGTTTATGTTTAATGATGTCTCATGACGCAACAAAACATCTGACAAAGTTTCAGAAAAATTCTAGCAGGGGTTGCTGAGATATAACCAAGGTTAAGTTTTGAGGTTAAGTTATCTAACCAAGGTCAGGTTCTGGCAAATTATGATATTGACCTTCATAATTTTGACGTTGAATGATGTTCCTTGACCAAACAATACATCTGACAAAGTTTCAGAAATATTCTAGCAGGGGTTGCTGAGATATAACCCATGTTAAGTTTTGAGCTTAAGTTACCTAACCAAGGTTAAGTCCTGCCAAAGTATGACCTTGACCTTGACAATTTTGACGTTGAATGATATCCCATGTCCAATCAATACATCTGACAAAGCTTTAGAAACATTCCAGCAGGGGTTGCTTAGATATAACTAAGGTTTTGAGGTTAAGTTACCTAACCAAGGTTAAGTTCTGCCAAATTATGACCTTGACCTTATATAGTTATTTGTAAAAGTGATCGTCGCCGTCGCCGGAAAAGGGACTGCTTTGTCTCACTCCACTATCGTGTGCGAGACAAAAATAGCACTGTGCTTTACGGTGGTCTCATATGGACATGGGCATTTTTGTAACAGCTGTATGTACAATTAAGTTAAAATCAATCCAAGTGCAAAGTCATCACGTGAACACAGACATGGCGTTGACATTAGGCTGACCATAAGCCCCTGGCCGAGATGAAGATAGAAGACCTATCTATGTTGATATTTTGGCCACCAAGCTTGCTCATTCTTAAATCTCATCGTTATAGTACCAATCAAATGATACCCGCGTCAGAGATTTTGGTTCCCGAAACAGAGACGTATATTTTGATTGCAACAATTCTTTTGCCTATCCATGGTGCTTTGAAAATATCTGCCAATAACATGGACGCATGGGTTCATTCGATGATTATTTGTAAAGACCTTGCATGTTTTGGTTTTATTTTAACCTGCCCTATCAAGCGTACTGGCAATAGAACCTGGGGATAAATTTAGAAAAGTACATTCATTCACTGTTGAAGATTCATGTATATACACAATTGTAAACTTAACAAGCAAATTCATGAAATTTATATCCCCCGCTTGCAGGAAATATTGTAGGAAAATGTTGAGGTTAGGTTTAAACATGTCAGTAGACTTTTTATTGAACATGTATTATAGGGTAAATTAAACGAACTTGGCCTAGGTTGTTACCAAGTTTGTGGCAGTTATTGCACGGAAACAGCAAGAAACAACATTTTTTGTTGAATAAGGGTCCATAACTCCACCGAATAAAGTCCCCCGAAAGTGACAATCAAACTTGGCCTAGCCCTTAAGGCATTTAACCTTGTTACCATGTTTGAAAAAAAATGGTTCACATTTGTGGCAGTTATTGCACGGAAACAGCAAGAAACAACTTTTTTTTGTTAAATAAAGGGCCATAACTCCACCAAATAAAGTCCGCCAAAAGTGACGATCAAACTTGGCCTAGCCCTTAAGGCATTTAACCTTGTTACTAAGTTTGAAAGAAAACGGTTCATATTTGTGGCAGTTATTGCACGGAAACAGCAAGAAACTCCACCAAATATAGTCCGCCGAAAGTGACGATCGAACTTGGCCTAGCCCTTAAGGCATTTAACCTTGTTACCAAGTTTGAAAAAAAAAATATCACATTTGTGGCAGTTATTGCACGGAAACAGCATGAAACGACATTTTGTGTTAAATAAGGGGCCATAACTCCACTAAATAAAGTCCGCCGAAAGTGACGATCAAACTTGGCCTAGCCCTTAACGCATTTAACCTTCTTACTAAGTTTGAAAGAAAACGGTTCATATTTGTGGCAGTTATTGCACGGAAACAGCAAGACACGACATTTTTTGTTAAATAAGGGGCCATAACTCCACCAAATATAGTCCGCCGAAAGTGACGATCGAACTTGGCCTAGCCCTTAAGGCATTTAACCTTGTTACCAAGTTTGAAAAAAAAAAAATCACATTTGTGGCAGTTATTGCACGGAAACAGCATGAAACGACATTTTGTGTTAAATAAGGGGCCATAACTCCACTAAATAAAGTCCGCCGAAAGTGACGATCGAACTTGGCCTAGCCCTTAAGGCATTTAACCTTTTTTACCAAGTTTGAAAAAAACCGGTTCACATTTGTGGCAGTTATTGCACGGAAACGAAGTGTGACAGACAGACGGACGGACGGACAGACCGAAATTAATAACCCCCCTTTTTTTCTTCGAAAAAGCGGGGGATAAAAATGTGAAAAAACATTATTCCAACCCCAAAAAGGGGCATAACTCATGCAGAAATTGACGAAATCTGAAGAAACGTGAATTTGATCTATGGCACATGACCACAAAGCCATATACAAAATTTCAGCGTAATACATGAAAGCATGTAGAAAAAAATGCAGAAAACAAATATTCTAAGTCCAAAAAGGGGCATAACTCATTCAAAAATTGACGAAATCCCAGGAAATATGAACTTGATCTGTGACACATCACTAGAAAGCGTTATACAAAATTTCACCTCAATAGCTCAAAGTATGTAGGAAAAAAGTGCGGAAAACCCGAACGGACGGACGGAGGGAGGGACGGACGGAGGGAGGAAGGGACATGACCATACCATAATAAAACGGTTGTATAAAAAAAGGTTCACATTTGTGGCAGTTATTGCACGGAAACGGCAAGAAACGACATTTTTTGTTAAATAAGGGGCCATAACTCCACCAAATAAAGTCTGCCGAAAGTGACGATCGAAGTTGGCCTAGCCCTTAAGGCATTTAACCTTGTTACCAAGTTTGAAAAAAAAAGGTTCACATCTGTGGCAGTTATTGCACGGAAACAGCAAGAAACGACATATTTTGTTAAATAAGAGGCCATAACTCCACCAAATAAAGTCTGCCGAAAGTGACGATCGAAGTTGGCCTAGCCCTTAAGGCATTTAACCTTGTTACCAAGTTTGAAAAAAAAAGGTTCACATCTGTGGCAGTTATTGCACGGAAACAGCAAGAAACGACATATTTTGTTAAATAAGGGGCCATAACTCCACCAAATAAAGTCTGCCGAAAGTGACGATCGAAGTTGGCCTAGCCCTTAAGGCATTTAACCTTGTTACCAAGTTTGAAAAAAAAAGGTTCACATTTGTGGCAGTTATTGCACGGAAACAGCAAGAAACGACATTTTTTGTTAAATAAGGGGCCATAACTCCACCGAAAAAAGTCCGCCGAAAGTGATATTCGAACTTGGCCTAGCCCTTAAGGCATTTAACGTTGTTACCAAGTTTGAAAAAAAAAGGTTCACATTTGTGGCAGTTATTGCACGGAAACAGCAAGAAACGACATTTTTTGTTAAATAAGGGGCCATAACTCCACCGAATAAAGTTCGCCGAAAACGATATTCGAACTTGGCCTAGCCCTTAAGGCATTTAACGTTGTTACCAAGTTTGAAAAAAAAAGGTTCACATTTGTGGCAGTTATTGCACGGAAACAGCAAGAAACGACATTTTTTGTTAAATAAGGGGCCATAACTCCACCAAATAAAGTCCGCCGAAAGTGACGATCGAACTTGGCCTAGCCCTTAAGGCATTTAACGTTGTTACCAAGTTTGAAAAAAAAAGGTTCACATTTGTGGCAGTTATTGCACGGAAACGGCAAGAAACAACATATTTTGTTAAATAAGGGGCCATAACTCCACCAAATAAAGTCCGCCGAAAATGATATTCGAACTTGGCCTAGCCCTTAAGGCATTTAACGTTGTTACCAAGTTTGAAAAAAAAAGGTTCACATTTGTGGCAGTTATTGCACGGAAACGGCAAGAAACAACATATTTTGTTAAATAAGGGGCCATAACTCCACCAAATAAAGTCCGCCGAAAGTGATATTCGAACTTGGCCTAGCCGTTAAGGCATTTAACTTTGTTACCAAGTTTGAAAAGAAACGGTTCACATTTGCGGCAGTTATTGCACGGAAACGAAGTGTGACGGACGGACAGACGGACAGACGGACAGACGGACAGACGGACAGACAGACGGACGGACGGACAAACCGAAATTAATAACCCCCCTTTTTTTCTTCGAAATAGCGGGGGATAATAAGATAACTAGCCATGTGATTTATGGTATAATTTTAACTACATCTTTGGTCGGAGCGCTTAGAACCTACGTATCTACTTTTGACTGGAAAATGAATCTCTCAGAGTTCTAACTTGGGTCCTTGAGATGCATGCACCAAACATTAACTCGGTTAGTTTGTTGTATAAATAACATAATCAGACCTCCCAGATGAACCTTATCTATGAGACCTACTAATGTGAATATAAAACAAGAGGGCCATGATGGCCCTGGATCGCTCACCTTAATTATACAATGTACTGCAATGCAAAACACATCAAGACAATTATTCTGAATGCAACCTCCACAGTGTTAACAATATTTTCATTCATTTGGCCTAGTGATCTATATTTGTTTACCTGATATGACCCATATTCTAACATGGACTAGATATCATCAAGACAACATTCTGACAAAGTTTCAACTTGCTCAAAGTAAAAATGCGGCCTCCGGAGTTTGAACAATACTTTCCTTTATTGACCTAGTTTCTGATCCAATATGACCCATATTCGAACTTGATCTAGATATAATTCAGACAAACATTCTGACCAAATTTCAAGCTGCAGAAACAAAAAATGTGGCATCGAAGTGTTCACAAGATTTTCCTTCAATTTGATCTAGTGAACCAGTTTTTGACCCAGCATGACCCATATTCGAACTTGGCTTACATATCATCAAGAAAATCATTCGAATAAAGTTTCATCATGCTGAAATTAAAAATGCAGTATCCAAAGTGTTAACAAGATTACCCTTCAATTTGGCCTAGTGACCTAGTTTTTAACTCAGCATGACCCATATCCGAACTTGGCCTAGATATCATTTATACAAACATTCTGATCAAATTTTTAAGCTGCTGAAGCCAAAAATGCGGCATCCAAAGTGTTAACAAAATTTTCCTTCAATTTGACCTAGTGACCTATTTTTTGACCCGACGTGACCCATGTTCGAACTTGACCTACATATCATCAAGACAAACATTCTGATATAGTTTCAACATGCTCAAGTTGAAAATGTAGCCTCCAGAACGTTAACAAGATTTACTTTCAATTCGACCTAGTGACCTAGTTTTTGACCTCATATGGCCCAGTTTCGAACTTGTCCAAGACTTTATGGAGATGAACGTTCTGATAAACTTTCATGAAGATTGGATGCAAAATGTAGCCCGTAGAGTGTTAACAAGCTCAAATGTTGACGACGCACGACGCACGACGGACGACGGACGGACGCCGGACAAAATGTGATCACAATAGCTCACCTTGCACTTCGTGCATAGGTGAGCTAAAAATATCATAAATCGATCTTTAAGATAATGGGCTAACCTTTTGCGTGTTTCTTATCCGTTGTCAAATATTTACAAAGTCATATTGATCAGGTATAAATTCTACAACTTTAAAGTTTGATGTTTGATGCAGATACAGAGGTGGTAACATAGGCTCACAATGTAAATATAAGAACTTCATCTTTCCCCACAATATTTTCAAAAACGTCTGCTAAAGAGGTATCGAAATGCATCGAAAGGAGATAAAGGCTCTAAACATTCACAATGTATGTTACTCAAATAATGATTTCCACTCGAGTATTCACATTTTTACCATCGTCATTTATAACTATTTCAGAAATATATTCGACCTTTAATCAACAAAGCTAATAACATGTATTTCCCTTTCTACAATATGAATGCCATATGTCTATTTTCTGTATATATGGTCAAATTAATAGTATATGTTATAACATAATCCCTTCAATTTAAATACTACTTGATCGTAATACATATCAAAGGTAGTGTGATATACCTTCCCATTAAGACATAGTGGAACGATAATGGCGGACTGCGAAATGGTGAGTACGTTATTTGATCTATTTTAAACAATTTATAGAAAAATAAAATAGTTGATTATGTTATCTTTTCTTTGTATTCAAAACTATCGTATTAAGTGTTAGTCATCGATTTTGATAAACGAGTTTTGAATTTGATTAAATATTTTTCACTTTCGTTTTGATATTGAAACAAATTATTCGATCTTTATGCAAGGGCAAAGTCTTTGGTTAGATATACATTTTATAGTAGATGTCATCTGGACCTATACATGCAACGTATGCTTTTCTTTCCGTAAGTGTATACGTTCTAGTAAATGTGTCATTTCGTGCGTCAGCTTGGTTGTTTGCGTTCTAGAATGGTCACATTTTTGGGGACACTAAGAAATAACTTTGCATTTTCTTGTAAAAGGGTTAACATAAGGATAAGGTTTATCTTCGTTAACCGTTTCCAACATATAACATATCTGCTACAGACGACTATAAAAACATTCAGTCAAATATATGGAAAACCCTTTATTGCTCATTTTAAGCAGCATCTCTACTTGCCACAATGTTTTTAATCAAAGAACTGAAATAACTGAAGGTAGAATTGCGATCGTCTAAGAGGAAATACAGAAGTGTATATAGGATAATCTATCTAAAAATGACAGACACGTAATGATACATCAGGCCGGAATGAATTATCTCCAAGATCATAACTAATTGTTGGTCCTGTGAAAAATTAATTGTCCCCAACTATATCATGCGGTCCACATGGTACATGTTATAATGATATATTTCCCAATAGTTCTATGGTAATACATCCATGAACATTCATGAAAGTACAGTGTCTCTTTATTTATTGACTGTACTGGACCAACTCATGCACTCAGAGTATACAATCAATTAATGCAATTTATTAATGTTTACAACGATAACTGAGAAGGTTAATCTACCAACATAGTTGTGTTTAGTATTTCTGGTTGCTCAGCTTATAATGCTTTACTCTTAGTGTCTGTTAAATGAAATTGATTGCAAGCTTCTATTTTGACAGAATTATATTGAAAATGTACAGATTAATATATAGACGCCTAAACCAAAAACAATGAAATACTTTACAAAAGTGTTTTACATCTCAAAAAAAGAGGGCAATGGCGTCATTGGATCGATCACCTGAGTGATAGCTTAGAAGCATATGTGTAGCTGCTAATATCGGAGATTTATTTTATAAAGAGCGTGAATGAAACTGCAAGAATATGACACTATAAATGAAACTTTCATCAATAAAGGACATGTGTGATCAATTCGTAAGAGGACCACTAAAGTAACATTCCTGTGAAGTTTGATTGATATCAGTCCAGTGGTTTAGGATGAAATTTTGTTTGAAGCTAAAATTTCATTTGATTCCTATTCTGATGCATCCTGGCAGCTATCTTTTCAAACCAATCAATAGGCTGGAAAAATATATGAAGAGGGTCACCAAAGGAACATATACGCTTAATTACAAATGTATCTTGAAATCAGACAAATCTTGAATAGAAAAGGAAATATAAAGTTTTGTCATTTTGCGCCTTTTCTGAAGCAGTCTGGCTGCCATATTTTTCAACCAACCAATCAATACGGCTTAAGTATATTTTGTAGAGGGTCACTCACGGCATGGTTTGTTTCACTTTTTGTCCAAAAAGCAGAGATTTTATAATGGCACCTGAATATCTGTAATATGAAACAGTTTCAACTGCCTTCCAGCAGTACTTTCAGTACTTTGATTATGTAATGGAACAAGGATACTTTTACTCCAAGCATTTGGAAAATGATCGGATTCATATATATGATTAAACAATTGAATTATAAACTCTATATGGCAGAACAAATGACCAATGTTATAGTTACCGTCATTTGCTATACACGAGTTCAGACAACACTGGCACATTATAGATATTTATATCGTACCATATATATGTCCTTTATAATGCTGTTTTGTGTTCAATTTAATCTTTAAAGTAAATATAAAAAAAATGTAAAACACTTTTTCGCCCGTAGCATTTATAGGATATTCTAATAATTAATTACGGAAATCGCTCTCAAAAACATTTACAAACAATTTCATTTATTCGGTTCAATATAAAGAATATTATGCACGACCGACTGTTTGAAATTGACATAAAATGTGGATGTATCCTGCATACATTGTAACCATGTTCTAAATTTAAATACAGAGGTAAATGGTTGGCTAACATTATTTTAGCTATTAGGTGTAAGTTAATCAATGACAGCTTCTTAATCAACATCTACCTAACATCTAAAACGGTCAGTAAATCTGGCTACATACCAAGTGAATAATACAGGTCTTTCTATCTACATGTAGCTCTTCTGGTTAAAATAGTCAGAATGAAAGCTTTTATAACACGTCTATTAATGATGTGTTGACAATCAAATTCTCGTGTTTTTTAGGGGAAATGCCGTTCTAAGTTAATTGTTGCAGCCATCGACTTTGGTACAACCTTTTCTGGGAGTGCTTTTCAATTTATAACTGAGTATCAGCAAAACTGACAAAAATCAGTGCAAAGAATTGGAATAATGGAACCAACATTTCGACTAAAGCTCCGACAACTGTTCTCATACGACCAGATGGTATCACGCTTGAAGCGTTTAGTTATGACGCAGAGGATAAATATCTAGAACTTGTGAGTGAGGACCAGCAGCACCACAAGAACTGGTACTATTTCAGTCAGTTCAAAATGATGTTATACGACAACATGGCAAGTACTTTAAAGTTAATTCATGTTCGATGTGATCACATTTTTTTTTTACACGCAACATTGTTTAATGCAATAAAAGTCATTAATACATGAAATGTATTTAACTTAAACGTTCAAATATTTCCTCATGGAAATTTTATTTCAGAAGCTTAACCGAGGAATGCTATTGGAAGCGTCAAATGGCAAAACACTTCCTGCAATAGATGTATATGCATCCGCGATAAGATACCTGAAAGAAGACGTCATGACATAATGTCGTCAACGAATAGCCGGGATATTACTCGATGAAGATGTCTTATGGCTCCTGACAATACCGGCTATCTGGACGGACGCAGCAAAACAGTTTATGAGGGAAGATGGAAAAAAAGTTTGTATAAGTCACCTCGTGAAGTTCATTACCTATTCCTTATTCCTTATTCAAATGTGAAGTTGGTTACTTGTTCCTTGTTCCTTATTCAAATGTAAAGTTGGTTACTTGTTCCTTGTTCCTTATTCAAATGTAAAGTTGGTTACTTGTTCCTTGTTCCTTATTTGGTTCAACATCTACAACAATAACAGCATCAACATTGTGATTTTTAACATCAACATATGCAGTTGCAATGATGTTTTGGATAGCAAAGGCTTCTTTTCGTGAAAACGGACGAATAAGTAACAGGTTTTTTGAATAAGTAACAGGTGATTTAAAATGTACTAGTGGGTCTCCGTCAGTTTCTACAACAACAGCAATATCACAATTGTGGTTGGCAACATCAACATATGCTATTTGAATGATATTTGTGATAGCAAAGGCTTCTTTTTTTGAAAAAGGCCGAATAAGTAACCAGTATTTGAATAAGTAGCAGGTGATTTAAAATATACCAATTGTTCTCTCTCATCATCTACAACAACAACAACAATAACATCATCAACATTGTTGTTGGCAACATCAACATATGCAGTACCTTAGATCAAATATGAATAAGTAACGAATAAGAAACAAGTAACCAACTTCACATTTGAATAGGAATAGGAAATGAAATTCACGTAGGTTATACGTCTCAACACTAATCATCTACATATAAACAGTATGAAACTATAATGTTATTATGATAGTCAGTCGTTTTCAATGAGCCTTTTGTATCCATAACAAAGAATAGTTCTTATTTGCATTTTGTACATCATTTACAGTTGTATTCCTTGTAGGCAGCTGGGGTTTCGACAAATTACTGCTTGTCTCCCATAGTATATTTTTAAATCTCCAACACTTTCCACCACACATAAGAAAGTGTTTTTACTGACAAAAAACAAAGTTGCAAAAAAAAAAGAATTATTAATAATCAAAGTCCGTTAACTTGTATTTGATGTTATCAAGTTAAATCTATCAACAAGTTCTGGTTAACACTAATATTGATATGTACATTATTTACCTAAATTGTTTGACCATCGGAAAGAGTACAGTATCTGCCTTATCTGACTCAGCTACCGGTACATCACGAATGATACCATGTTACATGACAATCATGTTATTTAAACCTTTTATTAGAATGAAAATAATTCGTCTGACGAGGTAAGCTATCCATGGTATGTTTTCAGTATTGCAGGCAGGTATACAAGATGAAAACCTGGTGCTCGCACTTGAACCTGAAGCTGCATCAATATTCTGTCAAAATGATTCTCTACAACTACAAAAAAGAACAGAAATTTCTTCGTTTATACCTTGGTCAAAATACATCGTGCTGGACGCAGGAGGTATCAATCTATGAATACGAATATAATTTAAAACGTCCTTACCGTTAGTATTAATCAAATGTCCATTGGTCGAACTGTTAGGAGCAAGAACATGGAAATTACATTAGGGAAACCTGGGATTGATAAATCGTGAGCCATTGAGAAGAGCTAGTTGATTCAGGAAATCGACATAAACCTTTCTTTCAATTGACGTAAATGGATTGAAACTATCCCAATCAGAAAACAATAACTTATGCAAATTGTATAGTATGTGTTGACTGGTTCTCATTGTA
The DNA here is from genome assembly GCA_031761405.1 of Serripes groenlandicus. Lineage (NCBI taxonomy): Eukaryota > Metazoa > Mollusca > Bivalvia > Cardiida > Cardiidae > Serripes > Serripes groenlandicus. The sequence continues at coordinate 66,631,889 of JASEVX010000007.1, read as the reverse complement.
AGTAAAATAGGTTATGCATATTTAATTGACGGTCTAGGTGCATAGCGTGAAATCTGATACATAAGTATAATTGGGCATTTGAAATTGAAGCCAATAAAAAAAGAGGGCCATGAGGCCCTGGATCGCTCACCTGAAAATGTGCTATTTCAGACTTAATAAGAGAAGCCATGTTTTTAACGGGTCATATCATCGAAATAATTTCAAAAATCTTAGTAGAGGGTCACCCAACGAACAATTGAGAAAAAATGTGGTCTCTAGTGTGTTAACAAGATTTTTCCGATATTCAACCTTTGTCTTGTTATAATCAATACAAATATTCTGACAAAATTCAACATGTTCAAGTCAAAAATGAGGTTTCTAGAGTGTTAACAAGATTGTTCTACAGTTTGGCCTAGTAACCTAGTTTTTGAACGTACCATATTCGAACTTAACCTAGATATCATCAAGACAAACACTCTGGTAAAGTTTCAACATACTAGAATTAAAAGCACGGCTTCCATAGTGTTAACAAGAGTTTCCTTCAATGTGGCCTATTGCCCTAGTTTTCAACTTGACATGACCAATGTTCGAAACTGGCCTAGATATCATCTGACGAAGTTTCAAGCTCCTCAAGCCAAAACTGTGGTATCTATAGTGTTAACAAGAGTTTCCTTTAATTAGGCCTAGTGACCTAGTTTTTGACCCGACATGATCCATATTCGAACGCGGCCCGAAAACAGCAAGATATACAAACTGAATAAGTTTCATGAAGATTGGTTGACAATAGTGGCCTCAAGAGTGTTAACAAGCAAGACGCAAACGACGAACGACGGCCGACGGACAAAGACGATCACAAAAACTCACATTGAGCACGTCGTGCTCTGATGAGCTAAAAACAACATTAGTAATAAATAATATCGTTGTTCTAAGGATGTTGAGTACGTTAGAATAGCACATGTATGAGCGCTAATTATCACGTGCCAAATTTTTCCAGAACCTTGACCCTTTTAGGAAAAGGAGGAATAAAAAAGCTGTGACGGAGTTGCTGATGTTACAGATTCAATGTGATCCAACGCAATCCGATTGGAGCAATACGTATTAGCATTTGTTAACGAGCAAAATAGAGAAATATCCTTTCATCAGCAAACAATATAATTCTTGACCCTCCCCACGCCGAGTTCCGGTAGCGCAGATGTTAGCGACGCGGGCTGTCAAAACAAGAGTGGTAAGTTAGAACCCCAGCATACTTGCCGCCGTTTGACAAAAAGCATTACGACAAGCGTCATTCTTCTTCCACCAACGGGCTCACAGTATATGTTTAAAAGCGGTCGGTTCGTGGACTGGCTGCCGTGATATGACTTAAAAACTTCTCAAAACGGCGTCTAGCCCAATCAATTAATAAAACAATCAAAGCGACTATGTGGATAATGTTTTTAAGATTATAGATTCAGATCAAAGGACTCGGATGTCAAGGATAGTTTGGGTCTACTCAGATCGCAAATGTCTTAGATAAGTTATCCTCAAGCGCATATATATATACTTATATACGGCACATGAAATACTTGAAGACGGTAACATCAAAGAATTACATCGGCCAGTTGGTGGCTATTGGGGAGGTAAAACAGTAGACAAACAGTTTCAACAGCTTCTGTCAGACGTCTTTGGTTCTTTTGTCTTAGAGACATTTCATAAAGAAGCACCCGATGATTACATCGCTTTATTCCGTGGTTTTGAGGTTAAAGAGCGCGATGTGTCATTTGATAACAACAAGGCAATGGTTATTGATATTCCTCATGTTCTTGCAGAAATCTATAAAACCCAAACTGGAGGAATCGTCCGGGAAGCTTTAAAGCAAGGCAAATACGCAAATTGTGAATCTGTCGCAATTATAAAAAGTAACAAGCTGAGAGTTGGGGCTGACATAATGAGAGGTTTCTTTGAAGTTGCTACGTCAAACATTGTTGCACAAATTCAGGCGATACTGGGTGACGAATATGTCAAACCATGTAATACAATTCTGCTTGTCGGAGGCTTCTCTGAATTTCCCATAATAAAGGAAACATTGACTAGAAATATCAAAGATATTAGTATAATAAATCCGAATGATTCCAGCCTAATCGTCCTTAAGGGAGCCGTATTGTTTGGTAGACAACAGTCTATCATATCACACCGTATTTGTTGATACACATACGGTCATCAATTAGGAATGATGTTCGAAGAATGTGACCCAGCAGAATACATGGTGATATTTCAAGGTTTCAAGTGTTGTCTTCACAGGTTTACAGTGATCGTTAGTGCTGGGACTGTACTAAAGACCACGGAAAAAACGTACACAGAAGCAATATATACAGATTCCCAAGTAGGCAATCAAGAATATGCAATCGATTTATATAAATCAATCAAAAGTATTCCAAGATATGTGACAGACCCAGATTGTGCTAAAATTGGTACATTATCCATAACTGACATTGATAGCGAGACTTATAATGAATGTGTGGTTGGAGGGAAATTCGGAGGCACAGAAATACAATTAGAGATCATTCATAAAGCGACAGAGAAAGTTGTCTCTGCCACATTTGATAACCTTGATTAATCAGACACTGTGCATGCAGTTAAGAAATAAATAGAAATATATCTTAGATGATCTATAACTTGTATAAACCTTGCCAGCTTAAAGTCCGACAATGCTCTCTAATCTTTCTTGGACAATAAGCACATGTTCCGCATACATATGTACCTAACAATGTACGCGTTACGTCCCCTAGCGTGTAGGACAGCAACGGAGAATCCGCTATACATCATGAACTGTACATTGATTTATTTCATGTATTTTTTCAACAGAATTAATTTAATCTGATTGAAATAATGTTTTAAAATTCAGTATTCGTTTATTTAAAACATAAATCATTTATTTCCAATCGTGTAATACTTTGCGTATAATAAAGCATTTTACTGACAGAAGTGCCTGGTTCTAAAAAAAGAAAGATGTTTTTAAATTCAAAGGCATTTTGTTTAACCCTGTATCATATCCCGAGTTAAACTTGCAGCGTGGATGTGAATTTCCTTTCATTTTGGTCATGCACATGATCATTGTAGTTATCTTCTTTATGCAACGTCATTAACGAAAAGACGTAACCACCTTTATTGAAAATTACGCAAATTTCTTAAAGTATCAAAAAATATCATCAAACGTAAGATATATTTATTCACACATTTGTATGTTTATTCTTTTCTTCGTTTAAGCCACCATCGATACATGTGAAATCGTCCCAGACGTCCGGGATTATCCCGTAAATCATATCTCTGTCCCGGAGTCCCGGATGGACGCAAGTTTGTCCCGGAAATTCATAACAAACTGAAAATAAAATAAAATTCAGACCCATAGTTTTACCAATCTAGGCAGGCAGTTGGCCTGTACGGAACGCAAGTCTCGACACGCTCCTAACAGTACATGTTGACACTAATCCGTTAATTGGTATGTGTGTCGGTCGGGTCATCGCCAATCATCCAATATATTCTTTTTATTGATGATTTTGTTTACACATTTTACCGACATGGAGGTGAGTTCAAAGAAAGTGAACAAAGTATGTAAGAAATCCTTACCCATCCGAAATACGGAAAACGCACCATATTCAATTCAAATTTCAAAGTTGATACAATGTTATACTTGCTTCAACTTACTCGTTTATTAGTAGTTTTAGTTTTTGGTCGTTATTTAAGACCATCGTATGGTATGATTATAAAAGGAAATAACATTGTAACCCGTGATGTTGCATGTCGGACATTGCTGGTCATTTCGTCGGCTGTCCCAGAAAGGTCCCCACAAATTATCACATGTATGCCTCCACCCCTGTCAATCCCTGTGATTAAATGAAATGACGCTGACTGTTGAGCGGGTTAGTTTTAAAAGGCCCGTATTTATGATTGATAGAATCTAAGTAAAATATATCATTCTAAATTACACAATATTTAACGGAACATCATGTTCTCATTGCACGACGGTTTATCGTGTTATGCAATACTACTTAATTCCCGACAATCCCTCTCACAAAGTTGTATTTAATCCTATATTGAAGAAAAAAAGGTTAGGGTGATACCTCCTATCGACATGAAATTTACCCTTTAATGTTCCTCATACGAATTTTAATCCCTTGATTAATTGCTTTGTCCGTGACGTCTGGCAAAGTTCATAGGATTACTCGCTAAATGCAAAATATAAACGTTTTGTTAACTCTATTTTCGTTGAATGGCTGCCTGCACTAATATAATGTCACCGTGAGGAATTGTTCTGGCTCGATAGCGAAAAAGGACATACCTCAGTGAAATAATTTACGATGAAACATTTAGTTTTAGATTGAATCTATGTAGGGCCTATTTACTATTGTAATACTTCTACTATGACACATCTGTTTGAGTCTGTGGTGCCAGGAAGTATTTTAGAAGTTTTTAAATAATTTTATATTTTGAATAATATTTTAATTAGTATATTATATTGAATTTTCAATTGGTTTTGAACGATATGTTACTTTTAATAACATTAATCTAGTATTTCATTAGATTGCTATGTTTTATCAATTAATACCTTTTAATTATTAAACTGTTATAGTATTCGTTAGTGTATACTTTCTTATTATTGCGCCCAACCTGGCCTAAGTTGTCGACTGACCATGACACCACATTAATTCATTCGTTCGTTGAATGTTCGTCATAGCTTAGATTCCCTTATATCGTTTAATCCCAACTGGCAATCTTAGATGAACATGTATGTACTTAAATGCAGTAAGGGGATCTCGATCTCAGGGTTATATAATAATAAAAATACTGACAGGCATTAAAATATTGCTGATTTGAAAAAAGATATTGGAAAATGTATGGTGGTCTTTCTTTAATGCAAGATGGAGATGAAGTTGTAACATAACAGTAAATACATGTTGTTTTATACAAAAAAATGTTTGTGTAAAAAGAAGTTTAAAATGAACACAGTTTGCTTTCAATTCTTGAAAAAAGCATACTACGATAGCACTCCAGTATCTTATTACCGAAATGTAAGTAAATGTCGTGCTCTATACGCATACCTCTTGAAATCGAAATAATTCAATTATTATTTAGATATAGGATCTGGCCAATTCAAACCAAACTGTATGATTGCTAGCAAACAGATTTAGGAAGCGTTAAGAATATGGAAATACAATAAGACTCATAACAAAACATTTTAGGATGCATTTTATTGTTGCAATATGTCAGCGATTATTTTGGCATTTGGGAAACAATTTTACAGTTCCAAATCGGCTGCCTGGACAAAGTCACGAGATATCAGCGCGAGAATAATGACGTCACGAACTTAGAATAATCACGAACTTAGAATACTATTCGATAACTTACTTTTAATCGAATGGTTTCTCCCATTTAAGAACGTTTCCTATTCTGTGTAAAACATTTTTTTTTTAAATCAAGTTTATAAAGAATCGAAAGAATGAAAGTGAATAAATCTTACCTTGTACAGGGACAATATATTATACATAAACTATAGTGTCCCTGCATTGTATAAACCCGAATTTAAACTCTCGTTATTTGTTTTTTAAAATCGGTGCAAAGAAACGAAATGCTAGATTCTTTATTTAGTAAACGGAAGAGTACGAGCATAGCATGCATCGAAGTTGTCTTTGTAGATATATGCCTTCACTAATATTACTCGAGATCCGCCTCACTTTGAAAAGTGAAATAATCTTCCAAAGTTTACTCGATCGCCAGACTGTGCAGTCCACTGGCACAGTTACAGATGTTTATCAAAGAATACTATACAAACCTCATTAAAAACGATTTTCCTGTGCCACACTGGCCTTTTATGATGAAACTATGTCCGGTTTCTGCCAATACCTTTGCCGTCTCCATCATCTCACATTTTGTTTACATTTCGCATTAAGGTTTAATTTTAGAAAAGAACATGGCGCGGATACCCGGACGCTGATGACGCGTGATTTACTTAGGCCTTCTGCAAATTTCTACATTTTATGAACATAAATCTCAAGTACAGCGTCGTTATTGTTTTTTTTAGATTAAAAATCTGGCCCGAATGGAGGAGGCGGTTAAAATTGCGTTGCACACCTTGTCTTTTTATATATAATACAATAGCGAGTCTATTTATAGTAACACGGTATTTCTTTGGGATTCCCCGAGTTTTCTCATACGATAACATTACAGTCGTTATTACTAAAGCATATGGACCATATCAAGACTAACCAGGTATTGCATGGGTATTTTGTTAATTCTCTCTAAACAAAAACTCGGACGACTGTGCTTTAATGTTTGATGTTTGGTGCAGATACAGAGGTGATACCATTGGCTCACAATGTACATATAAGAACGTTATCTTCCTCTTACTTTTCCCCACAATATTTTTAAAAATTGTCTGCTAAAGAGGTGTCAAAATGCATCTACAGGAGAAAAAGGGTTTTAAAATTCACAAAGTATGCTATTCAAATAGTTATTTTCCACTCGATTACTTTACTCAAATAGTCCCATTTTTACCATCATCATTTATTACTATTTCAGAAATATATTTGACCTATAATCAACATAGCTTATAACATTGTATTTCCCCTTGTACAATATGATTGACCTATGTCTATTTTCTGTATAAATGATAAAATTAATAGTATTAACATAATCACTTCAATTTTACTACTACATATGTACTTGCTCATAATACATATCGAAGGTATTGAGACATACTTGTATATAATTTACTTCAGTTTAAGATATAGTTGAACGATAATGGCGGACTGCAATATGGTGAGTACGTTATTTTATCTATTGTATACAATTTATAGAAGATTAACATAGTTGAGTATGTTATTTTTTCTTTTTGTTCAAATCTATCGTATTAAGTGTTAATCGTCGATGTTGATAAACGAGTTTTGAATTTGATTAAATATTTTTCACTTTCGTTTTGGTATTGAATAAAGCTATTCGATCTTTATGCAAGACCAAACGCCGTGGGTTAGCTTAACATTTTATAGTATATATACATTTTATAGTAGGTGTCATCTGGCCCTATACATGCAACGTATGCGTTTCTTTCCATTTCAACATTATTGTACAATATATGTTAAATTGTTATGTATATGTATGTATTTAACGACATTCCATTTTCTGTTGTATGTATATTTATAGGTATGCTTTATGTGGCTGTGAGCTTGTATGACAATTAAAGCGTCAGCTTTGTTGTTTGTGTCCTTGATATGTCCCATTTTGGGGCACACTAAGAAATAACTTGTATGTGTATATACTATATATAAAACAATTACTCAGGCAAAATTTATCAAGGTTTAGTTTGACAATCTTTACGTTGAATAATCTTTCTCAAACACTGATAATGCAATTATCGACAGTTTATCTGATGTTTAATTTTAAGGGGCGCTTTTTAAAACAGAATGCATCTTCTTGGAATTAGGGTTAAGATATGGAAAAGGGTTAACCCTTTTCAACATATAACATATCTGCTACAGTCGAATATAAAAACATTCAGTCAACTATATGGAATCTCTTAATAATTGAAAAAAGTCTTTATTGAATAAACTTGAAACCGCTATAGCAAAATGAAAAATGGCTCATTTAAAGCAATTTCTCTATTTGCCACAGTGTTTTTTTAATCAAAGTACTGTAAGTACTAAAGGTAGAATTGCGATCGTTTAAGGTGAGCTGCAGATGTGCATATAGGATACTCTATCTAAAAATGACAGACACGTATTGACGCATCAGGCCAGAATTAATTATCTCCAAGATCATAAATACTTGTTGGTATTGTGAACAATCAATTAATGGTGCATATTTTAATGATATATTACCAAATAGCTCTTTGCCTATTAATATATAAACGCCTAAACAATGCAATAATATACAAACTTGTTTTGCATGTCAAAACATGAGGGCCTGAGTGATCGATTAGTAGCATATGTGTAGCTGCTAATATCGGATAATTTGTTATCAAGAGCGTGAATGGAACTGCAAGGAGTGGAAACTGTAAATGAAATAGCTCATCAATAAAGAATATTTGTATTGATATTAAATCTTTGATCAGTTTGTAAGAGGTCCACCAAAGTAACATTCCTGTGAAGTTTGGTTGATATCAGTCCATTGGTTTAAGGGCAGACTTTGTTTGAAGCTAAAAGTGAATTTTACCCATATTCTGATGCATCCTGGCAATGGCTCAAAAGAATAATGTAGAAGATCACTAAAGGAACATTTCTGCTAAATATCAAATGTATCTTGAAATCAGACAAATCTTTAAAAGAAAAGGAATTATAAAGTTTTGTCATTTTACGCCTTTTCTGAAGCCGTCTGACTGTCATGTTTTTCAACCAATCAATACCACTTAAGTTAATCTTGTAGAGGGTCACTCAATGAACATTTGTACCAAACTATCTTGGAATATGACAAGCGGATTCAGGGAAGAAGAATATTACAGTTAATGCATTTTACTCCCTTTCTGATGCCGCAGCAACAAACATTGTGCTTATAATTGATATCTTGGAAAGAGGACCACAAAATGAACATTCCCGTGAAGGTATGTTAAAATTAGCTCAGTTGTATGAGATGGCATTTGAAGATTACCCTTTTTCTGATGCCGCCTGGTAACTATGTTTTTCAACCAATTAACATGGCTTGAATAATTATAAAGAAGGTCACTGAAGGGACATATCTGCTAATTTATCTTGAAATCAGACTTTCATAACAATAAAGTCTGAACAAAATCGTTATTTAATATTTTTTGATGCCGCCTCCCTGACTTTTTCTTCAACCTATTAATATGGCTTGACCAATTTTTGTAGAGAGTCACTTAAGGAATAATTATTTTAAATTACCTTGGAATCGTACATTCGGATTAAAAGTAGAAGCATTTAACATATTGAGCATGTTACTCCCTTTCTAAAACCGCACAAACAAGAGGAGGGCAGCCATTACGTCCATTTATAAAGTCTTTGGTATGGCCCGACCGGGGATCGAACCCGCGATCTCCCGCACTCGAGGCAAACGCTCTTCCACTACACCACAGAGGCGATTCACCAAAAGAACATTAAATGTACACAAATGTTGTGACGTTTGGTATAAATTTGTCAACTGGATGAGATGTCATTTGAATTTAAAGTTCAATTTACCCCTTTTGAGATGCCACCTGGTTGCTATGACAATCAATGTAAAGGGTCGACATATTTCTGCTGAATCATCTTAGAATCATGAGAATGTAGATTTAAAATGTTGTCATTTTTCCTCTTTTCCGATGCCACCTTGTTGCGTATTTAACAACCAATCAGTATGATTTCCTGGCAAACTCATACTCCTCTCGCACACATACTTTAACACAAAATACATATATGTTTTTGGCAAAGCGGTTGGACTTGTCGACCGACAGTACGTTTCTTTTTTCTTTTCTTTTGTACCGTTTATTACACCTTATTATGATACAGGCACATCTTTATTAAAACAAACCCACTAAAACAACAACAACAACAACAACAACACCAACTTTAACCTCCTGTGCACCACAATCAATCGGATAAGCAATCGCATTGACGATAACCATATATCGCCAGCAATTCTAAAGACAGCCACGTCTGTAACAGGAATATCCAATATTCCAGCAATTATAAAGGCAGCCACGCCTGCTTTCTTTCTTCTTTATATCTTAGACACATCTTTATTTCAAAAACGAAATCAAACAACAACATAAACTTCAACCTTCTGTGTACCATCAATCGGAAAGGCAATCGCCTTGACGATAACCATATATCGCCATCAATTCATTCTAAAGGCAGCCACGCCTGGTTTCTTTTTTCTTTCTTTTTATTTTTTCTTTCTTTTTATTTTTTCTTTCTTTTTATTTTTTCTTAATATCTTAGATACATCTTTATTTAAAAAAAAATCAAACAACAACAGCAACTTCAACCTTCTGTGCACCATCAATCGAAATGGCAATCGCCTTAACGATAACCATATATCGCCAGCAATTCTAAAGGCAGCCACGCCTGTAATAGGAATATCCAAAATTCCTGCAATTATAAAGGCATCCACGCCTGAACTGATATATATCATAAGAACGTTGTGTGAAGCACGGTCATTGTATTTCATCCGTTTTAATCCCAATTTCCTGATCTTTTCCTTGTTCTTTACACCTAGTAAAAGACGACACATGTTTATCAAAAAACCAACAACAACAAACTACAGAACTAAAACCCTTATTATCAATCCTTCTATGAACCATAGATCGGAAAGGCAATTTCCTTGACGATAACCATATATCGCCAGCAATTCTAAAGGCAGACGCACCTGTAACAGATGACTCACAATTCCTGTAGCTCTTTACTATATATCGGAAACATATGTATACAACATAAATAGCGTTAAAATATCATATTAATTGATTTAAGAATTTCCCTATAAAAATACAATTCTTCTTAGTGATAAGTTAAACCAGAAAATTCCAATACTATGAAATCAAGGGACATAACCAGTGTTCGACATTTGCATTTTCATAACGAATTACTGTCCCTTATCTAGCACCTTATCTTCGTTCCCTTTTCCACTATAGTCAATATATAAAGTAAACATTCTGAATTTCAAATTAATGCCTTCTCCTTTTTACATTTTGTTTATAATTCCTTTGAAGTAGGCAAGGATATAACATCTTGAATAAATGAAGATAATTTTCCATCGAAAGAACATAACATTGGCCAAAAACCATCCGATTTTTATTCCGGAACTACTAGCACTCCCCGCGCATATAAAACTGTCATCTTCCCTAGCACTCTGGGTATTAAAGTGATAGGTGGGACAAGACATTCTTTACTCCAGACATAAAAAAATGCATCCTCTCCTAACGTTCTATTACACCAGAATCTAAAGTAGAAATGAGGCAATTGAGCATTGTACTCTGACGCATAGTAATCAATGTCAAACAAGCCCCATCTCCGATTTCAAATGCTAATGATATCTTGAGATATGCCCCAATCATATCCCTCATTTATCTTGCATAGATAATAAGCTTTTCCGTTTTCATCCATAGGATTCCCAAAAATGATAGCTGATCCTTACTTTCCTCAGACAATCTAATACAATTATTTCAAGACTTCGCTCTGGTTATATCTATACTTGTACTTCTAGTCATAATCTGTGATACAGGGCCTTAAACAATATTCATCGATATGATTTGACCAACATAACTAGCCACTTTCCTAACAGGTAACCATGGTAGCGACCATTAATACTTTTAAAAGTCTCCAACGTTTTCTGAACTCTATTCATTTTCACAATATATTCCTTATGACCTCGCTCACAATCGAAATATTCATCTTTAAACCTGTTCATATATATAATAACAACAACAAGAAATAAAGTACTCATCTTCTATATTATGGCCGAGATGAGGTTCGAACTGACAACACCAGGATTGACAGCTCGCGTCGCTACCCACCTACATGTAGCTACCGTGGATCAGCTCATTTTTGGACACTCTTCCGCCTTACCCACACCATTACGTTGTTTTCCGGATTGTTGGTCTTGTTGAAGACCGCATCTGTTATAGGGACAGTTTCGTCTGAAATGCATGTTTTAACCGCACCCGACGTTTCTAATGGGCCCTAATGTATGCCTGACAGGAACAAAACCCCTGCTGATGTGCTGTTTGAGTCTGGTAAGTGGTAACAGCCATTTTCTTCATACCGCCATTTAAAGACCTGTTCAGTCTTTAAACGTTTTACTTCCGACCTAACAGAACATAGTAACACATGAAATGCTGCTAAAGGTTAAAACGCAAACTGAAGTTTAATGGTAAAACACCTGTTTTAAAAAGAGCAACTAAACTAATCAATTTATACATGAAACCATAATGTTGTGGGGGAATCATCAGAGTTGTCTAAATGAAACGCTTATCACATTATTATCTAGGCTTCTAGTGAAAACATTTCGTGAAAACAGATATTTAATCCCTGTACACTTTTCAAAAGCTTTTATAATTAAGCAATAACAATCAGAAAAAGGTACTTGAAGTTGATCAACAATGATGACTGTGAGAAGCTGATTATTTTCAAGGTCCATATTACATATACATGTATACATAATCAGTTGTTGACACTTGTACTTATTAACAAATAAACTTATGCTGTTTCATGTTTTACAGATTAGAAACCAGCAAAGGAGATAGGGGTTCAAAGCGAAGATATTGTTAATTTTGGAGCAATTACAACTTTCCGACAATGTATTTAGAGTATCAAGTCGGATGATTTACATCAGGCAAGGAGCTAAACTTAACCCTTTCCAACATACATCAAACAAAGATCAAACCTGCCGCAGATGACATTGACAATGTTGAGGTAAAAAAAGGGAAATCCAATGCTTAATTAATGAATAGAATTGGAAAAATTGAAGCAAAAGGAGAAATTGCTGATCATGAGCAAGTGGTCCTCGTCTCCACAGTGTCAACAATTTTAACTCAAAATGCCTTTTAACCTTTCTATGGCTTTCCTTGAGTTATTTAAAGCAGCATATCGGGTAAATAGTTTAAAGAATAATATGGGGAATTTCTATTCATCCTACAGAATTGAACTCATTTCCCTTATATAGACACACAATATTGAAATATCTTATACATGGGACTTTTGAAAATGTTTGTCAAAAGGTACAGTTTTCTTTATGCATAGTGTTTTCATCTTTGTCTTAAAATTATACTTTGAGCCAGATCATGCAAAGGTAGCTAGTTGCCTTTGAAGATTGTTGTGTGAGTATGTTTTCTAGAAAGCTAGGGGGAAAAATGTTAGATGAACTGAAATTTAATTGAAAATAATGTTGATAACGTCAATCAATCAACCATGACAAGAGTCAGATTATAATTATATGTAATACTAGTTTACAAATAGCTGGCATTTGTAAAAAGAAATCAGAACATTTTTCAATACCTTCTAGTTCTGGTGTGTCTTCCATCAACATCCCTGGAAATATCACAGTCTGTTACACTCCTGACCTTAATAAAAATAATAAAAATATATGTACTTATTAAACTTAAATTCATGATAAGTTTAGGTTTTTTCAATATGTTTTTCAATTTTTTGTTTTTGTTTGGGACTGACACTGCTTAAGTATTGTTCTTGCTTTCACACCACCTAGGCTTTGCTTATTAACATATTACAGATCTATCTATCTAGCTCTTATGGTCTTTTTGAAATAGCCAGAATAAAAGCTTTTATAATACGAAAATAGGTAACAGGTGTCAGAATTGAAACTGGCTAGAATCATTGGAGTCGCCATTTTGGGTATCTATAAAAAGCGGTCGGTCAGACGTAAAACACAGATTGAAAATTAAAATTCTCGTCTAGTTAATATATTTTTTAAAATTCTACCGTAGCCAAAGAACGACGTGACGTCATTTCCGTAACACTTCATTTTTGGCGTAACGTCAAATGGAGCGACGTCGTTTCCTGCAAAAATAGTGGTATCAACACGAAATACCCCCAACTTCCTATACATGAGCTATAGATTCACTCATACAAAGATAATTCTTTATCAAATATTGTGGCAAAGGGATAACTTTCTTATAATGAGCAAGTGTTCCTTTGGCGACAATCTTGTCCTAAGTCGTCTGCTGCAAAGGCGTCATTGAATTCAATTATTTATTTCTGTATTTCAGGCCACCGGCCCATATACAATAATATATATAATACATAAAGTACAATGGTAGGAATTATAGTTATATAATATTGTTGCCTTATAATTATTCCAATTCAACCAACAATGACACGCCTAAACAACTGTATTATGATATACAAATAATTAAATTTGAGTCAATTTAGATGAAAAATGATTTAAAATATATAACGTAATTCATCTAAACTCATCCAAAATATTTCCTTTTTGTTTTTTATTTACTGTCTCTGCATATCAAATATGGTTAATCACATTATCAATGGTATACAGAACGTCGATATATTGATATACATGTACATAACAATTATTCTTTACCCATCACAAAGTAATTTCTTTGTTTGAATGCAAAATATATATACATGGCAATATTTTGGATTATTTCTGCGTTCTCGGTTTTCGTTTTCTCAATACATGCCATGGGTTTCAATTCCAAAATTTGGGAACCATATAATATACTGGCACAAACTTTAGTATCACAAACCTTGAACAAAGAGTATTTAGATTACCCTTTATCCCCTGGTTACGAAGTATACCAAATAAAATTGATCTATTTACAGAATCGAATGCCTTTTGAAAGTCAATAAATGCAATATATACAAATATATGCTTCTTATTGAGATACTTGCTAACAATGGAATATAAAACGAAAGCGTAATAAATTGTTGAATAGCCAGAACGAAACCCTGCCTGAGATTCTGAAATTTTAGAAAATGCTTCAGTAAAGAAAGTAATTCTTGCTAATAAAATTGAAATATACAAAACGTTTCCAATAAAGCTATGCCGTGATAGCTATCAGGAGAATTTACATTGCCCTTTTTATTTGTTTGGCACGTAGCCAAACAATATATGATCGGCATTTCGATTATCTGTTTCTTAAGTCAAAAGTTTTGATTCATACGTCCTGAATGTAGTTCCAATTACATGCGCTTATCTTTCAAATATACCACGATCTATGTAAGAATTTTATGTCTATTTTGAATAAGTGTTATAACCTCGTTCTGCAGTTACCAAAACAATGGAAATAAAATGAAACATTGTATTTAAAAAAAATGAACGCGGAGAGATTTATAAATCACAATAATTTGCAGAGAAATCGTGATCGTCGAATTCTATTTATAAATACAACGGTATGGGTAATTCTCCGTGGTATAATTTGACGTTGCACCGGCTGTTAGAATTATTGCATCATTTAAAGTACACGGCCAAAATCAAACTAATTCTGTGCATTTTAAAAAGCAGAACCTTTGTTGAAGTTTAGGTACATGTACGGTTCATTTGATACAACACAATCGATGCTTGGAAACTTGGCCATGGAAATTGCCTGCTAACTGTCTCTTTACTTCGTTTATAAACTTGTATTATGTAATCTTATCGGATGAAAGTAAAATAATAAATAATGAAATGACTGAATTGTTACTGTATTGCGTGGTCATAAACATAATGAGGCAGTAGAATGTGAAGTGTGTTGTCAACATTATTTGATTAATATATTCTGCTGTATTTCGTTTTTCAAAGTCAGAGTGCAGAGTGAAACATAAAGTAATGTCAGAATTATGCTATGCACATTAATCCTAGATTCTTACTTATGCATTATATATATGTTGGTCATTTACAGGTAACTTTTTATGGGGTGACAAGTTGTAAATGAATGAAGTCAAATTTCCTTTGTAAATAAAGATGCCTCGATATAGACATTTGATATAAATTACAAAAAGAAAAAGAAAATTGACACATGTAATTTCCTATTTGACCCTGAATTAACCTTTTCCATTCTAACAATGAAATATATTTTAATTTGTTTAACAGGACGTACCAGAGTGGATTGTTTTTTCCTGATATCAATCAACTTGTTTTGGTGTTATCATGAGCTACACTGGAAACTTGTTAAAGATGGTCTGTCGTCCGTCAACATCTTCTCCTCTGTAACGAGTGGGTCAATTGGGATGACTCTTCACAGAAAGCATCCTCTCATTGACCTCACCAGATTTCCTTCAAATTTTAGTGATTCATGCAGAATTCTAAATTTATTTTAAAGAAGTGTTCATTGGATGACCCTCTATCAGATTCCTTCAAGCCAAGTTGATTGATAGAAAAACATGGCCGCCAGGGGGCGGGGCTTTTTTGCCTTATATGGCTATAGTGTAAACTCAAGAAATCTTCTCTTCCAAAAGTGTCAGGCCGATTTTCAAATAATTTTGTAGAAATGTTCCTATGGAGCCCCTCTATGAGATTCCTTCAAGCCAAGTTGATCGGTTGGAAAACATGGCCGGCAGGGGGCGGGGCTTTTTTGCCTTAAATGGCTATAGTGAGAACTTAAAAAATCTTCTCCTCCGAAAGTGTCAGGCTGATTTTCAAATAATTGTGTAGAAATGTTCCTTCGGAGACCCTCTATCAGATTTCTTCAAGCAATGTTGACATGGCCGCCACAGGGCACTCTGGAGGTTGCATTTGGAATCTTTGTCAGAACAATTGTCTTGATGTGTATAACATTGATTAATTCAGGTGAGCGATCTAGGGCCACCATGGCCCTCTTGTTAAGCAGGAAGCTTTTGAGTAAGATTTTAGAAAACCCTTGGTCAATTGTGATTTTTTTTTGTAACAAAAAGTGGTAAATACTTAGATGAGTAAGTCGGGGCCATAATGGTTATCCATTGGTTTTACATGTCTTTTGAAACTTTGTAATTAAATATAATATTCACATGTATGTCTCATGATTTATTTTTATAGACAACTAAAAATGGCATTTAATTTTAACGGTTGTGTCATTTATTCTTTTACGCGAAGTTGTAATATTCATAAACAATGCATAGTTTATAAATCACATATCTATGCAAAGGCAAATGTTTGAACAGTTTTATGTACCCAGACAAATTGAGTGCCTTCAGCGCGCTGATTATGAAGGGGAACTAAAAATGACATTGACAACGATACCGGGAATTCCCCATAAACAAATAATCTATTCATACATTTACTTAGATATGGCAAGAGCGCGGGAAATGCGTATTTAAAATGTTCTGGTAGCAGGTTACCAGCTACAGATTGATTACATTTTATTTCATTTATCACTTTCATGACTTGTTCGTCGGTTATGAGTGAATTGAAAACAACATCCTGTAGATTATCAAAATCTAACGTTTCATCAGTGTCTGTACTGTCACATTAGTTTCTCTAGCAGAAAATAAGGCACTGAAATGTTCATACCACTGATCTATACTTATATTAGGTTGACTGGTTTGTTTTCTAGTGAGATATTTAATTTGTTTCCAGAATAATTTGGCATTATTTACAGACCCATCTATTTTAGATATGTGCACGTTTTCATATGCATGTCTTTTATTTTTATGTATAGATTCAAAGAACCTTTTATCTGTAATATATGCATCTAAATCATCTACATTGGCCTGGAACTACTTTAAACTACTGATAATTTTTATTTTGGCTGTTTTACATCCCGCGTCAAACCTACTTTTGTTGCGTGTTGTGTGACGTCTTTGCTTAGTACGCTTTAGATCCTCAGAACATGACTGAAGTACAGACGCAAATGCATTTAAAACAGCATTTACATCAACCTCAGTGTTATCAATTAAGTAATGTAAAGGCGTCATAAACCGTCTCTTTATTGAAAGTGTTAAGCAGAAATGTAACCCTTACATAATCTGACTGGTTGAAAAAGGCAGTCGCCAGGTGGCATCAGAAAAGTGCTAATATTTTATCAGTTACATATTTGCTTCTTTACCACAATGCAGGTGATCGATTAAGGATCATCTTGACCCTCATGTTTAAACTTCGTTCATTATAAATGTTATTCATTGATTTTCTGAAAGTCTTCACTTTATTATTTTCTGTTCGTAATAATAGACGACAGCAATACGAATTCCGAACATTTTGTGATCATGCAAAAGACATGACATTAACATTATTATCGTCTTGTCAATTACTTATAAATCATTTTTTATGGCAAAAGTAAAAGTTTACAATCATCTTACGGTTTTTCGTCAATAGGTAGCATTAATAGATATATTACGTCTATAAATGATGTGATGCCTATCAAATGCTCGTGTTTTTCAGGAGAAAGGCCGTGCCAAGTTAATTGTTGCAGCCATCGACTTTGGTACTACCTTTACTGGGCGTGCTTTTCAATTTTTACATGTGTATCAGAAAAACCCGACAAAAATCAATGCAAAGAATTGGAATAATGGAACCAACATTTCGACTAAAGCTCCGACAACTGTTCTCATACGACCAGATGGTATCACGCTTGAAGCGTTTGGTTATGACGCCGAGGATAAATATGTAGATCTTGTGAGAGAGGAACAGCACAATGGCTGGTACTATTTCAGTCAGTTTAAAATGATGTTATACGACAACATGGCAAGTACTTTAAATTTAATCTACGTTCGATTTGATCACATACCCATTATCGAAGTCTTGAGACATAAGAGGAAATTAAATCATGATTTTGTTAAGCAATATCATTTTTTTTACATGCAACATTGTTTAATTTTAATAGAAGTCATTAACACATGAGATGTGATTGACTTAAACATTCAAATATTTCCTCATGAAAATCTCTTCTAATTTTATTTCAAAATCTGAAACGAGGAATGTTATTAGAAGCGTCAAATGGCAAGAAACTTCCAGCAATAGATATATATGCATCCGCGATAAGATACCTGAAAGAAGACGTTATGACAGAATGTCATCAACAAGTAGCCGGGAAAATACTCGATGAAGATATCTTATGGGTTCTGACAATACCGGCTATCTGGACGGACGCTGCAAAACAGTTTATGAGGGAAGCCGGACAAAAAGTTTGTAGAAGTCTCAACAACAATCACCTACATATGAACAACGTGAAGCTATACTGTTATTATGATAGTCAGACGTTTTCAATTAACCTTTAGTATCCATATAATAGTTATTGATTTGCAGCTTGCACATCATTTACAGTTGATTCCGTGTTGGCAGCTGCGGTTTCGACACATTACTGTTTCTGATACACTGTTTTGTGTGAGCAGTCTTGTCTCCATATTATATTTTAAAATCTCTAATACTATCTACCACACGTTATTGAGGGTATCCCTATGGAATAAAGAAAACCACGAGAGAGTGTTTTTGCTGAAAAACCACACAGTTGATTAAAAAAGGATGATCATTAAAACACCATATTACGTTTGCTTGTATTTGATGTAATCAAGTTAAATCGTTTAGCAAGATCTGGTTAAAAATAATATTGAAAATGTACATTATTTAACTAAATTGTTTGACTACCGAAAAGAGAACAGTAACTGCCTTATCTGACTCAGCTAGCGGTACATCACGAATGATACCATGTTAAATGATAATCATGTTATTTAAAACCTTTATTTGAATGAAAATAATTCGTCTAACAAGGTAAGATATCCATGGTATGTTTTCTATATTGTAGGCCGGTATTCAAGATGAAAACTTGGTGCTCGCACTTGAACCTGAAGTAGCATCAATATTCTGTAAAAGTGAATCTCTACAACTACAAGAAACAACAGAAATTACTTCGTTTACACCTGGGTCAAAATACATCGTGCTGGACGCAGGAGGTATCAATCTATAAATAAGAATTTATATTTAAAATGTCCATACCGTTTGTATCTTATCAAAGACTTGAAGGTCCAGTGGTCGAATTGTTAGTAGCAAAAAAATGGAAATTACATAAAGCTTGGTTTGATGAATCATGAGCCATTGAGAAGAGATAGTTAATTCGGGAAATCGACATAAACTTTTATATCAATTGACGTAAACGGATTGAAACTATCCCAATCAGTAAAACATAACATATGAAAATTGCATAGTATATGTTGATTGGTTCCTATTGTAAGTAAAATAAGTTATGAACATTTAATTGACGGTCTAGATGCATAGCGAGAAAACGGATACAGAAGTAGAATTAAGCAATTGAAAAAGGGTTAATGGTCTTTTCCCACCAATATTTCTCTTGTGACTCAAGCAAACCATATGCTGTGGGTTCTCAAAAGTATCGACTCACTGAGACGATTATTTTGACTACTCATAACATAGGATTTGAGTGTCAAATAAGGTTTTGGAATTTTAGATACTCACCTTATCAAGAGTATTTGCCTATTGGTGTGTTTCCTGCATCCTGCTTGTTATTTAGAAAAAGAGGTTGACAATCTCTTGACACGGGCACTGTTTGAAATTGAAACCAATACAATACAATACAATACAACAAAAACATTATTAATTAATAATAATAATTATCAAGTGCTAACATTTCGCAGAATCCTGACTATTTAAGGAACAAATACACAATCTGTGACGGCGTTGCTGATATTACAGACTCGATGTTATCCCTCGCAATTCGATTTAGTAAAATTGCCATTCAATATACTTGGATCAATGAGTGTTTGTACTTGTTTAATGAGCAAAATTAAGAAATATCCATTCATGAGCAAACATAGAATAATTATTTGACCATCCCACGCCGGGCTCCAATAGCTCTGACGGTAAGTTGTAAGTTTGGACCCCAGCTCGGCTAACATTCTTGCCGCCGTTTGACAAAAGACAATGCGACAAGCATCATTCTTTCTTCCTTCAATGGGCTAGCAGTGTGTGACGATAAGCGGTCGGTTGCTTTGAAAGACTGATATGTAGAGTATTGGTGTGAGAAAGTCAGGAGACAAATGAGTAAGCTGGCCAGCGTGATATGACTAAAACATTGCTGGAAACGGCATCTAACCCAAGCCAATCAATCAATAAAAAAATCAAAGCGACTTTGCGGATAATCTTTAAAGATTATAGATTAAGATCGGATGCTCGCAAATGCTCCTAGATCATTTATCCTCAATCTCAGCTAATATATTCTGATCGTTTCAGGTGGTACAGTGGATATAACGGCACATGAAATACTTGAAAACGGGAACATCAAAGAATTACATCGACCAGTTGGCGGCTACTGGGGAGGAACAACAGTAGACAAGAAGTTTCAACAGCTTCTGTCAGACGTCTTCAGTCCTGCTGTCTTGGAGACATTTCATGAAGAAGCACCCGATGATTATATGGCTCTTTTTCGGGTTTTTGAGGTTAGAAAGCGAGAGGTCTCATTTGAAAACAACAAGGCAATGGTTATTGATATTCCGTGTGCTCTTGCTGAAATTTATAAATCCAAAACTGGAGGAATCGTCCTAGAAGCCTTAAAGCAAGGCAAATACGCAAATCATGAATCTGTCGTCATTTTAAAAAGGAACAAGTTGAGAGTAGGGGCAGATATAATGAGAGGTTTCTTTGAAGATGCTACATCAAACATTATTGCACAAGTTGGGGCGATACTGGGTGACAAATATGTCAAACCATGCAATACAGTTTTGCTTGTCGGAGGCTTCTCTGAATCTCCAATAATAAGGGAAACATTGAATAAGAAAATCAAGGATATTACTATAATACATCCGAATGAGTCCAGCCTAATCGTCCTTAGGGAAGCAGTATTGTTTGGTAGACAACAGTCGATCATATCACACCGTATTTGCAGATACACATACGGTCATCAAGTGAGAAGAAAATTCGAAGAATCTGACCCAAAAGAATATTTGATGATATCTGATGGTGTCAAGTTTTGTCGACACAGGTTTGAAGTGATCGTTAGTGCTGGGACTATACTGAATACCACGGAGAAAACTTACACAAAAGGAACATTTTTTCCTGCCTTCGAAGACAAATCAGCAATTGGTATCGATTTATATAAATCAATTAAAAGTAATCCACGATATGTGACGGAACCATACTGTGCTAAAATTGGTACATTATCCATAACTAATTTGGATGGGGAGAATAATTTTGTATGTGTGGTTGGAGGAAAATTCGGAGGCACAGAAATACAATTAGAGATCATTCATAAAGCGACAGGGAAAGTTGCCTCTGCTAAATTTGATAACCTTGATTAATCAAACACTGTGCATTCAGTTAAGAAATAAATAGAAAGATATTAAAATAGGTCATCTATAAGTTGTGTAAGCCTTGCCAGCTTAAAGTTGCTCTGCTCTCTGATCTTTCTTGAATAATTGACATATTTTCCGCATACATGAGAACGATGAGCTCGTTACGTCCGCTGACGTGTAGGACAGCAACGGAGAATCCACTGTACATGATGACCTGTATATTGAAAAATGCTCAAATATCTGTCAAATTCTCGCAAAACATTCCAACCTAAAAAGCAGACAATGGGTTCTGCACATCGCCTTGATGAGGTGAACATGTGACCCAAGTTTCATGAAAATCCTTCAAGCCGTCTTGGAGATATGGAGCGGACACGATTTGGGACGGACAGACGGACAGACAGATAGACAGTCGAGACATGGGTTTTGCACATCGCCTTGATGAGGTGAACATGTGACCCAAGTTTCATGAAAATTCTTCAAGCCGTCTTGGAGATATGGAGCGGACACGAATTGGGACAGACAGACGGACAGACGGACAGACAGACGAACAGACAGACAGACAGACAGTCGAGACATGGGTTCTGCACATCGCCTTGATGAGGTGAACATGTGACCCAAGTTTCATGAAAATCCTTCAAGTCGTTTTGGAGATATTGAGCGGACACGATTTGGGACAGACAGACGGACAGACAGACGAGACATGGGTTTTGCACATCGCCTTGATGAGGTGAACATTTGACTCAAGTTTCATGAAAATCCTTCAAGCCGTCTTGGAGATATGGAGCGGACACGATTTGGGACAGACAGACGGACAGACGGACAGACGGACAGACGGACAGACGGACAGACAGATAGACAGACATACAGACAGACGAGACATGGGTTCTGCACATCACCTTGATGAGGTGAACATGTGACCCACGTTTCATGTAAATCCTTCAAGCCGTCTTGGAGATATGGAGCGGACACGAAATAAAGCCTCAAACCTTTGACCTTCAAGCGTGACCTTGACCTTGAACCGGTATCGTCGAGACACGGGCTCTGCACATCGCCTTGATGAGGTGAACATGTGCCCTAAGTTTCATGAAAATCAAGCCGTCTTGGAGATATGGAGAAGACACGAAATAAAGCCTCAAACCGTTGACCTTCAAGTCTGACCTTGACCTTGAACCGGTATGGTCGAGACATGGGTTCCGCACATCGCCTTGATGAGGTGAACATTTGACCCAAGTTTCATGAAAATCCTTCAAGCCGTCTTGGAGATATGGAGCGGACACGATTTGGGACAGACAGACGGACGAACTCATGGGAGAGTACTAGTGGGGTTATTTCGTTTGATGTTTTTTTTGAGGGGTGCACCCCACAAGTATGCAATTCATTCCGTAATTAACCCCCTTTTACGGAATGAATAACATTAATATGCAAATGAGATACCCGTTATAAAAAATAAATAGGAAAAACACGCACCCCACAAGTACTCTCTCATGCGGACAGACAGACAGACAGACAGACAGACAGACAGACAGACAGACTGACAGACAGACTGACAGACAGACGAGACATAGGTTCTGCACATCGCCTTGATGAGGTGAACATTTTTACCCAAGTTTCATGAAAATCCTTCAAGCCGTCTTGGAGATATGGAGCGGACACGATTTGTGACAGACAGACGGACAGACAGACGGACGGACTCATGGGAGAGTACTTGTGGGGTTATTTCGTTTCATGTTTTTTTGTGGGGTGCACCCCACAAATATTCAGTTCATTCCGTAATTAACCCCCTTTTACGGAATGAATAACATTAATATGCAAATGAGATACCCGTTATAAAAAATAAAAAAACCTATTTATCTAAGTGTCTTTATAAGGGTGGTGGATGGGCTTTAAACACGCACCCCACAAGTACTCTCTCATGCGGACGGATAGACAGACAGACGTCAAGGACAAAAACAATATATCTCCATTGTATACAGGGGGAGACATAACAACAGGAAAATGTACGTTAGCGAAAAAAACTGTTATATAAGACTATGCAGGTAACAACAAGTAAAGTCAAATATCAACTTTAATCGTAAACGCAAGATATAAATTATTCAAATGTTAATTCTATTCGTCGTTTAAGCCTCCATCCACGTGATTAAACAAAATGACTATTACGAGGGGGGATTTCAAAAGCCTCGTATTTATGAGACTAGAAGTAAATAATATCTTTTCACATTTAAAAAACGATATTTTACAGAACTTCATTCTGTCATTGCACGACGGTTTGTCTTGTTCTTAAGCTGGTTAGAATGAAACCTTCTTGTAGCATGCGGTATGATCTCATTGTTGCCTTTTACGATGTCGATCTTGATTACATCGTTCAACAACTCGTGTTGGACATATTCCGTCTCGGACGCTAAACAGTCCAACCTATTTATATGATCTTTCATCAATCAAAAAGGTCAAAACAGATCCAAATATTCTAAAACTAAATACAATAAGAAGAGCACCATTACCATAATTTCGAAGTCTCTTTACGGGTTGTAAAACAGATACTGCCCAGCTAATCCAGACGGTGATATTATAAGGTTTTGCTTGCCGAAAAACAATTCGATTTTTTCTGCAGAGATGAAAGCTATCGACTCATATTTTCGATATCAAAGTTTAACATATCTTTTTGTCTGCAATGCACGCGCTTATTAATGAACGACTAGAGCATCAATTAAACCCTTGAATAATTGCTTTGTCCGTGACGTTTGGCAGAGCTCCCCGCTAAATGAAAAATATAAATAACGTTTAGTAAACTCAACTTTAGTTGAATAGCTGCCTGCACTAAGGTCATGTCGCTGTACGAAATTGTGGCTCGATAGCGAAAAGGACATACATGGTTTATGCATTATGTTCTTTCTTAAGGAGAAGAAAAACATCGGTATATATCATGTAACAAAGTAATTTACGATGGAACATTTAGTTTTAGATTGAATCGATGTAGAGCCTTTATACCATTGTTATGCTTCTACCATGACACTCCTTTTTGAGTCTGTGATGCCAAGAAGAAATTTTAGAATTTCTTAAGAATTTAATATTGTGAAGAATATTTCAATGAGTGTTATATTGAATTTGCATGTGCTTTTGAACAATGTATCTTTTAATTACATTAATCTATTATTTCATTAAATTGCTCTGTTTTTTTCAATAAATCACTTTTAATCATTAAAATGTTATAGTATTCGTTAGTGTTTACTGTCTTATTATTGCGCCCAACATGGCCTAAGTTGTTGACTGACAATGAAACCACATTAATTCATTCGTTCGATCAATGTTCGTCATAGCTTGGATTAATCCCAACTGATAATCTTAGATGAACATTTCTGTACTAAAAAGCAGCAAGGGGATCTCGATTACAAGTAATATAATAATCAAAATACTGACAGGACTGAAACCCATCGGCTGGTTACGGTATAGTGGGCTAAACACTTTCCATGTTCCTTTTGACAGGTATTTTCTACAAAAAATAGAATATTCGGTCGCATTAAAATATATGGTGATCATTGTTTAATGTAATATGGAGATGCAGTTGTAAGTACATGTAGTTATACATAAATATTTGTATAAAAGGCAGTATAGAATGAACACAGTTTGCTTTCAATTCTTCCTGATTGATCATATCTGGAGAAAAGAATAAAGAAAAATAAAGATTAAACGTTGTAAAACAGTATCTGCAGCTAACCAAAAAGCTTCATCCGAATCTGATGTCTATCTACCCATTTGTTTTATAGTAGTATCTGGAATACCTTGCTTAGCTAGCCAAGTGGCTGCATCAATAGTGTGTTTTGAAAAAGGACTCGTTAATTGTAGATGACTTTACTAAGAACAGGTCAGCTCAACATCGATATCTACTTAAAGGGGAAGATGGCAAAATGAGCAGTTATTGTCGATGTATCTGGGACGTAATGTCAGATCATGTATATTGCTTTTACAGGACATAATGCAGTGTTCACTGCAGAAATGTAGATAACTTGTTGGGGCCCGGACTGATTGGTTTTAGACTGTCGTAATTGAACTTGCAATATCTTCTGTGTTTAATAAAACAAATAATACCAGTGTCATTGACAGGCTAATCATTGTCAGACATAGACAAAACACGTTCACCGACTCTGAACATATTTCAAATGTTTACATGTAAGTTGTAGGAAACAGAACAGTTCATACAGAAAATAACAAATGAAATCTTACCTTTTATAAAATGTCATAGATAACAAGCTGTTTAATACCTTGAAAAAGGCATACTACGATAGCTTCATTGATTGATTTGGGTTTAACGCCATTTCAACAATTTTTTTGTCATATCACGGCGACCCGTTTACCTACTCCTATGTTTCCTGGTTTTCTCACACCAGTACTCCATACAACATACTTTCCAAGCAACTGGCTGCTTTTCCACATAGACTGTTAGCCCATTGGTAAAAGACGAATGACGTTTGTAACAGTGACTTTTGTAAAATATCCGAAAGAATGTTGGCCGAGCTGGGATTCGAACTCACAACCCTGGTTTGACAGACCGCGTCGCTTTCGACTGAGCTACCGTCTACAAAAGCATTTCAGTATCTAATTACCGAAATATAAGTACATGTCGTGCTCTATGCATATACCTCTTGAAATCGAAAGAAATAAAAGTATCTTATTTAGATATAGGATCTGGTCAATTAAAATTCAAACTGTTTGGTTGCTAGCAAACAGATTTAGGAAGTGTTAAGAAAATGGAAATACAATAAGAGTCTTTTTAACTACATAATATATATCAAATCTTCGGAAACCCCATGTAAAATGAATTATAATAATAAGACGTCTAGAAAATAGTCGACCAGGTACAACAGTCCCACACATGCAATTAAGAGAATCAAGCACTGGCTGCAGCTCATTATGTGACAGATAGAGTTTATGCTTCAAAATACCTTAAATTTGAGAGTCCCAAGCTAGGATGTTTTCGACGGGAAATCGACCTTGCATTAAAGTGGAATCTATTTTTAAACCAAAACAGGTACGATTGTTATAGATTCCTCCTCAATTATTTATAACAGGTGTCTCAGCAGCCACAATTAAGTGCGTGTTTATGTCTACTGCTGAAACGAATGTATTTAGCATTGTTGGCTTTGATAATTTAAAGCAATATCTTGGACAACCCGATTTAGCAATGAGACCCTTACACGAGGCATATGTTCAATATGTGTATGAACAAGCACGTACCAAACCAAAATCAAAGAAATGGGCCAGTCAGGGCTTGAATAAAGACTTATGATGACTTTTCCCAGCAAATCATTTGAGAACACCTGAACGTGTTGGAGACGTATCCATCTAAGTCGTGTTTAGGACGTGAACATCACCCCAAAAGCGTTACAAATCAAAGACGTCAAGAATATTCCACATATTCTACATGGACACGTTTTTCATTAATTTCGGTGTTTAAAATGTATGGAAAACTGCCTCAGAATGAGGCAAATACGTAACGAAAACGTTGTAAAAACTGGCTCAATTCATTCCTTCTACGTAACGTATTAGAGACGTGTCGAGCTAAAACCTTGGTTAATGACGGGTGCATCACCTTAAAAGCGTTAAAACTAAATGACGTCAAGAACACGTTTACTACGTCTTTAAAACTTGTCGAAGACTTACATGGACAAGTTACAATACATATATATAGTATGCAAATGACCAGTCTTCTTTGAAATTTAAAAGCCGAAGTTAATTGTAAACTGGACATACTAACAAAAAGTGGATTTCATCTTCATCATAGCAGTTTCGTTCAAGACAAATACAAGAAGAATTTTGATGCAAAGCATCAAAGACGCCGCGCATGATTTTAAAGTATGACTTAAAGGAAGCAGATGCAGATCAGTACATATACATAACTTGTGCAAGCAGACAGGATGTAACTATTTCGAACAAGAAGGCCAAATGTCCCTTTATGTTAAACAAGAAGGCCAAGATTTGCCTATATTGCTCACCTGGCTACCATAGCCTATATAAAAAGGTTACCAAGAGCAGAAAGGGTCAATATTGACGTAGGGATTAAACGTTTTATATGCTACGATCTATGTGATATTCAGCATGTGAAGTTTAGTCGTGAAATGACAAGTTTAGTTCTGAAACCATTTTGTTTACGGTTTGCTTAACATTCACTGCAATTATAATGTGTCATACAAGCTGAAGTTTCTCAAGTGTTTTTTTTTTAACCAATAAACTGTTTTAAATCCTCTAACTATATCCATTAGATAAAAAACAAGCATACGTGCTTAAATATTAACATATATTAAGGTGTATTGCCTCTAGTTATAAGTGAAGTGTGATACAAGCTTTGGAATGAGAGGGGGGGAGTCTATTCTCTTTCCAGTTTAGCAGAAGTTTGATAGCAAAAGCGGGAGTATATAAACAAAAAATACGAAGTAATTAAAGAAAAAAGAAGATATTTATGATCAAGATTGAGCATTATGAAAGTTCACATGTATAGTCAACATATTGCAAGAATTATTAAGTCTGTTTTGTTTGTTTGTACTGTCACTTTAATCGTTTTGAACATGCCAGTAGAAAACTGAAAAATAAACAAAAGAAAATGGTCAAGTCAGTTCCCCAAGAGCAAAGAACGAAAACCAGTTGGTACGAATCGTTCATCTCGAAAGAAACATGAAAAACCGGATACGAATCCAAGGAATTTTAGAAATCGGATGAAATCGTGAAAACAGCGAAGTATTCATAACAGAATGAAGCATAGATACCTTAATTACACTATGGGAACCGATGACACATTGTCGTCTATTCAATAAGAATGACCCAAATCGCCAAGCGATGACATGCTTCATTTACAAATAGAACGGGTCACGTTACGGCCATGCCTATTGCATAGTTGGGTTAACGTTGTTTTTACAGTTTCTAGAATTATACTGTAATATGTATTAATTAAAATGAATCATCATTGATTATTTAAAGATTACCCATTTATTTAAAAATCTCAATATTGTAAATAGGCAAAAACATCACCAGAAACTTTTTTCTGAGCTTTGATGAATCGGGTCGTAAACCAAACTATAAAAAGAACGTAGCCTAGAAAGTTAGGGGAAAGTTATTAAATACCCATTAGATGTGTTTAAAATGTTGTAATAACGGTAGAAGACATGCCTATTTTGTATCTTTTTGTGTCTTAAATCATTTTATACAATTTATTGATTCATAAATGTTTGCTTTTTTCAGACAAACAACACAGGTTTTTTAAACAATAATAACATTGGTTTCTCCCTTTTCGATTACGTCACCCCATGGTACAAAATTAAAACCTATCCCATACTGACGCCGCGCTTCCACGCGGCGTCAATAACATAATCTCAAACAACAATCAATATGTTTGTGTCTACATAGTTATCATATTAAGCTCATATTGATTAGGTTCATATTCACTAATAGTTCCAGATAGATGAAATATAATATTGACTTTGTTTAAGTGATTCCTTGTAAATATGTATCTATTATAATCAATATAATCATCTTTTCATCCTAATGTGTATACATAATATGATGTATTCATCTTATATATTTATTCATTTGTTGATTGAGTAGACTTATTTTATGCACAGTACTCATGTGCATTATTCCATTCTAATTTATCTGACTGTTTAAAAAACCAACATTTTGTAAATAACGAAGTATATGAATCGTTTTGATTACTTATAGGCCTATAGGCCTGGTGCTCTTTGTAATTGTAAATATATGTTTATATACATCTGTAATTATGAAAAGGTCAGACTACTAAATGATTTACTTACTTAAAGATGTTTCCTGACACCTGTTAACCCTTTCCCATATACAACAAATCTGCAGCAGACGACTATAAAAACATATATAGCTTGTTTTAAGCATTTGACTTAAGAGCAATTTCTACTTTTATAACAATGTTTTCAACTTTATTCAATTATTGTCCGTTAATTTATAAAGAGTTTCAAAATGTTTGGCTAAATGTTTTCAAATTCATCTGCTGTATATTTGTTGTATGTGGTAAATGGTAACCGTTAATGTACTGAAGTCTTCATTGAAACATTTGTAAACTAGCAAAATCAGTATGTTGTCCTTCATTAGCCAAAATACTTTCAAGTCACCTGCTTCAAAATGTGTTTTCATGTCGGAAGGGTTAACAATATTTTATAACATTGCACCTGAAAAGTATGAAAAAATTAAAGTGTTATGTTGAAATTTCATAACAGCTTTCAAACAGCTCTTTCATGACAAGTATAAATATTCTTTCTAATATATTGATTGACATGCAACTAACTGCTTGTATCCTCGAGCATTCGAAGTTCGTGAGGTTAAGCATTCAAAAACATGCAGAAAGCTTAGTGAATGATACGAAATGTCATGTCTTACCTAACAGATTAATTTATATCGTCTAAGTTTTGAAAACTGATAATTCATCACAAAAATCTTTAATACATATGTGTACAGCTCAGAAGCCTTCGCTGTTATCCTTACTTCGTTACATTATCATATGGGAACTTTGCAGTTTAAAATGGCAACATCAAACATAATATGTTTTTTTCCTTTAAACAGGGGCAATATATGAAAACATGTAGAAACATTATAGATAAGTGGAATAAACAGAAGCAGTTAAACATTTTGATAAATTCTAAACATTTTAATTTGAAATAGTTTTTGATTTAAATATGTACAAAACAACTTTAATAACTCAACTTTTGAATCTTTATTATGCTCATTTTCCTTTTTTTTTAATTTTTATTTTTCCTCTGTGTTAACGGAAGGGTCTGCATAGTTTTTTGGGTACCTTCATAAGCATTTTATATTATATCATGACAAAGACCAACACAGCCATACGTTTAAAAGGACATATGTTAAACATTTCCAGTCATTTTACATATCTATGCACCTTTAGGGATGTGAAATACAATGTACAATTGCTTTGGCCAAATTCAGTCAAACAAAGCGCATGACCCTGGCCGCCATTTTGTAAACAACAAAGGACCCTTCACACGTTTAATTTTCATGTCCGATTTTTCTTCCTTGGGGGGGGGGGGGGGGGGGGGGGGGGGGGGTTTAAACTTTAAACTGTTCTTTAATTTTGGTATATAAAAAATAAAGGTATTTTGGCTATTCTTCCCGCAAATAACAACATTTTTTCGGATGCATTTTATTATTGCAATATGTCAGCAATTATTTTGGCTTTTGGGAAACAATTTTACAGTTCCAAATCGGCTGCCTGGACAAAGTCACACGATATTAGCTCGAGAATAATGACGTCACGAACTTAGAATAATCACAAAGTTAGAATACTCTACGATAACTTACTTTTAATCAAATGGTTTCTTCCTTTTCAGAATGTTTTCTACTCTGTGTAAAACATTTTCTTTTTTTTAAATCAAGTTTTATGAAAAATCGAAAAAGTGAAAGTGAATAAATCTTACATTGTACAGGGACACTATATTTTACATGTAATATAGTGTCCCTGCATTGTATAAACCCGAATTTAAACCCTCGTTATTTGTTCTTTAGATTCGGTGCAAAGTATCGAAATATTAGCTTACTAGATTCGTTATTTAGTAAACGGAGGAGTACGAGCATAGCATGCATCGAAGTTGTCTTTGTAGATATATGCCTTCACTAATATTACTCGAGATCCGCTTCACTTTGAAAAGTGAAATAATCTTCCAAAGTATACTCGATCGCCAGACTGTGCAGTCCATTAATGGCATTATTACAGATGTTTATCAAAAATGGAAACAAAGAATACTTTACAAACCGCATTAAAAATGATTTTCCTGTGCCACACTGGCCTTTTATAATGAAACTATGTCTGGTTTCTACCAATACATTTGCCGTCTCCATCATCTCATATTTTGTAAACATTTCGCATGAAGGTTTATTTTTAGAAAAGAACATTGCGCGGATACCCGGACGCTGATGACGCGTGATTTACTTAGGACTTCTGCAAATTTCCACATATTATGAACATTAATCTCCAGTACAGCGTCGTTATTGTTGTTTGAAGCATTTTGATCCTCTTGATCGCAAAACAAATTCATTCTTTGGTATATTTCTACAAAAGAATATGCCATCCCCGGGTTTTTCGATCAAATATCTGGCCCAAATGGAGGAGGGGGTTAAAATTGCGTTGCACACCTTGTCTTTTTATATATAATACAATAGCGAGACTATTTATAGTAACACGGTATTTCTTTGGGATTCCCCGAGTTTTCTCATACGATAACATTGCGGTCTTTATTACTATAGCATATGGACCACATCAAGACTATTTGTATTAGTTTAACCAGGTATTGCATGGGTTTTTTGTTAATTCTCTCTAATCAAAAACTCGGACACCTGTGCTTTAACGTTTCCTGTTCGGTGCAGATACAGAGGTGACACCATTGACTCTCAATGTAAATATAAGAACGTCATCATTTAAAGATGTACTGAACTGAAAAGTGGATTTTTCATAATATTTAACTTTTGTTGTAACATTGTTTTTTGAAAGTTTGATGTATGTTAAATAAAAAAAACACAAAAAAGGTAGGGTAGTGGGCTTTATTTTTTGCTAGATCAATTTATGAAAGCCTTATGATATGCATTTTTTTGCTATTTCAGCACATGAAAAAAAAAAAAGTTGTAACGCAAATTGCCAATATTTGAAAGATGATATGCTAATTGTTTGTCTTCTTGTGGTTTAAATCTCATTCTGAAGTTAATTTATCCCTATCATTGGAAGTTCATGTGATACGTTGTAATTAAACCTAAAAAATAGACACTTTTATTCCCTAATGAGAACCCATATTTGTCAGGTGTAAGAATAGACAAATTTAAAACTTTGAAATAAGGGTAAAACATATTTATAATATTAAATTTTTTCTAAAAGTATATGTCATTGTGCAAAATTTTCATTTTTTTTTGTCTGGATGGCTAAAAAATGTTAATTTTTAAGCAATATAAAAAGGTATAATCACTAAAAAGGTTTTAATTGTCAACAAATCAGAAGATTTAATAACAATGTAACATTTTTTTTTAAATTTCAACTTCTCAGTTCAGTACATCAGCCTCTTCCCTTTCCCCACAATAGTTTTAAAAAGTGTCTGCTAAAGAGGTGTCGAAATGCATCGAAAGGATATAAAGGGTTTTAAAATTCACAAAGTATGCTATTTAAATATTGATTTTCCACTAGATTCCTTTACCCAAATAGTCACATTTTTACCATCATCATTTATAACTATTTCCCGATGTCTATTTTCTGTATGAATGGTCAAATTAATAGTATTAACATAATCACTTCAATTTGACTACTACATGTACTTACTCATAATACATATCGAGGGTATTGAGACATACCTGTATCTAATTTACTTCCTGTTAAGACAAAGTTGAACGATAATGGCGGACTGAAATATGGTGAATACGTTATTTTATATATTTTAAATAATTTATAGAAGATTAAAAAAGTTGATTATGTTATTTTTCTTTTTGTTCAAATCTATCGTATTAAGTGTTAATCGTCGATGTTGATAAACGAGTTTTGAAATTGATTAAATATTTTTCACTTTCGTTTTGGTATTGAATAACGTTATTCGATCTTTATGCAAGACTAAACGTCTTGGGTTAGATATACATTTTATAGTAGTTGTCATCTGGACCTATACATGCAACGTATGCGTTTCTTTCCGTTTCAACATTATTGTATAATATATGTTAAATGTTAATGTATATGTATGTATTAAACGACATGCCAGTTGCTGTTGTATGTATATTTATATGTATGTTTTCTGAGCTATGAGCTTGTATGCTTAATGTCAAGTTAAATGTCTCTGTTCTGTTAGTGTATACGTTCTAGTAAATGTGTCATTTAGTGCGTCAGCTTGGTTGTTTGTGTTCTTGATTGGTTACATTTTGGGGCACACTAAGCAATAACTTGTATGTAAAAAAACCAATTACGCAGGCAAAAAAGTTCAAGGTTTATTTTGACATTCTTTACGTTAAATATTCTTTATTAAATACTGATAATGCAATAGTCGACAGTTTATCTGATGTTTTATTTTAAGGGGATTTTTTTAAAAACAGAATTAATTTTCTTGAAAAAATAGGGTTAATATATGGAAAAGGGTTAACTCAGTTAACTCTTTCGAACGAATAACATATCTGCTACAGACGACTATGAAAACATTCAGTGAAATATATGGAAACTCTTTATAATTGATATTTTTTTTCAATAAACTTGAAACCGTTGTGGCAAAACGAAAATTTGCTCATTTAAAGCAATTTCTATTTTTGCCGAAATGTTTTTAATTAAAGTACTGAAAGTACTGAAGGTAGAATTGTGATCGTTAAAGAAGAGATACAGAAATGCATATTGGATAATCTATCTAAAATTGCCAGACACGTAATGATGCATCAGGCCAGAATGAATTATTTCCAAGATCATAAATATTTGCTGGTCTTGTGAACAATTAATTGACTCCCAACTCTGAATACATCATGCGGTCCACATGGTACATTTTATAATGATATATTACCCGATAGCTATATGGAACTTCCTCCATAGAACATCAATGAAAGTACAGTGTCTTCCTATGGATTGACTGTACTGGGGTATACAATCAACTAATGTAATTTATTAATGTTTACAATGATAACAGTCAACTGAGAAGTGAAATCTTCCAAAACAGTTGTGCTTTGAATTATTAAAATAGTGTTTCTGGTTGCTCATCTTATAGTGTCTGTTAAATGAAATGAATTGCAATAATGTACAAAAGTGTTTTGCATCTGAAAGATTGAGGGCAAAGGTGTCCCTGGATCGATCACCTGAGTGATGGCCTAGTAGGATATGTGTAGCTGCTAATATCGGTGAAAATTGTATCAAGAGCGTAAATGAATCTGCAAGGAGTGGACACTGTACATGAAACAGCTCATCAATAAAAGACATTTATATTGATTTTAAATATTTGAACATTTGTATTGGTTTTAAATATTTGAACATTTGTATTGATTTTAAAGATTTGAACATTTTGTAAGAGGACCAACAAAGTAACATTCCTTTGAAGTTTGGTTGATATCAGTCCATTGGTTTAGGAGGAGATTTTGTTTGAAGATAAAAGTTCATTTACCCCTATTCTGATGCATCATGGCAGCTATCTTTTCAAATCAATCAATATGGTTTGACACAATCATGTAGAGGGTCACTAACTTGGAATCTGCTGAGCGGGTTCAGAGAGGAAGAATATTACAGTTTAGGCATTTTAATTCCTTCCTGAAAAAAATGTGCTTCGAATTTATATCTTGGAAAGAGGACTACCAAAGGAAAATTCCTGTGATGTTATGTTGAAATTTGCTCATTGGGTTAGAATGAGATGTCATTTGAAGCTAAAAGTTCAATTTACCACTTTTCTAATGCTGCCTGGTAACTATGTCTTTCAACCAATTAACATTGCTTAACACATTATGAAGAGGGCCACTAAAGGGACATATCTGCTAATTTATCTTGAAATCACTTTCACAAGAATGGAGTTTTAAGATTTTGTCATTTGCTCTTTTCTGATGCCATATCGCTGCCTATTTTTCAACCAATTCATATGGCTTAAACAATTTTCGTAGAAAGTCACTAAAGGAACAATTTGATTAAAATACCTTGGAATCGGACAATCAGATGTATAGGAGAAGAATTTTAAATATTGAGCATTTTACCTGCTTTCTGATACCGCATAAACAAGAGTTCTAAATAGAATATATATTTTTGAACATAATTGAAAAAAGGACCACCAAAAGAACATAACTGTGACGTTTGGTTTAAATTGGTCAAGTAGATGAGATGTCATTTGAATTTAAAGTTCAATTTACCCCTTTTGAGATGCCACCTGGTTATTATGACTTTCAATAAATCGATAAGACTTAAAAACATGTGGAGGGCCGACACATTTCTGCTAAACTATCTTAAAATTAGACATGCACTTTCATAAGAATTTAGATCTAAAATGTTGACATTTTGCCCCTTTTCCGATGCAGCCTGGATTTTGTAAAAACAACCAATCAGTATGATTATATTTGTAGAGAGTCAAACGAGAATATCTTTAAAGATTCAAAACTCAAGATTTCTTTATTCAGTAACTTTAACGGTAAAAAGTTTCTAGTT
Organism: Serripes groenlandicus; assembly: GCA_031761405.1. Taxonomy (NCBI): domain Eukaryota; kingdom Metazoa; phylum Mollusca; class Bivalvia; order Cardiida; family Cardiidae; genus Serripes; species Serripes groenlandicus. The sequence goes on along the minus strand of JASEVX010000007.1, from coordinate 66,596,138 downwards.
ACATACATATGAATAATATAATATATAATACAAAGATCAAGTCAAGACAACTATATGCAAAATATTAATTCGATAACTATATTTTAGCAATATATAAATGAGGTTGAACATATATGGAAATGTAAGAAATATATGTGAATATTGAAATAGACATATACATCTTACGTATACTCACACGTACATATAAACGATAAGAAACATATTGGATTTTTCATGGCATTCAAAAGTTCGAGATTTTTAAGTTGGCATACACATGTGCATCTGCTATCTGGATAGTTTCTGCTTAGCACACCTCCTGGTTTACAATGGATTCTTAGCCGTGTTTTTTTAATGCAATTAACACATATACATTTTATATCAAAATCACAATAACCTAACAATGATAATTATATTGAGAGTCCAATTTTACTTTCAAAGCGGAAATAAAATCCTGTGTTATCTACATTTTCTTCAGCGTGCAATGACTGAAATATTGTTAAAAGCGACGTAAAACATAATACACACGATTTAAGCATTTCTTAGTGTTTCAAAACGCATAGGTGAATAGTTTTAAATGCATTGCTTTTGAATTCATTTTAAATCCCAACATTTTTAAAGAGTTTATTGCAGCGGTGTTAAATGACAATTGCACCACTGATATCGGCAATTCATAAGACAAAAAATATTATATTTTTCTTATAAAAAAAAAATATCTGCCCAAAGCGGGAATCGAATTCTGGTCCCCCGCTTCACGGCCGATCATGCTAACCGCTCCGTTACGCGGCCACTTTGATGGATATTATTTATAACATAATAATAAACCAATACACGAGTTAGCGAATTATTTAGTATTGAAGCGTTTTATCTTGATAAAAAACAAATGTCATTTAAATCATTTGTTTTATAACTGGGACTTGACTATCTTATTCCGTCTGCTGGGGTTGTTCAGGTTAATTTTGGTTGAGAACTTGATGTATTTACGCAGGAATCTAAAATGAAACACTCTAGTACTTAGATTCCTGATTAACGTTACTGCTGAAAATACACTTTATTCGAAAGGATTTTTGGAAATTCCGACGCCTAGGCTCACTTGCACATTTACCGTATATGTTATATTTTGTCAACTATTTATTTTATTATCATTTAAATAATTTGAATGTTTGAGTATATATGTTATCATTGGGACGCATTTATCTGAATTTGTTTTTGAGTCGGAATCGAAAAGTTGCCTTTACTCCTTTCGATTTACAATATTTAGGAATTACCAATGAACTTTACTCGCGATCAAGTATGTTGAAAGCGTAGAAATACATTTTAATTATTAATCATGTAATTTCTTTCGAGTTATTTCTTTTGGGTTAGTGATGTCGAATAAAATCAATTTTCGGCTTCATATGTCAACAAGTTACCGCATTTTGATTTTTAGACAGGAACTATTGGCGGTACGAGATGACCAACATGGGTATTAGCTGGCAACAGTCATTTCATTTTTAACAAAATATTCCACAAATCATCCATTTTCATTGACATTATGTACGATCTGCAACCACCAATACATCTATATGAAGTCGAGATGGCGTTCAGAAACGGAGAGCTGATGTAGAAAGACATATGTGAAGTAGTTCAATGCCGATATCGTAAAACGCCTGTCTAGATTCCAGTCTCAAAATGATGCGTCGTTTTGAAAATCAGCTACTATAGCAATTGGCTATAACGAGCCCCTTGCTAAAAACCATGGCCACCGGGGGTGGGGTCTGTTTACGGATTTATTATTTTCCTAATGGCAGTGGAGCGATTTTGACCCTCTGGGGCCTCTTGTTTCTTTTGCCACAATATTTCCAAAAGTTGGTAAAGGTTGATATCTCAGGTTTATTTATCTGAATATTTCAGAAATGAACTGAAACAATTGTGGTCAAAGGAGTTATTGCTCCTTATAAGCAATTTCTCTTTTTGCAAGAAAGTTTTCAAAAGTTGATTCCTGCAAATGCTTCTTAAATATCACAAACAAATCTTCTTTGTAAGAACAAATAGATGTTGCTCGACTAAAAGTAACAAAAGGTTACAACTTAAAAATGGTAATGTGTTCATGCAGTGTAAGTACAAAATTCAGTTAATAGCATAGTGACATCCTTATACTAAATTAGACTTAAATATGATATTTACACATTCAGAGACTTGTCATTTTATTTGGATTCCTTGATAAATGCCTCAATAAAGATATTGTGTCAGTGGTTTTACATATGTTGGTCTACATTCACTCATTATGTCATAGCACAACATTGTAGCTGGGTATGAATTTGTCCAGACTTCGAAGTTTATTGTAAACTGGACATACTAACAAAAAGTTAAGACAAATATAACAGAATCTCAAACAACAATCAATATGTTTCTGTCTACCCTTTACTCAATTCAAGCAATGACTGCAACATCTGAATTTGACAAAATTCGACGCGTGTAATCTGAAATAACCATAGAAATATAGGGTTATACATTACATAGAGATTCAAAGTGTTGATAACATTTTGACTAAGGTTTTGCTGAAGATTTTGAATATTAACATTGCACCTATTGCTCTTTACGATAACTAGGTTATCTACCCTTGATTACTCTTCAATTGCGCATGCGCATTCATGTGAATTTTTCTTCCGGGGAATACTTTCGAATAGTCATTCAAGCGAAAAAGAACAACATTTCTTACACTGTGGAGAATTTGATAAAACAAAGTTATACCCTTCCCGGTCCGTCTCTTTTCCCTACTGAGAGTGGATTGACAAAGGAATTTCCAACATGGGAATGTTCACTGATGATGATTCATTATTTTGTTTATCATCAATATCGCGAAATTAACAAACGAGCAAAATGTATATTTACTGAATGATGTATGTGGATGGTGTATGAGAGGCACCATTTATTGGTCTGGAATTAAATTGATAAGAACTACAAAAGTGTATTAGTGGAAATGAAAATTAAACTGGCAAATAGGAGAAGCTGCTCATTATGAACATTTTTTTCTTCTGCCACAATGAATTCATAAGTGATCTGCTGCTGATGTGTCAGCCGGGGAAAAAGGGTTTAGTTATAATTTCAAAAGCGTAGTCATGTCAGTGGTACAGTTTTAACCCTTTCCTACTTGCAAACAAATTTTGATGGGTCATTGATGCGTCTGCAACATACAATTATTGTTAACATAATGGCACTTGTTCATAATGAGTAATTTCACCTTTTACAACAATGTTATTTAATTCAATAATTCTCCTATCAGTTTTAAATAGTGATATTCATGTTGTTGTTTTCAAGCTCTGATTCTGCAGATATGAGCCGTCCCGCGAAAAAACCAACATTGTGGCATCTGCGTAATGTGTTGACCAGATTAGCTTGCGCTGTCCGCACAGACTGATCTGGGTCGACATATTCCACCTCAGGGGGGGGGGGGGGGGGGGAAATAGAGTAATGATTCCTGAAAAAGAAAATCAACAGGAGGCGAAACGGGTCTGTCCAAATAAACCCGCGCGGCATGATTAGGCTGATCCGTGTCGACTCTTTACGCAGAGACCACAATGTTTGTTTTCTCGCGAGACGGCGCATATGTTGAATGTATATTTAACTCTTTCCCACCTACAGACGCATTTAACGAAATTTTAGCAATGTTTGTCTAGATGTTTTCAAAGTCGTCTGCTGCAGAATTGTTTAAACCCATATGCAGCTGATGACTTGGAAAATGTGTAGGCCAAACTTTGGAAAGTCTGTTTAAAAAAATGGTACAGTTTGTACATCGTGACAAAATGAAGAATTGCTCGGAAGAGAATTTTATCCTTTTGCCACAATGTTTCTAAATATCTTCTGCGTGTGGCATTTGTAAATTTGACTATTGCACATTAAAGGTCAAATATGGAAGTTCTCAATTTCCCCCGATTTTTTTTATTTAAATCAACAGTTTTTCAACTTACAAAAGCATTTTTTAAACAATTTGTTAAAAAATTCTTTAAAAAAAGGTTATTATTTGCTTTTCTATTTCCCTGGAAATTTATAGGCGTGAAACGTGTACTCGCTTATCTCCCTTTGAAATTATCTCCCGTGATATATGATGACGTCACACTTGAAGTTCGGTGATTGTCTGCACTGTGTCATTACGAGTATGCATGCATCCTCGACAGTGATATTTCATTGATTAAATTTATTTCTGAATAAAAAATGGTGATTTGTATCGCGCATGGGTGTGCAACACAATCTGGGACGCACAGGATTAGTTTATTCCAATTTCCAACTGATCAGAAGATACGAAAATGTTGGATAAATCGATTGAATAGGGGAAAGACAGCACCAACAAAATCCGTGCCGAGTAAACATTCGAAAATATGTATGAAACATTTTGATGACAGTCAGTTTTTGATTAGTCCAAAGTTTGCAGAATCCATCGGATTTGGACAAGTGTTTCGCGTGAGGTTGAAGCCCGATGCTGTCCCAACAATATTTGACAATCCACGAAAGACGTCGTCAAAAGAAAGAAATTCGGCATTAGCCATTTCCAAAAAGAAAATGAAACATGAGGTAGGCTCATTTTTTTATTTACATTGCTAGTTCTTAATTATGACGCAATTACTATTGTTGACATCCTAATCGATGTGGCCGATTAACCGTATGCATTTAATAGGATCAAAATTCATTTTATATAACCCTGACTGCATGTTTGTAATTATTCCAGCATATATGTAGGTTAATTTCATGTCAACTTTATGCATTTTACAGGCCTTGAAAGTAAATGAAATAGATCTATATAATAAATTAAATTCAGGATCATGACATGTTCATGTGTTAGCAAAATGGTATTTTACCATATGACAATAACATTAGAAATTTATGAAAAGAGGTTGCTTAAACCAGAAACTTATAACATATATTTATTTCTCTGATAAAAAATCAACAAACATGCATTTTAGAATATATCATTTTTCAGTCAGAATTTCAAAATTGTCTGGAACACAGCTTTTAATGAAACATTATAAAAGTAATAAACTTAGAAAATAAAGGACTTATAAAATATATTTATTCTCTGATAAAACACAACAAACATGCATGTTAGAATATATAACTTTTCAAACAGAAATTCACAGCTTTTAATGAAACCTTATAATTATAATACAAATAAAGCCAGAAAATAAGGACTGTCAATCCCGAATTATAACGGGCTGATCTATTACACAAATTGTTGACAATTTTACCTTTTTTCACAGCAATGAGTGTGTACATGAAGTGTTCGTTAAATTTATAAACAATTTCATCAATCTTCTACTTATTGCATTGTTAAACATTTTCCCACATACAATTATTCTGCACGAGATTTCGTTAAAAACATTTTGAAAAAAGGAGAAATTGTTCATCTTGACCCAGTTCTCCTTTTTCACAATGTTTTCAAAAATAGTATTTAAGTGTAAAGGAGTGTCAGTCATTTTTGACAGTATGTTTAAAAAATAATCTGCTGCAGATAAAGGGTTATCATTAACTTCTTTGAGGTCTACCATAGTTGTCAATTGGAGAGAGTATTGTACAATCCAGATTGGGTCATATGACACTTAGCCAGATGTGTATACCACCAGCTGGTCATATGGTATTTACGACATGCAGTGCACCTCCTTTGCTACTTAGAATTTAAAAGACCTTTCACAACCATTTCCCACATGCAGACACATTTTTAAAACAGTGTGGCAATTTGATCATAAGTCATAATGATAAATTTCTTCTTTTGTCAGAATGTATCCAACTCAACTTGAAACACCTATATTTTCATGTTGAAAAGAGTTGTAAACATTGTGAAAAAGGAGAAATTGTTCATCTTGACCATTTCTCCTTTTCCACAATGTTTTCAAAAATAGTTTGTAGGAGTGTCTTATTACCCTTTTTCACTTATAACTGTTTTTGAAGGCTCTGCAGCAGACACTGACAGTCTTGAACAATAGAGACAAAAGGAGAAATTGCTTAAAATATGAAAAATTCCACTTTTCCGAAATGTTCTAAACTCTTTTTTGATAATTTTGTAAACAATCATTGAAATATTTCAAATTTTTGACAGTATGTTTTTAAAAACCATCTGATGCAGATAAAGGGTTATCATTAACTTCTTTGAAGTTTACCATTATTGTTAGTTGGAGAGAGTATTGTACAATCCAGATTGGGTCATATGACACTTAGCCAGATGTATATACCACCAGCTGGTCATATGGTATTTACAACCTGCAGTGTACCTCCCTTGATACTTAGAATTTGAATGACCTTTCTCAACCATTTCCCACATGCAGACACATTGTTAAGACAGTGTTGCAATTGGCAATTTGATCATAAGTCATAATGATCAATTTCTTCAATTGTCAGAATGTATCCAACTCAATTTGAAACACATATATTTTCATATTGTATATATACATGTACATGTATATTGATACATATTTATTTTAGATGCAGACTTGTTGTAAATAGATCAAACATACTGACAAAGGAGGAACTTGCTCATGATAAATATTTTCTCCTTTTGCCACAAGGTTTATCAACTCTTTTCTGTTATTACACTTTAATTTTTAATAATGATGTTTTTGGGAAAGGTTAATAAGCTTGATTTGTAAAAAAAATAGGGAATAAAGCTTGTATTCATTACTCTGCTTATGACTTATATAGTGAATTGAAATTAAAGTATGGTGCTATACTGTGAATTTTTCAAACATTGTGCCATATGAAAAATGCAAATAATGAGTAATTTCTCCTTGTGACACAATGTTTTCAGACCTATTCCTTACTTAAACTTTCCCGGATAGAGATGTTCCATAATTTTGCATAGGTGTTTTCAGTGTCTCCTTCTAATTTGTTGTACGTGGGAAAAGTGGGTTGTAGGTCATTGCGGCCAACCGATGTTTCGGCTCAGCCTAGGACTTGTTGGGCCGCTATTTGAATCAAATAGGACTTTTCGGCCAGAAAGATTTAAAGTCAATTATAATGAAATAAGAAGTGTTTTCATGATTTATTTGAAAAATAGAAATATATTTAATACACATTTATAAAAAAAAAAAAAAAAAAAACTTATTTTGGCTTTATTCCCTTTTCCTAATAGAAACAAAAATAAATATCATAAAATGACAAAAAAAATATGTAATTTCTTTATTTATATGTATGGAATGGAAATGACAATCAGAGTAATTAGTTATAAAAAAAACCGTAACAAATTGCATATATTTATACCAAAGATTCCCAAATGTATCTACTTACATACATGTACAAGTGTATGTAAATGTTTCCTATTCATTCAACGGTTAAATAAATAATAACAATGTAGTCTTGTTTAAAAATGTAAGAAAATGCATTTATAATATTAATATATTGTTATTCTTCTTGATAAGTTTCTATTATATATATTAATGAAGTTAACCCTTTCCCTCATATAGATCCTTTCTGATGCCTCTGCAGCAGACAGCTTTTTGAAAACATGGCGACAAAGAAGAAATTGCTCAAAACAAGCAATTTCTGCTATTGTCACCATGTTTTCAGTTCTATTTAATTATTTAACTTAAATTTAAAAGGAGTTTCCAATTTCTTTCGGGTATGTTTTCAAAGTCAAAATGTAATGTAATAAATGTCCGAGGCCAAAAGGTTTGTTCACAAGAAAAGGTCGAGCCCCGGTAGCTCAGACGGTAGCGATGCAGGCTGTCAATCAAGGGGGGTTTTGAGTTCAAATACCGGCTCGACGAATTTTCTTTCCGACGTTTGACAAAAGTCAATGCGACATGCGTCATTCGTCTTCCATTCGTCTATCAGGGAAAAGCAGCCAGCCCCGGTAGTGATGCAGGCTGTCAATCCTGGGGCTTTGAGTTCAAATCCTGACACGGCAAACTTTCTTTCCAACGTTTGACAAATGTCAATGCGACATGCGTCATTCGTCTTCCACCAATGGACTAAGTCTATCAGGGAAAAGTAGCCAGCCCCGGTAGCTCAGTTGGTAGCGATGCAGGCTGTCAATCCGGGGGTTTTGAGTCAATGCGACATGCGTCATTCCACCAATGGGCTAAGTTTATCAGGGAAAATCAGCCAGTTGCTTGGGAAGATTGTTGTGTGTTGTACAGGTGTGAGAAAACCATGAAACACATGAGCAGGTAAACTGGCCGCCATGATATGCCTGAAAAAATTGTTTAAAACGGCGTTAAACCCTAATCAATCAATCATTCAATCACCAGGAAAGTGTTTGATAGTGAGTGAATGAGACTATCTTTAATTTTATTCTCTGTGAAAACGAGACATCCATTTAAGAGACTGACTTAACTTTGAGGGACATTGATTGAGAGGATTAATTTTTTTTTGTACAAGAAGATGAAAACATTTTTGGAAAAAGAGTGTCACATTAACAAATGAAATAATTTCCACACTGAAATTCAACATTTTTAACTTACAATGAGCACTATGTATTGACAGTTTGCTACTCTTGTTTCAGATTAAAACTTCAACAGTGAGGGAACACATACATATTCAAACAGATAGTATTGAGAAAGAAGAAATGTACACTGCAGTTCCAGTTATTATACCATCTACTACGGTTCCAACAACTTCAACAGCATCATCTATGATCACTACTACTGCTACGTCATTGAGCTACTGTCAAACAGTCCTGTCCACGCCTCAGTGTCCGCTTAACTGGTTTGCTGGAGTGACCTCATCACTACCAAAAGTATCTACTATCTGTTCCACCTCAATCAATTTGGTTAAATATAAGTTACACTTTTATAAACATGTAAAGTCCTGAGTTGAAAAAGTTTTAGGAAAAGGTAGAATATGTCATTAACCAAGCAAAGATTAACCATTTTCCACACACAACAAATTGGGAAAACAAGAGGGTATGTCAACATTTTGACAATTTTTTTTGAAAATCTCCATATATGAAAGTATTTTTTATTGAAAACATTGAACAACTGGAGTAATTGCTCATTATGTGCAATTTTTCTTTTGGCCACAATGTTTTCAAATGATGTCTATTGCAGAGGCGTCCAAAGGTGTCTGTATGTGGGAAAGGGCTAATATCTGGATTAAATGACATGTATTGTGTCATAAATGTCTTATAGTGCCATATATATCAGAATGATGGAAGACAATTATGTCTTGTTTGATATTATTGCTGATGGAAATTTCTTTTTTCCAGAAAAGAAGAAGTGTTGGAACCCAGTTCCAGTCTGTTACTGTGAAAGACCAATCTACACAAACTAATGATTTAAAACTTATACTTCCGGAGAGGGCCTATTCGACAAATGAGTCATTGAATAGTACATTGATGTCTATAGGATCTGATGATTCAGGAGACCAGGATTGGGAGCCTAAAATTTACTCTGAGGATATATCTATGGATTTTGAGGAAACTGAAAGTGGCAAAGATGCGAAGGAGACAAAATACATTGTGTTCGAGTCATGTTTAGAAGAGTTATTGTGCCAGTGCAGAATTTGTGGGTCTAAAACCTCAATAACTAAGAAAAGTAGTGGGACATTGTTGGTATGTAGCATTACCTGTTTAACATGTGGGCATTTCGAAACATGGAGAAGCCAGCCCATGTCTGAAAATATGCCCCTTGGCAATTTAATTTTAAGTGCTGCCATTATGTTTTGTGGTGGAAGTGCAAAAAAATTCTTGCAAGCACTAGACTTTGCGAATATAAATAACATGAGTTTATCCACTTATAATTCAATCCAGTCTGCCTACCTGACTCCAACTATTTTAAGTGTTTGGAATACCCACCAGCAAGCAATGGTTGAGGAAATCAAGAGATCTGGGAGAGTATTAAGACTGGCTGGAGACATGAGATGCTGTACTCCAGGTCATACTGCTAAGTATGGTTCCTACAGCCTTATGGACCTGGAGGCCGGCAAAATCTTGCACTTGCAACTGATACAGGTATGATCATCTTTTGTGATTTAATTAAAAAAATATTCAATATTTTCTCACATACAACAAATCCATTGCATATGATATTATGAAAAAGATAACTGGTACATTTATTTTCAATTTATTGTTGTGTCATCTCGGTGTCTGAATCGGCATCAATGCAGTCAAAATCTAATTTCTGAGCATTTGAGTGATGAGCATCTTATATTGAATGGCACTTAATACACTGCAATATCTAGAAGGAAAAAAAAGGATTAGAATTGAAATTCTTCATAGAAAGTTAGACAAGAATCAAAAATGAGGAAACCCTCTTTGAATGAAAAAAAGTATTATAAAACTTCAAAACATTGTGTCTAAATACAAAACTGCTCGTGAACGTTTCAAATGCCACCTACTGCAGAGGTGTCTGAGGAAAACATCTATATTTTGAAAAGGGTTAAGTATTCTTTTCACAATTAAAACAAACACACTTTTAAATGCAATTTAAACATTAAATCATTCCAGAGTAATGAAGTAAGCAGCTCATATGCTATGGAACTCGAGGGTTTGAAGAGGGCATTGAACTGGGTATCAGAGATACAGCAACTTCAAATTACAGATATTGTGACGGACCGACACAGTTCCAAAATCCAGACATGGTGAAGCCATAGCAAAGGAGGTGAAGATAGAGCAAACATTTGGTAAGATAACTCTTTCACATATGACAAATTTACAGAAGAATACTTTGAAAAAACATGAAAAGGTTTTATTAATACAAAATTTAAATAATCAAATTGATTTGAAAACATTGTGATAAACTCAGAAAAAATGCTCATTATGAGTAATTTCTTCTTTTTCAACAATATTTTTCACTTATTGAAAACTTAAACACAATTTAACATTTCCTTTTTTTTTTATCAAAGTTTAGATAGTGATAATATTTCTTGGGGAAAAGTTGAAAATTTAGAGTAAAATTTTGTAGACTAAGTTGAAACTTTGTTTGAAAATTAGGAATATGTTTTTTAGCCATTTTTCCTTCACATGGTTTTCAATAGTTGATGCTGCAGCCAGAAGAATCAAAAGTCGCCTGTAAATTGTAGGGGTCAAACTCCACAGTTGTTGTCACTGACAATGTCGGTTGATTAGTGTGAATTTCATTGACAAAATAAGAGTTGACAATTTCATCTAAAAGTATTATTATTTTCCTTCTCTAAGGTTATATTGATGAACTCATGGAAAATCTTTTGGAGAAACGTCTGCAAAACAACAGTTACATTAAGGCCAAGAGAGCAAACAGTTTTAGAATACAGGCAACTCCTAAACCACTGGCACAAAGCACACCAAGAATAAGAAAGGAAGACGTTGTAAAATCACATAAAGCAAGATTTAATAGACGATAAAGATATCTTCAAATATGTAAATATATATATATATTGTGTATAACCCTTTCTCTCATATGACAATTCTGCAACAGACTACTTTGACCATATTTTGTCAAAGTATAGGAAATCTCTATACTTGAATGGATAACCTATGACTAAAAGTGGCAAACATTGTGGAAAAAGGAGAAATTGCTGGTTTTCAGCAATTTCTTCTTTTGTCACTATGTTTTCAAAAAGCTGTCTGCTACAGAGGTGTCAGAAAGCATCTATATGAGGGAAAGCGTTATGTGTGAGGAAGTATCCAGGAAAGGAAAACATATTAACATTGTTCTATTATCTAAAAAATCAAACATATATTTTTCCTTTGAGGGGTCAATATACAAGTTTTGGTGGACTTTGAGAGAATAGATGGGAAAATTTCTGAACAGTGAAGGTTCAGACCAGCCTGTGCATCTTCTCTGTCTTGAAAAGCTTTACAGAAGTTGACAGGTGCTTTTAACAAGCTTGTGTAAGATACATGCGGATCTTGACTTAAACTGTTTACAAAAGTCCACTTGTTCCTTTTCCCATGTTCATTTGATTTTGATTAATACAGTGTAATCTATTTGAGAACAATTTTCTCAGTTAGTTTGAATTTGCTGAAAGACAAACAGTTAAAATAGTAAATAGACTGTATAAGTGCAGTCAAATCTTGTTATTTACATTTTTGTGAATTATATTGCAGTTTACTGAGGATATTTGAAGCCGCAATATTCTTCTGAGGGAAAAGAGTTCCTTATTGCTGCTACAGCACATGCAGGGATGACTCGTCGTATTCTCTTTCCAAGTAGCCCATATACCCATCTTGTGAAGCGTCTGTACGCTATGTGCCGAGAGAGCCTGAAAAGAATATTCAAATAGTTATTGGTCACAATTAAATCTGGTGAAAGTACTGTATGTTGATTTGATCTGTAAAACCTTGATTGGTGAGGTGTTTTCTTATACAGTGGCAAAATTTAATAAGGTAAATGTCGGGAGACTACTAGTACTCCTAACTCTATCTCACATACAAACATTTCCTTTGTAGTAGATAGCATTTAAAAACATAGTGACATTAGGGAAAATTGCTCATTATGTGCAATTTCTCCTTTTTGTCAATTGACAATGGTCTGGATAATAGGTATACATGTACTTGTCTTTTCACAATATCTCTCTTAATACTCAACCAAACCCTATGTTGTATGAGAGGATTCTTCTGAAAACCCATAACATAGGTTTTTAGTATCAAATAAGTATCTTACAACATGAAACAGTGCTGCTTATCTAGAGCTCTGAATTGGTAAACATTACAATTTGTTTTCAAGTTTAAATTCTTGTTAATGAGAATTCCAGTGTATACCCTTTCCTACATACATGAAAAAACTATAAATGAGAAAGATTTTTGAAAACATTACATCAAACGATGAACATTTTTTTCTTTTGCCACAATGTTTTCAACTGCCATCACAATATATTTGCAAGTTGGAAAGTGTTAAACCTGTTTTTAATTATAAACAACTAATTAAAAAAATATTTTGACACACACAACAAAACTGCATCTACAACTTTAAAATCATCTGACAAAATATTCAAAACATCGAAACTATGTAATTAAACACTGATTCAAGTTGAAAACATTGTGAAAAACGGAGACATTTTTCAGTTGGAGCAATAGCTCATTTGATCACAATGTTTCAGAGGTCTGAAAAGCGTCTGTAAGTGGGAAAGGGTTTATAGGGTTGATTATGATGTGATAAGTCTAGAAAATGACCAAACAAGATAATAGCTTGCTACAATTTACAGTATTATTTATATAAAGTTTATACTGAAGTTTTTGTTTATTATATTGTGATTCCTATTGAAAGGGCCATTCAAGTAGAAATATAGCTGAACACCTGTTGAAAATGACAGTCAATTGTAAGGGTGCAACATTTCTAACTAACGAGTTATTTTCAGTTATATAACGGCGTTTCCTGGGTTAGTTACCATTACCAATCCTGGGCATTACTACCATTTTCAGTCTTTGCAAATTGGTATGACCCAATCGGGATTGAACCAGCGACCTCAGATAGGTTGGACACTACCACTAAGAAGTTCCTCTAACTAATAATACTTCATCTATGTTCTATGCCCCACATTAGACAAGACAATCTTTGGGTTTTGTATTTAAATTTCTGTTTATTCAACAGATAACCATAGCAAAATGGACCTCACTTTTACCACTGGGATTTGATCATTCAACCTTTTTGTGTAACCACTTAGCTATAGGGTCAGGTATATATGTAGTATTCATTCAAAGAAGTTTTAATTTGGATGAGAGTAGTTACTGAACAATTACTGATGTATAAGCTGGTTCTCTTCAAGGGGGCCTGATGTCAGAACATAATCGTAGTAGGCAACTTCCATTACATGGATGTTAAGACAATTGGAATTAAACCCCTCATGTTCGGTGATGCAGGTTGATGTCTCTTCTATTTTACCATCGACAACATTGGTTGTTTGGCAGCATTTCGCTTCTATCACAGTTGGCATGTTAATGCAGTTGTTACACTGACACCTGATTAAAAAATAAATCCATGTCTTCAAAGTAAAAATTTATCATTGAATATATACATGTATCTAATATACAGTTTCAGATTTGTGAAACTTATCATTCCTAATGCTATCGGAAGTCGAAACCTGCAATCATATTTTGATTTTATTCTCAATTGTAAGGACCCTATATTTTTAACAATTGGTTCTTGGACATCACTGATTGCATCTAAAGTCGATTTCTATAGATTGATTGAAAATGATATCCAAGTCCATATTCTGTGTGTGTGTGTGTGTGTGTATTATGTTCTATTAAAATTGAACAAAACATCAACTTTATAAATATTTTAACTTTTGTTTGTGCACATAAGTGAATTCGTCGCAAGCAAATATGCCTTAGTTTTGCATGGTAGGGTCTGGGGATATACAAATATGAAAAGGTCAGCCATCTTTAATTTTCTCAAATAAAATGCTTATGAATATCATTGAATAACATATTTCATCTAACAGAATTCCTTGTTTGTATATGTAATGATTTATAATAGACTCTGTTTACGTGGCTAATGCAGTAGAAAATTCTCACCATATTGATACATCCGGGATTTGTTCGTCGATGTCGTTCTCGTATGAAGGATCAGAATCAGATGTGCTTTCTTCGTCGCTAGTAACTGTTTCTGAGCGTGCATTAGCGATCGGCTCGTATTGATATGGTCTTATTGGTGCGGGTTCATTAATGTCAAAGTCAGAAACATCGCTCAAGTCACTGTCTATTAAAATATCCATGGTCAATCGTATTTCTGTCGCTCTAATTGTATTATGTTCAAACAGCACGAGATCAAATCTAAAGCAGTTATAACTTATTATGAGTATTCATTTATACAATGGTGGCCTTTTTATACTGATAAATTAAATTAACGGCAATTATGTTCTCAAACTTCTTAATTATCTAATTCAATAAGTAAACGGCAATTACGTTCTCGAACTTATCTAATTACAATACAATTATCTAATTAAGGAAGTTAAATAAACATTCAAAGCAAACTGTAATCAATTATAACACGGATAAATTTACAAACCCCATCTGATTCATAATCTACAGCAAACATACTTGTATACAAACCTAAAAAGTGGCCTTTCCTCATAATCGGCCTTTTTGGACCATACATTTTTGGAAATTGGCCTTTGTTCTATTCATCTATTTAAATCCGGAGGTTCTACTGTGACGTCACAAATTAAGGGGAAATTACTTTTGTGATCTTAAAATCAGGCGGGGTAATCCATGGCATAAATGTTCGGGAATTCAAGTTAAAAAACTAAATAATGTTAGAAAAGATTATTTTTCGTAATTTATATGATTTAAAACTTGTTATCATGGGTTGAACTTCAATTATATTCAATAATAAGAAAAAATAAAAACCTCCGTATATCACCTTTAAAGATATAATAAAGTTCCATTTTTATTTTCATAGTTAAGCCCTTTAACTCATTCCCACTTGCAGATGTATTTTGACACATCTGCAGCAGGCAGGATTTGAAAATATTGAGGCAAAAGGAGAATATACTTTTTACCCTTCCCACGTAATTACCTAATACAACGCCACTATATGTATAGTGTCCCTTGACCTGTGAACATTTAGTGGTGCTACACCTTGCTCATGTGAGAGTGGTTCCCCTTTGGTTGTTGTTCCTTCTTGATTGTCGTTTCACTTTGTTATTGAACGTTGTGTGAATAAACGTAAAACCTATTCCGTATTATTGTTTACTGGCGTGGTGGCAGCTGGATGACGACCCAGACTTCCAGAACAGTTGATTTATATCGTCATTAACGGACAGTCTACAAGAATATAGCCAAAAGCGGCCGGGAAAGGTTGGTTTAACCAAATTCGCAAATCAGTTCATAATTCAAAATGGCCACACATCGTGCTCCCAAACAGTGGACTTTGTCAAAGCATGAGACCATTACTTCGTTCGAGTCTTGGCACCAAAATCTACACTACATCCTGTCTTTGGACCCCAACTTTGCTCCATTTTTGGTTGACGGGTTTACATGGCAAAAAAAACCGGGTAATCCCTTACGTGGGCTAACCGACGACGGTGAAGCAGTTCCGGAGGCGAAACGACGTACAGCGGAACAGAAAGTAGCCCACCTCGATTTAATGCTTGGACAAATTGCGAACTATTGTCCTATAATTTCAAGAAGTACGATCATCAAGAACTCTATATCCCTAGTAAATATATGGCAAGCTATTCGTCTTCATTATGGCTTTCAACGCTCAGGGTAAAACTTTTTGAACTTCAATGACATTAAATTGGAACCAGACGAGCGCCCGGAGGATTTGTACCAGAGGCTAATTAGTTTCGCAGAAGAAAACCTTCTCAAGGCAGGTGGCAATATTACACATCATGGGGACCTCGCAACTGACGACGAAGATCTTACCCCATCGATGGAAAATTTCATCATTCTGACGTGGCTTCGGTTAATTCATCCAGGTCTCCCGGCTCTTGTCAAACAGCGCTATGGAACAGACCTCCGATCGAAGACACTAGCTTCCATCAAACCTGAGATATCACAGGCGTTAGACAGCTTACTGGATGAAATCCAATCGCTCAACGAATCCAAGGTTCTGAGATCCACCTTCAAACCTAAATTACCTTCAAGTCCTAAACGAACACCAATCTGCCCACTATGTAAACAAGCTGGCAGATCACGTTACCAACATTATCTAAGCAAGTGTAACTTTTTACCGGACTCTGATAAACAGTTCTTAAATTCCAGAGTGAGACAGACCACCGAAGATAACGATCACGTTGCGAACCGTTATCAAACCGATGATCCCGATGATCAATATGAGCACGCGACTGATGTCCCGCAGACACATTATCCCGCGAATGATGTCCCGCAGACACATTATCCCGCACTCCCATCTTCACGTAGAGTTAGTACTAAGAAATCACCTACCATGAAAGTTTTTCATAAGCATTACGCGTTAACTGTCACGCTCGATACTGGCGCAGAAATTAGTATGATCAAAAGTTCTGTTGCTAAACATATTGGAGCAACAATTCATTCAACCAGTCAAAATGCGCTTCAAGCAGATGGGTCCACTCCGCTTAACATTACGGGGGAGACACATATCACGCTTTCACGGGGCAAAAACCACTTCAAACTTGATGCGCTTGTAGTTGATAATCTCGATGTTGATATTTTAGCCGGTGTTACATTTATGGCATACAATGATATCTCAGTCAGACCTTCGAAACATGAAATCACTATAGGTGACTATGAGAAAATCAACTATGGTGCTTTCAGATCCGAAACTGAAAGCTCTAACATCCGTCATGTCCAACCGTTTGTCTTACGTATCACCTCCTCTACGGTAGTTTGGCCCGGTGAATACATTAAAGTAGGTATTTTAAGTGATGCTCACCCAGATGCTACTCTTGCCATTGAGAGGCGTTATGATTGCGCCAAGACTGTTGCTGACTGGCCATCTCCTCAGATAATAGAGGCTGTCGATGGCAAAATCCGCATACTTAATGACTCTACGGAACCACAAAACCTTCATAAGCATGATCACTTTTGTCAAGCACGACTTACCTCCCCTGTTGCAACTCTGCAATCAGCCTCGGATTTCCTTATTCCCTCCCCTCCTTCGACTAATTCGAAAAATGACAACCTCACCACTAGCTCAGGTTCAGTTAACCTAGATCCTGACAAAATCCTTCCCCCAAAGTCACGCTCTGAATTTCAGGCCTTACATGACCAGTTTGACGATGTTTTCAGTGCTGACATAAAGAAAGGTTACAACGGTGCTATCGGCCCCTTTCAGGCTAAAGTCAATATGGGTCCTGTACAACCTCCCCAACGAAAAGGGAGAATACCCCAATATAACAGAAATAACTTAGTTCAATTACAGCAAAAATTTGATGAACTGGAAAGTCAAGGCGTTTTCTGCCGTCCAGAAGACCTCAATATATCTGTTGAATATCTTAACCCATCATTTCTGGTAAAGAAACCACAGGGCGGTTACAGATTAGTTACTGATTTTGCCGATGTCGGCCGGTACAGTAAGCCCCAACCATCCCTTATGCCTGATGTAGATTCAATTCTTCGCCTTATTGCTCCTTGGAAGTACATTGTTAAAACTGATCTTACGAGTGCTTTCTACCAAATTCCACTTTCCAAAGATTCTATGAAGTATTGTGGTGTTGCAACACCATTTAAAGGCGTAAGGGTCTATACTCGTACTGCTATGGGTATGCCAGGGTCTGAGACAGCATTGGAAGAACTCATGTGTCGAGTCCTGGGTGACTGTCTTCAAGATGGCATTGTTGCAAAGTTGGCTGATGACCTATATTGTGGTGCTAACAGTCCAGATGAGTTATTCTTAAATTGGAAACGTGTCCTTGCAGCCCTTCACAGGTCAAATTTGAGATTGTCACCTTCCAAGACTGTTGTCGCTCCTACTTCAACAACAATTCTAGGTTGGACATGGTCAAATGGTACCATCACTGCTAATGCCCACCGCATCTCTGTATTGTCCTCTTGCCCACCTCCTACAACGGTACATGGCCTTCGGTCATTCATTGGCGCTTACAAAGCGCTTGCAAGAGTTATACCCAATTGCTCCTCTATACTTGCCCCACTTGACGACACAATTGCAGGCCGACCTTCACAGGAAAAGCTTGAGTGGACTGATGACTTAAATGTACAATTTGGGAAAGCTCAAAAACTTATAATGAAGCATCAGGCTATAGTACTTCCTAGGGCTTCAGATCAATTATGGATTGTAACTGATGGATCTGTTGTCAGACGCGGCATAGGCGCAACTCTTTACGTGACAAGAAACGACAAACTTTCACTAGCTGGCTTCTTTAGCGCTAAGTTACGGAAACACCAAGTTACGTGGCTCCCATGCGAAATTGAAGCGCTCGCGAT
Organism: Serripes groenlandicus; assembly: GCA_031761405.1. Classification (NCBI taxonomy): domain Eukaryota; kingdom Metazoa; phylum Mollusca; class Bivalvia; order Cardiida; family Cardiidae; genus Serripes; species Serripes groenlandicus. Next base: position 66,577,405 of record JASEVX010000007.1, on the reverse strand, counting down.
TGCCGCTGCAATCAAACATTTCAGTCCATATATTGTTCAGTCTAAACATAGGTCATGCATTTTGACGGATAGCAAGCCATGCGTACAAGCTGTTGAGAAACTCTACCGTGGTGAGTTTTCGGCCAGCCCTAGATTGACATCGTTTTTGTCGTTAGTTAGCCGATACAGCCTTAACATAAGGCATTTAGCAGGAACCGCGAATATACCATCAGACTTCGCAAGTCGCAATGCGCCAGACTGCACAGAACCGCACTGTCAGATCTGCTCTTTTATAATTGAAACAGAGAATTCTGTTGTCAGATCGGTTAAAGTGGATGACATTCTAAATAATTTGTCCAATTTACCATTCACTACGCGTTCTGCATGGTCGGATATCCAGTCTGAATGCCCGGATCTTCGCAGAACTCATGCTCATCTTAAACAAGGCACTCGTCCTTCCAAAAAACTGACTAATATAAAAGACGTTAAACGTTATCTTAATGTGGTCTCAATCGCAAAGGATAATCTATTGGTGGTACCGAAAACTAGTCCACTTACACCCTACAATGAACTTATAGTTGTACCGCGCCCAGTCATTGATGGACTTGTGACAGCACTCCATCTAAAGCTGAATCATCCAACCAAACATCAAATGCAACTTGTAATGAAAAGGCACTTTTACGCTCTGGACATGAATAACGCCATTGATCGCGTCTGTGAATCGTGTCATACATGTGCATCATTGCAGAAGTATCCAACTACCTTGAATGAACAGTCAACAACTCCTCCACCAGAGGTCGTTGGGATCTCTTTCGCGGCTGATGTCTTAAAACGGAATAAACAACTGATAATTGCGATTCGTGAAACTGTGAGCTCTTATACCGCAGCTTGTATAATTGAAAATGAACAACATGATACTCTAAGAAAAGCTTTGTTGAAGCTAATCCTCGGGTTGCATCCACTTGAAGGCCCATATGCTGTTATCAGATGTGACGCAGCTCCAGGGTTTGTGGCCTTGCGAGACGACGAAACACTTAAATCCTTCAGAGTTGTGCTTGAAATTGGTCGCGTGAAAAATGTTAATAAAAATCCCGTAGCTGAGAGGGCAGTTCTCGAATTAGAAAATGAACTACTCCGTCATGATCCATCTGGTGGTCCAGTTTCTGAATTGGATCTTTCAATTGTCATACCTAGACTGAATTCGCGCATTCGTAATTATGGCTTATCATCACGTGAACTGTGGTGTCAACGAAACCAGTTTACAAACGAACAGTTACCAATTTCAGATAGAGATGTTATTTTAAATCAGCATGAAAACCGTCTCCGTAATCATCCTTACAGTGAAAAATCTAAAATGAAGGGAGATAAGCCTCTGACATGCCAAGAGTTATCAGTGGGCGATATCGTTTACATTGTTTCTGAGAAAAGCAAGCTCAAGGGTCGTGACAGATATCTGATCGTCTCTATTGAAAATCCATGGTGTTACATTAAGAAATTCTCCGGATCACAGTTGAGAGCAACATCGTACAAAATAAAACTTACCGAGTGTTACCGAGTTCCAAGTCAACTAAGTGAGTGTGTACCCTATCAAGTGAAATATGAAAGTAATGATGATCTTAATGAACCTGAAAGCGTGGTACCACCAATTATTAACATTCCGGACACTCTTTCTTGTCCGACATATAATCCGCTAAACCCTATGCAAAATGAAAGTCATATGTTGGCTATGGAATCGTCTATCGAAAGTGTTGATGAGTCTGATCAAAACTGTAGTGAGTCTAATGTTGAACTCTCTGATAGCATTAATACAATCGAAAGACCTCGAAGGGCTCGAAAACCTCCGAGTTACCTCAATGACTATGAGTTATCTTAATGTGACACGATAGTATGTTTGTTATGTATGCACATTTTCAATAGTTGGTATGAATATTCAACCACAGTTATTATGCCCTTTTGATTTAAAATGTTATTATTTACAGATTGTTAATTCTGCTTAAAACTGACTAAATTTAATTTTAGAGTAAAAAGAGGTCACGCCACTATATGTATAGTGTCCCTTGACCTGTGAACATTTAGTGGTGCTACACCTTGCTCATGTGAGAGTGGTTCCCCTTTGGTTGTTGTTCCTTCTTGATTGTCGTTTCACTTTGTTATTGAACGTTGTGTGAATAAACGTAAAACCTATTCCGTATTATTGTTTACTGGCGCAACTGTAGATCATCAATAGCAATTTTCGTGAATATTAATGAGATCTGTATGACCTGCATATCTTTGAAGATATGACCCCTGCAGCGGTGCGAGCTTGTTAATTAGGCAATCAGTCATGCAAGCGTGAAATCGATGTATACAAGCGGATTATACAATCGCCGACAGAGTAACACAGTATGAATTGAATAGTAAAATACACAGTTAGTTAGAGATTTCAATTAGTTTCCATAAACTATATTTTAAAGTACTGTACGATGTTAGTTGTTGAAAATATTGGTAAAAAAGTAATACGAGGGTATGACTTTTTAACATTTCCAGACCGCGTATACAAACGATAATCACTGAGAAGGTAGGGGTTGCTACTATATGATTATGAAGAATATGCAGCAGTTGACTTTCGAAAACATTGTGACAAGCAGAGGACGTTCGAAAACATTGTGACAAGCAGAAGACGTTCGAAAACATTGTGACAAGCAGAGGACGTTCGAAAACATTGTGACAAAAGCAGAAATTTCTTATGATGAGAAATTTTTGAATGAAGCAATGTTTTCAATTTCTTTCAATTATAAATCATTTTTAGAGATATCATTTGATTTTGTCTACATGTTGTTAAAGTCATCTGCTGCAGACTATAAATCCAAACGTAACTCTGACTGGATGCCGTAACCTTCTTCCCCCTGGTGACAATATTTCTAAACAGATCGGATGAATTTTGGTAAAAATGTCGCCCAAGAAACATTAATTTTGTTTTAAAATGTTTTCACATCAAGCCAGTACTTTTGGACAGGATTTTTGATGAGGCAGCAACCCAAGTTCCTCATAGCATTCAATTATATTAACAATTTTGAAAGCAGCCGCACCTAAGGAAATTATTTTGAAATCTGTCCATTGGTGAGAGAAGTTGTTACTAGGAAATTGTTAACAGGCCATCGTATAATATTACATAACCAATTGAGTCGTGGTCTAATTGTATCCTTACATCAGAACACCAGGCGAAACGTTATCCCTACAACCCTGAAACACAAGGAGGGAAGTGAGAATCATCCCAAACGCCCAGGGGAGGCGTAGGCCGTAAGAACGGCCTACCCCTCCCTGGGCGTCGTGGGATGGCTGTGAAAACTTGTTGAAATCGACTTAAGTTTAAACATAAATCCATCAATCATTTAGCCACAATGTTTTAAATTAAACTTTTAAAAATAAGTAAAGTTGTATTTCTAGTCAATTCATTGTTGTTTTCGCGCGCTTCACTGATTGCTTTGTCTATGTCTGCAATTTTGTCAAAAGGTAGTCCCCGGAAGGAGAATATTGAGTAACGTCCCTTGGCAATCAAGGGACGTTACCATTGCCAAGGGACGTTACCTAGTTATCGTAAAGAGCAATATAATTATATATATAATATGATAGAGTTTCAACTAAAATCTCTTTCCATTCAGTACTTTGATTTATGTAATGGCAAAAGGATACTATTACTCCATGCATTTGGAAAATGACCGGATTCATATATGATTACACACTTGAGCTATAAGCTCTATATGACAGAACACACGGCCCATGTTATAGTTCCTGTTATAGTTAGCCATTGGCTAAACACAAGTTCAGACAACACTGGCACATTTAGATATTTATACCGTTTTCATTCGTATGATCTTTATACTGATGTTTTGTGTCCCCTTTAATCTTTAACATAAATTTTAACAAAAAGTACAAAACCTTTTCGCCCGTAGCATTTAAAGGATATTATAAGAATTGAAAACGGTCCGCAAAAACTATTTATTCAGTTCAATACAAAGACTTTTACCTATGCATGACCGACCGTTTTATATTGACAGATAATCTCGTGCAGAAATTGTTACCTGGTTCTTTATTCAAATACAGAGGTAAATGTTTGGCTAACATAAAAATAGCTGTAATGTGTAATTTAATCAATCAAATTACAGCTTTTTAATCAATATATCTTCCTATCATCTACGACGGTCAGAAAATCTTGATATATACCAAGTGAATCATACAGATATATCTATCTAGCTATTGTTATGTTGAAATAGTCAAAATAAAGGCTTTTATAATACGTCTATTGTTGATGTGATGACTCAAATGCTCGTATTTTTCAGGAAAAGTTAATACCAATTCTCTGTAACCATCAACCAAACTTGGCCACGCAAAGTCACCGATTTTTATGAAACTTTGTCAGTATGTAGGTTTTGATATAAAAACCTGGAAAATGATAACAAAAATTTATTTTGTGCCTTAGTTGCCATGGCAACAGACAAATTAGCTTTTAGCCAAAAAAGTGTTACTTTTCGAGTGTAATTTGGGTAATTTACAAGTAATAATACACTTCAACTATGATTATTTCAATACATTTCGAGCTTGTATGCGTAACTTTGATATCTAATTGACATATAAGCTGTGTTTATCTTATTCTTACAAACTTTGTTACTACACTTTTATCAGGATATTTTAGGTATGGTTGGAAGCAATAGGAAAATCGTGATTTAAGGCCATTTTCAAACGCAAATAATTAACTTACGCATCCATGTTGAGATTAAATGAATACACTATTGTTTAGATATGTTCTTAGTGATAAATAATCAGCAATAAAATCTTTGGGACCCTCAGTTAAGTGTGGTTATCATGGAAATCAAAATGGGCTAATTTAAAATTTACAGAAACTGTTTTAGAAAAAAATCTAAGAAAAATGCTACAAGACAATGTATGAAGTATATTCTTTTTGTTTATGATTCATAAGAGATGGGCAAACAATCCTTGTCACATAAGTATGTGCAAATTGTGAAAACAATTATTACTTACTACTTGCAAAAATAGCTAAATTACAGGATGGCCATTTTCGAACTGTGAATAGACCATTGTATTAACGTACGTAATAAAACTGGCTTAAGTTTTTTTTTTTTCATTTAGGCATCAGAAGAAAACACACTTAAAATCTAGTCTTTCAAATTGAATTATGTTAAAATATATTGCTGTAAAAAATACGTATTTTTGCCATAGTAAGTACAGCACGGTTACTATAAAAGAAAATAGGACGTTATACATACTGTAGGGGATCGGCTATTATCGGATGACAAGCTCTTTCATGTTTTTCTAAAAAAATATTTGGTGTGTCGTATCCAAATACTTTGGGGTATTCGATTAATTTAATTCTTTGAATGAAAACAATTCAAGGAACACTTCAAATGATTTACCGTTGATTCGCCCCATTTCAGTTCGTCCCAAGTACAATACTCTTCAAATAAGAGATACGAAAAATAAAAAGTACGGCATTTTTTCTAACTCGTTGCACTAATTTTCTCATAAACTTATTCAACACACGCTCATATATTGATAAAACACCAGGACGATGCAAAGAACAATTATATCTGCACCCAACGCGCATTATAAAGACTAAAGTGATATACTTTGTGTAATGAAAAACGAGTTGTTTCCCCTACGTTTGGCACCGCCATGCAGATCTTTTGACAAGTGCGTACATCGGAGCAGAGTGAAGGTTCAAAGCTTAAATATGTAACGATTGCTGCCAACACCTACTGACCAGAGGTAAATTAAATATAGTTGTCAAATGTATGTCCAAAACCTGAGATTCGTTCTGTTTAGATCTCATTATAGACTTGTGAAAAGTAAAATATTAGGTCCAGAATGTTAACAAACTTCTCGCATATGCAGAATAATTTAACCAGCACGCCTTCTCTTTGGTCTCTCTTTGGCCTCAATGTTTCCAACAACCGAGTTCCGTCTTTAAACACAGTTGAACAATGGGCATATGCAATGTCTTTTTATGAAGGACTTATTGTACCAGTGAAAAGTTTTTAAAATTTACATGATACTGTATAATGTTTTGTTTCTTTATATTGATTAAACATATTACACCATTCTTTTTCACTGCATGCAGTTGCTGTTATGATATAATGAGCATCAGGGTTGTGGAGTATTTATTGATATCAAATGTTACATATTTAGACTAGACATGGTTTTCCTGATGTATCCTGGTACTTTCTGTTTATCTGTAAAGCAAACTTGACAGTTTACTTAAAGATATTGATTCTCTTTCTTTTTCTTGTCATTGTTTATTTAATATAAACAAGAAAAATATCAGATGATTCTGTTTGATTCTTTATTTTTTTTTGTAAATCTTATCCAATTGATTGATTGGGTTTTAACGCCGTTTTTAACAATTTCTGAGTTATATCACGGCGGCCAGTTCACCTACTCATGCATTTCCCGGTTTTCTCAAACCAGTACTCCACACACGCAACCATCTTCCCAAGCAAAAATCTTATTCAATGGTGGCACATTGTTGGACATTCCTGACAATTAAAATCAAGTGAGAGAACTTGTTTATCAGGGGATGACTGTGTTGGCTTATGCAATGCAATATATAATATTCATATGTATGCACTTTTCTGTGATTTTATCAAATTTGAACGCTCAGCAGCAAAATGAAAACCCAGATATTTTTGTGTGTGGGTGGGAGGTCAGGGCATGTAAGAATTATTGATTATTGATATTTATATTATGACAATCAATAACATGTGTTGTACTGTATAAATGTTGTACAAGAATCTTGACATTTTTAACTTTTGTTCCAATGGAAATGTATGACTTGTGGGTTCTCTGAGCATAAATGACAACATCTAGTAGTGTGCATGACAAAGAAAACACCACAATAATGTTTACCATGATACACTAGGAAATGACAATTAATTTCTTCAATTAAACCCCTATAATTTGAAGAGTATAAACAATGTGTTTAAAATGTTTTCTTACCTGTACATGAAAATACCAAAGTTCTAGTTAAGAAATGGATGCTTACATTTTCCTTAGTTCCATTTGAAATTAATTGTGATACTTTGATAACAAATTGAGAGAAACCATTCCCATTTATTGTAGGTGTGACTGTCCTTGAGAATGGTACACTTGTTTAATGCTGATAGAGTGCATAATGGATGCCTCTCAATCATGGTAGTGCCACTATTTATAAGGTTTGTATATGCATGTAATAACAACATTTTCTGTAAAAAAAATGCTAAAAGTAAAAATATACAAATGAAATAAGTTGACACTGTCAATGTTTTGTAGAGCTTTGAAAATCTTGAGATATGTTTGAATTTTCATGTTTATGCAAATAAAAAGGCAATATTCTTTCGTATACATGTTACATTGTATTTTTCAATCTGTAATGTATAGCAAATTCCCTTAAACCTTTACCTCATACGACAATTTTCCAGCAGACGACTTTGAACATATTTTGTCAAAAAATAGAAAATCTCTACAATTGAATGGATAACCTATGACTAAAAGTGGAAAACATTGTGACAAAAGGAGAAATTGTACGTTTTGTGCAATTTCTTCTTTTGTTACTATGTTTTCAAAAAGCTGTCTGCTGCAGAGGCGTCAGAAAGGGTCTATATGAGGGAAAGGGTTAATTGACATACAGTAACAATCAAAGTGAAGAATTACTGCCTTCTCACTTAACATGAAGTTATAGTTATCATAACTTATGATTCAATATTGACTTGGGTCAGACAAGTATTCTTATGTCTTGGCAATTTTATTACATTGGATTATATAATGCACTAACTTGTTTGTGTAAATGTGGTTTCTAGAGAACATTTGCCATTAAGTTGTGACTTGTTTTACTGTGGCAAACATCTATGCTACAATGATGGTGTCATAAACAAAACAAAATGACAAATGCATGAAATAAAAAAAATCTCTTGCGATTATAGTTATAGTATCCCATTCTGGGGTTTTTTAAATTCAAAAATAGAATATATGATTTCTAGGATTGAAAGTCTTATCAGCATTGAATATTCTTTCAGGATAAAAGATCCAAAAGGCTGCCCGTACACACCAGGATAAGATCACGTGAGAAGAAGAGTAAACCGTGATCCAGTTTTGTCATAGATGTCCAATTACAAAAACTGTATTTTAAAAAACCTTATAGTAACATATTTAATATGAACATAACTTTGTAGAACTGTGACAGTGCAAAGGTATTTACTCCAACAAATGCAAGACACATTTCTGTAATTCATATTTCAAGAACACTCTTCAAGGTCAAAGTTAGTATAGCAAGTCTACTGGATAAAAAACCTTTTCTTGAAAAATGGGTTGTCAAAAAACAAGGAGGCTAGGGACTGAAAAGACACATTTTAGGGCTGATCAACTAGACTAAAACTGTAAGTGTTGCTTTATAGCTCGCTTGAATATGCTTTGTGCTCAAAGAAAGGTTTTCTTGGTCAGAAGTTAAACGTCAAGGTCACTGGAGGCACATATTAAATGTTATTTGAAAACAAACCCATTGATGTATGTACAAGTCATAGCACAAATAAGCTCTATCAAACCCTTATTGTGACCTTAAATTTAATTGTGACATTCATATTTGAGTTGACGACATTTAGCTACAAAGTTGGTTCTTAACCCAACATTGCATCTTGTCAAGGTGAACAATGTGTCCATTTGAAAGAGCATGAACAAGTTACAGAACATACAGGCTCTTATATACCAACCTTTTACCTTGAATTGGGGCTTTCACCTTTAAGCTGCATTCCTAGTTCTTAAACCCAACACACCTTCTCATTAAGGCAAACAACTGTGGCGAAGTGGTTTGAAACTTCATTGTTCAATATCAAAGTAATATCACAGACAATATCTTATAAAGCCTATTTTGACCTATAAATGTGACCTTGACCTTTTGGCTACTGTCATTGTTCATGAACTAAAGACACTGTTTCATCAAGATGAACAAGAAAATTTACATTATTTAAAATCAATAACGTATATATATATATATATATATATATAAGTTGCAGCATGGAAAAACTTAATTATATATTTATTTTGACTTTGACCTTCTTTTGTGACCTTGACCTTTGACTTAAGTGCCTGGCTATTGCACCTGACATTGCACTTTCTTGAAGAGAGCAATTTTGCATAGTTATTTGTAAAAGCATTGGTGCATGTAGATAACAAATCTGACTTTTATGAATTTGAGCACTATTATGTAACAGCTATTTTCAGCAATTAAATGTGTTGTTGCCATGGTTACATATACTACATTATGCCATTTTGCTTCTTTATCAAATAAAGATCACAATATTGAGAAATCAAAAGGACATGTATAGATGAATACACACAATATTTCAAGAAAAGCTTTCATAAAACAGCTAAAATACATAAATATTGACAAAGTCATTGCTTTTAAGAACCTTCTTCAATAACAGGTTTCCTTGGTTACTGGTATATTCATCAACTATTTAGAGTATTCTTCTTCTTTTCAGTTTAATGGATATTTATGCTGCAAAACTATGATAATGTACCATTTAAGATACTAAAGTATGACAAATGCATCAAAAAAGAAAATGACATAATTTGAAAATGATTCAATTTCGTTGCTATAGAAACCATGTTAAATCAGAATGTCCCAAAAATGTTTCTCATGATTGTTAATAACTTAAGTGTGAACTGTCATAAAATAGTTATATATTCTTTCAGCATGGATGCATAAGCTTGCTATTAAAATACAGCAAAAACAAGGCATCAAATATTAATAGTTATCTCCCTTTAATTGATACCCCTAGATGCTCATAAAAAGAAACTTAGGACAAATCTGTATGTTACAATTGTTATCATGAAACATCATTCTTCAAGACATAAAACATATTTTATCATGAATAAAAACTGTGTTCATGTTATGAATGCTCGAATTCAGTCCTTTTTCATTTGAAAAATCCTTCAATTCACAGAGAAAATAAATATTCTATGTTACCATGGCAACCAAGACTCACAGGACAAAATGGAACTTGTTTCCCTTCTTTTTAATGGATTTCTATAAATGGTGAAAGTTTCAAGCAAATCGGAGATTATGCGTGCCGGGGTCCCTCTATAAAAAAGGTTGATGATTACAGAGACATAGACATATTTTATTATGAAGTTTTTAGCTTTGACCTTGAATTGTGATTTTGACCTTGAATTGTAATTTGACCTTGAATTATTATACTTGAACTTACATGGGCATACTGTCTGTAGGTGAAAAAAGTGTGCCATGCCAAGATTGCATTAATGCATACAGATATAAATAGTCAAGTATGGCTGTATATGTGTATTATGTATTAACATTTCTCTGTTGTTTTATGGTTTGTTCCCATGGTTACCATTGTTTGATCCTTCAGTAATGCTTCTCAATTATATCAAAATCCCAATTTTAAGAAATACACTATGTCATTTGTTGATAATCTGGAACAATTTGAAATAAAAGCTTGGAAATCAAGCTAAATTATAATATAAAAGCAAATAGACATTATTATGCCAAATCTTCTCTAATAACAGGTTTCCTTGGTAACTGGTGCATACTTTAGGTTTTCATGAGAATTTTTCCTATTTACATGTTTGATACATTTTACACTGATAGAATAATCAAAATGTACAGTTTTAATAAATTAAGTATGACAAATGCATGATAAAGTAATCTTGCAGAATGTGAAAATAAGTATTTTTTGTTGCCATAGAAACCAAATACTTTCAGAGTATCCTTAAAATGTTTTTCATGATTTATAAAAAGTAAGGGGCGAACTCTTGTGCTATCATTGTGTATTACATCAGCATGGATGCATAAGGTTGCTGTTGGTCCTTAAAATTTGAACAAAAGCAAGATTTCAAAAGTGGTAAATTACCTCCCTTTAAACGACCACACCCTGATGGATTAAAAATATTAAAAGCAATTTCTTCGTTGTTTTTTGTAATCACAAAACATCAATTTCCAAGATATTAATATATGATATTATTACGAGAACCCATCTCAAATTCATGAACACTACAGTTTTGCTGAATTTCAAGACAAAAATCCTTCTATTTTTCATGAAAATAAGGATTATCTGTTGTCATGGCAACCAAGAATCACTGGGGAGAAAGGAATATATTCCCCATATTCCTATTTACATGTTTGATACATTTTATACTGATAAAATAAGCAAATTGTACAGTTTTAATTAATTAAGTATGACAAATGCATGATAAAGTCATCTTACAGAATGTGAAAACAAGTCATTTTTGTTGCCATAGAAACCACATACTTTTAGAGTGTCCCAAAAATGTTTTTCATGATTCATAAAAAGGAAGGGGCGAACTCTTGTGCTATTATGGTGTATTGCATCAGCATGGATGCATAAGGTTGCTGTTGGTCCTTAAAATTTGAACAAAAGCCAGATTTCAAAAGTGGTAAATTACCTCCCTTTAAACGACTACACCCTGATGGATTAAAAATGTTAAAAGCAATTTCTTCGTTATTTTTTGTAATCACAAAACATCAATTTCCCAGATATTAATATATGATATTATTACGAGAACCCACCTCTAATTCATGAACACTACAGTTTTGCTGAATTTCAAGACAAAAACCCTTCTATTTTTCATGAAAATAAGGATTCTCTGTTGTCATGGCAACCAAGAATCACTTGGAAGAAATGAATATATTCCCCATATTTGTTAATGGAACTCTATAAATGGTGAAAGTTTCAGGCAAATCGGAGACTATGCGTGCCGGGGTCCCTATATAAAAAGGTTGATGATTACAGAGAATTGCTCTTAATTGTTGCAGCCATTGATTTTGGTACAACTTTTTCTGGGAGTGCTTTTCAATTCATAACTGAGTATCAGCAAAACCCGACAAAAATCAGTGCAAAGAATTGGAATAATGGAACCAACATTTCGACTAAAGCTCCGACTACTGTTCTCGTACGACCAGATGGTATCACGCTTGAAGCCTTTGGTTATGACGCAGAGGATAAATTTGTAGAGCTTGTAAAAGAGAAACAGCACAAGGACTGGTACTATTTCAGTCAGTTTAAAATGATGTTATACGACAACATGGCAAGTACTTTAAATTTAATTCACGTTCGATTTGATCACACACCCATTTTCCAAATTACGTGGCAAGAGAGGAAATTAAATCGTGATTTTTTGTTTAACAATGTTCTTTTTTTACACGCAACATTAACTAATAGAATGTAATTGTCTTAGATATTCAAATATTTCCTCATGATGAGCTTTGCTTATTTTATTTCAGAAACTTAAACGAGGATTGCAGTTGGAAGCATCAAATGGCAAGAAACTTTCAGCAATAGATATATATGCATCCGCGATAAGATACATGAAAGAAGACGTCATGACAGAATGTCGTCAACGAATATCCGGAACAATACTCGATGAAGATATTTTATGGGTTCTGACAATACCGGCCATCTGGACGGACGCAGCAAAACAGTTTATGAGGGAAGCAGGACAAAAAGTTGGTATACGTCTCAACAATAATCATCTACAAATAAACAGTATGAAATTATAATGTTATTATGATAGTCAGTCGTTTTCAATGAACCTTTGCTATCTATAACAAAGAATAGTTCTTATTTGTAGCTTGTACATCATTTACAGTTGTATTCGGTGTAGGCACCTGGGGTTTCGACAAATGATTGTATCTGGTACACTGTATCGTGTGAGCAGTCTTGTCTCCCATAGTATATTATGAAATCTCCATTACTTTCTACCACACATTATTGAAGGTATGTTTATGGAATTAAAAACTAAGAACGTTTTTTTGCTGGAAAACTCGAAGTTGAAAACAAAGAAGTATTATTAATCTAGCTCAATCATTCAGTAATCATGTTATTTAAAACCCTATATTGAATGAAAATCATTCGTTTGGCATGGTTAATATCCATGGTGTGTTTTGTGTATTGCAGGCCGGTATTCAAGATGAGAATTTGATGCTCGCTCTTGAACCTGAAGCAGCATCAATATTCTGTAAAAGTGATTCTCTACAACTACAAAAAAGAACAGGAATGTCTTTGTTTACACCTGGGTCAAAATACATCGTGCTGGACGCAGGAGGTATCAATCTATGAATACGAATATGATTTAAAATTTCCTAACCGTTAGTATTTAAATAAATGTCCGTTGGTCGAAATGTTAGGAGCAAGAATATGGAAATTACATTAGGGAAACCTCGGATTGATAAATCGTGAGCCATTGAGAAAAGATAGTTGATTCAGGAAAACGACATAAACCTTTCTTTCAATTGACGTAAATGGATTGAAACCATCCCAATCAGTGCAAAACAACATATACAAATTGTAGAGTATGTGTTAATTGGTTATTATTATACGTAAAAATAGTTATGAATATATAATTGAAGGTCTAGTTGCATAGCAAGAAAAGTGATACATAAGTAGAATTAGGCATTTCAAGGTTAATGCCCATCAGGGGACTATATAAGGAGGTGTATTCTGGTCTTTTTCCCACCAATATTTCTCTTATTACTCAACAAAATCCTATCATTGTAACGATTCTTTTAAGTACACACAATATAGGTTTTTAGTGTCAAATAAGGTTTTAGAATTTAAGATACTTATCTTATAAAGAGATCTGACCAGTTGATGTTTATTTTCTGCATCTTGATTGTTATTTAGAAAAAGAAGTGGCTTATCTCTTGACACGGTCACTGTTTTATATTGAAAGCACTTAAAAAAAAAGACGTTAGTAAAACGTCGTTCTAATTATGTTAAGTACATAAGAATACGTATGAGCGCTAATTATCATGTGCCAAATTTTCCCAGAATCCTGACCCTTTTAGGAAAAGGAGGAATACAAAAGCTTTGACGGCGATTCTGATGTTACAGACTCGATGTTATCCCACACAATCTAATTAAGTAGAATTGCCATTTATGTATAATTGGAGCAATGAGTATTGGCATTTGTTAACGAGCAAAATGGAGATATATCCTTTTATGAGCAAACAATGGAATTATTAGCTCTCCCCACGCCGGGATCCGGCAGCTCAGACGGTAGCGACGCGGGCTGTCAAAACAAGAGATATAAGTTCTAACCTCAGCTCAGCCAAATTGCTTGCCGCCGTTTGACAAAAGGCAATGCAACAAACGACTTTCTTCTTCCACCAATGGGCTGACAGTATATGTGGAGAAGCTGTCAGTTAATTTGAAAGACTGGCGTTTCAAATGCTGGTGTGAGAAAGACAGGAGACAAATGGGTAGGTGAACTAGCCGCCGTGATATGACTGAAAAATTGCTTGAAACGGCGTGTAACCCAAATCTTAAAGATTATAGATTTAGATCAAATGACACGAATGCCAAGGATAGCCTGGGTATATTCTGCTCGCAAATGCTCCTTAATAATTTATTCTCAAGCACAGCACATATATCTTGATCGTTTCAGGTGGTACAGTGGATATAACTGCACATGAAATACTTGAAGACGGGAGCATCAAAGAATTACATCGGCCAGTTGGTGGTTACTGGGGAGGTACAACAGTAGACAAGAAGTTTCAACAGCTTCTGTCAGACGTCTTCGGTCCTGTTGTCTTAGGGACATTTCGTGTAGAAGAACCCGATGATTACATAGCTCTATTCCGGGGTTTTGAGGTTAAAAAGCGCGATGTGTCATTTGATAACAACAAGGCAATGGTTATTGATATTCCGTTTACTCTTGCTGAAATGTATACAACCAAAACTGGAGGAATTGGCCTAGAAGCTTTAAAGCAAGGCAAATACGCAAAAGGAAAATCTGTCGCAATTTTAAAAGGTAACAAGTTGAGTGTTGGGGCTGACATAATGAGAGGTTTCTTTGAAGATGCTACGACAAACATTGTTGCACAAATTCAGGCTATACTAGGTTACGAATATGTCAAACCATGCAATACAATTCTGCTTGTCGGAGGCTTCTCTGAATCTCCCATAATAAAGGAAACATTGAATAGAAAAATCAAAGATATTAGTATAATAAATCCGAATGATTCCAGCCTAATCGTCCTTAAGGGAGCAATATTGTTTGGTAGACAACAGTCGATCATATCACACCGTATTTGTAGATACACATACGGTCATCAAGGGATGAGGATATTCGAAGAATGTGACCCAGAAGAATATATGGTGATACAAGACGGTGTCAAAATGTGTCCTGACAGGTTTGAAGTGATCGTTAGTGCTGGGACTGTACTGAAGACCACGGAGAAAACGTACTCAAAGCAAAGATTTAAACCTTACGCATCAGATACAGGATTTGTAATTAATTTATATAAATCAATCAAAAGTAATCCAAGATATGTGACGGAACCAGGCTGTGCTAAAATTGGTAGATTAGAAATAAATTTGGATGGGGAGAAGAATCGTGGATGTGTGGTTGGAGGAAAATTCGGAGGCACAGAAATACAATTAGAGATCATTCATAAAGCGACAGGGAAAGTTGTCTCTGCCAAATTTGATAATCTTGATTGATCAGATATTGTACCTGCAGTTAAGAAAGATATTGAAAGAACTCTAAGATCAGTAATTACTTGTATAAGCCTTGTCAGCCTAACGCCATACAATGCCATCTAATCTGTATTGGACAATCGGCACATTATATACTCGTTACGTCCCCTGACGTGTAGGATAGCAACGGAGAATCCACTATAAATCATGAACTGTACATTGAGGAATTGCATGTATTTATTTTCATCTGATTGAAATAATGTTTAAAAATTCAGTACTCGTTTATTAACAACATAAATTATGTGTTTCCAATCATGTAATACTTTGCGTTATAAAGCATTTTAAATAAATATTAAAAAACACAAATAACAGGAATATGTGCTACTTCTATAGTAACGTTAGGGAGCAACTTTCCTTATTAATATAATTTATATCGCTTTGTGCAACAGATTGAATTTTCTCCTATTGAATACTATTTTTTTTTTATCTATAATGTTTTTAACTCTTTGTTAAATGTGTATGTTTAATTCCTGATTCTTAAAGCAAAGACACAACTTGAAAACGTCATGGTTTAGGAAATGTGAAAATCATAACATTAAGTCTAATGCAAGAAATCAAAGTGAAGAAATACAGCTTAATTTGAAATATGAAATGACAAAATATATGCACGTACACGACAAGAAGTCAGTTCTAACTAGGCCTATATATTTGGTCAGAAAAAATTGACAGAAAGCTTGGTTCTAAAAAAAAATATACATTTGAATTCTTAGGAATTTTGTTTGACCCTGTATCATATCTAGAAATAAACCTTTTAACGATTGAATGAGTTAAACTTTCGTAACCTTTATGATCGACGCTGATATATGATGTTACTTTTTGTACTTGCGTAATTTGAAACGCCAAAACTTTTATTTAAAGTTATGCAAGTAATATGTAAACTCTATTAAGTGTGGTGAATTCAAAGGGCTCGTATTTATGAATGAGTAGAATAGAAGTAAAATATATCATTCCGAATTTCAAAAACAATATCATTCTTTCATTGCACGATGGTTTACATTGTTATGCATTACTACTTAAATCCCGAAAATCCCACTCACAAAGTTCATTTAATCCTATATTCAATTTATTGAATGAATGTGGCTTAACGCCGTTTACAACAACTTTTCAAGTCATATCACGGCGTCCAGTTCACCTACTCATGTGTTCCCCAGCTTGTTCTCACTAGTACTCCACACAACATACTTTCCAAGCAACTGGCTGCCTTTCTAGATATACTTTTAGCCCATTGGTGAAAGACGAATGACGCTTGTCACAATGACTTATATAAAACGTCGGAAAGAATGTTGGCCGAGCTGGGATTCGAACTCGCAATCCCTGGATTGACAGCCCGCATCGCTACCGACTGAGATATCGGGGCTCGGCTATATCCAAGGAACACATTAGGGTGATACCTCATTTTAGTATGCGCTATGGCATCATGTTTGCCTATTTCGATGTGCAACAACCCGTTCCGGACATTCCGCCTTTGACGCTCAACAGTCCTACGTAAATACAATTAAAGTAAACACGATTACTATAGCTTCGAAAGTATCTTTACTGGTTTTAAAATAGTTACTGCTGAGCTCTTTTTGATGGTGATTTCATATGGGTTCGCTTACCGAATAACCCTTCTATTTTTTCTGCAGAGTTGAAGGCTATCGACTTAGCCTTGGATCATATTGAAATCGATAGATATTTTCGATATCAGATTTTAACATATGTTTTGTCCGCAATGCAAGCGTTTATCAATGAAAGACATGACCATTCTTACTTAACTTGCTTACTAAGCAAAATAGTTTTCTTTTAGCTGCCCAGTCATTCAGGTGAATGGCTGCCTTGGACTAAGATAATGTCGCCGTGAGAAATTGTTCCCGCTCGAAAGCGAAAAGGACATAGATGTACATGGATGATGCAGTATTTTCTGTCTTAACTCTTTCAGCGCCAAAGGCAATATACAGGTTTTTGCAAACAATACTGATTCAGGCGAGTCAGCTCGTAGCGAGCTGTCTCACCTGAAATCAGCATTGTTTGCCTTTTAGTTATCAAAATAGTCCAAAATTGTATTACATGAGAAATGGAGACGCCCGATTTTGAACATGGAAGAGTCTACTTTAAATAATTCGGCGCTGAAAGAGTTAAGGAGAAGATGTACCTCAGTGTATCCCATGTAACAAAATCATTTACGATGAAACATTTAGTTTCAGATTGAATCAATTTAGAGACTTTTTACCATTGTAATGCTTCTACTGTTACACGCCTTTTTTGAGTCTGTGATGCCAAGAAGTATATATATAATTTTAGAATTTCTTAAGAATTTAACATTGTGAAGAATATTTTAATTAGTGTGATATTGAATTTGCATGAGCTTTTGAACGATGTGTAACTTTTAATAACATTAATCTAGTTAATTTCATTAGATTGCTCTGTTAGTTTTATCAATAAATACCTTTTTAATCATTAAACTGTTATAGTATTCGTTAGTATATCCTTTCTTATTATTGCAACCAACATGGCCTAAGTTGTCGACTGACCATGACACCACATTCATTCATTCGTTCGTTGAATGTTCGTCATAGCTTGGATTCCCTTATATCGTAAATCTAAACTGGCATTTCTTTACTAAATTGCAGTTAAGGCATCACGATCACAGGTTATATAATAATCAAAATACTGACAGGACTGAAATCCGTCGGCTCGTTTCGGTATAGTTGGCTTAACACTTTCAATGTTCTTTTTGACAGGTTATTTTCTACAAAAACAGAATATTCGGTCGCATTGAAATATATGGTGATCATTGTTTAATGCAAGATGGAGATGAAATTGTAACATAACAGTAAGTACATGTAGTTATATACATAAATGTTTGTGTACAAGACAGTATGAAATGAACACGGGTTGCTTCCAAATCTTCTCGATTGATTAAGTCTCTAGAAAAGAATAAAGAAAAATAAAGATTTAAAGTTGTAAAACAGCACATACAGCTAACCAAAAAGGCTTCATCCGAATCTGATGTCCATCTACCCATTTGTTTCATAGTAGTGTGTGGAATACCCTGCTTAGCTAGTCAAGTGGCTGCATCAATGCGGAAAGAGGCCTCGTTAATTGCAGATGTTAATGACTTTACTAAGAAGAGTTCAAAATCGATACTTACTTGAAGGGGAAGATGGCAAAAAAAGCAGTTATTGTTGATGTATTTGGGACGTACTGTCAGTTATTATATATTGCTTTTACAGGACATGATGCAGTATTCATTTTTAGGGCATAGACTGATTTTTTAGACTGTCGTAATTGAACTTGAAATCATTTCCGTTTTTAACAACAGAATTGATACCGGTTTTTGACAGGTTAACAATTGTCTGACATAGACATAACTCGTTCAGCGACTCTGACCAGATTTCAAATGCCTAAATGTAAGCAGCAGGAAACAGAACAGTCCATACAGAGAATTACAAATGCAATCTTACCTTTTATAAAATGTCATAGATAATAAGCTATGTTATACCTTTAAAAAGCATACTACGATAGCACTCCAGTATCTAATAACCGAAATGTCAGTACATGTCTTGCTCTATGCACATACCCCTTGAAATCGAAGGTAATACAAGTATCTTATTTAGATATAGGACCTGGCCAATTAAAATCCAAATTGTATGATTGGTAGCAAACACATTTAGAAAGTGTTAAGAAAATGAAAATACTATAAGACTCTTATTAACTACATAATAGATTTCACATATTCGGAAATCCCATGTGAAATGAATTAAAATAATAAGACATCTAGAAAATGGTTGACCAGGTACAACAGTCCCACACACTGCAGCTCATTATGTGTCAGATAGAGAAAATCGACCTTGTATTAAAGCGGAATCTATGTTAAAACCAAATCAGGTACAATTGTTGTAGGTTCTTCCCCAATTATTTCTAACAGGTGTCTAAGCAGCCACAATTAAGTGCTTGCATATGTCTACTACTTATGGCAACCATTCGAGAACACCTGAATGTTTTGGAGACGTGTCCAGGTAGCACGTCTTTGAGACGTGTACATCTCCCTTACATCGTTACAAATCAAGGACATTTTAATTACGACTTTAAAACTTGTGAAAGTCTTACATTGACACATTTTAATTACGTTCGGTGTTTAAAACGTGTGGAAAACTGCGTCGAAATGAGGCGTAACGGAAACGTTGTAAAAACTGGTGCGATTCATCCCTTCTACGTCACGTATTGGAGAGGTGTTCAGCTAAAATGTGCTTATGACGGGTACATCACCCTAAAAGCGTTACAACTAAAAGACGTCAAGGACACTTTTACTACGTGTTTAAAAAAAACCTGTATAGGACTTGAACACGTTACAATAACTTTTTGACGCGTATTAGAGACTGTAATTTGGGCAAGTCTTCATTTGAAATCTAAAACGTGTAAAGAATTGCAACGAAACTTGGTAAATACGTTAGCAGTCAAAGTCTTCCAGTACGTCTTTATTTGGTCCTCCAAACGTATGATAAACACGTTATTTAAACGACTGTAAGTGCATCGTGATACGTCACCTAAACGTGACCAATGTGTTCTCAGCTCACGTGTAAAACGTGTAAATCACCCAAATGTATTAAAATTACAGACATTTAGACAAGTGTGTTTTTCTTTGGTAATAGTAACATTATAAAAAGCATTTTAAAAACAATTGCATAATTATGTTGTATAACTTTGACAAAATCATTTAGCCAAACAAGTGCGATGCTAACTGCGGCAGTCTTTTTGTGGTTGAGTATGCTGGTTACTTGAAAAGTATGCAGTCGGAAATTACAATTTAAAAGGAGAATTACATTTTGCCAAACTTGACTCAGAAGATATTTAAATAGCTAAATTACTTGGATATTTAAGATCAGATTAAGATAAAATTAAAGAATTAGGTAAAAATGACACACATAATTCTAATACAGATTCAGAATTGAATAATATAACCGACCAAATAGCAACATAATTAGAACATAATTATACTGATAACTCATTTATGGCAGAATCACAAAGTAATGACATAAATACCAACAGAAACACACATAGATGACATATTAGTAGACATAAAAATGCAACAACAATAGACGACAAAACTATGTCTGAAAGAAAAGATAAAGAACAATTTATTTCTCAAAATACGTTATAGACAATGATCTAATTAAATATGTTACATCAATGAATTAATAATAATAATAATAATAATAATAATAATAATACTTTATTTATAGATTTATAGATGGTGACTCATTTAGACATTGGCTATTTTACAATGAGGCCATCTTAATAGCTATCATAATGACACATACAATGATGAAACAATTAATTCCCCTATCCCCAAAAAGTCCAACACCCCCACCCCCCCCCCCCCCCCCCCCACCCCGCCATCCCCTAAATAACATCAACAATTAATACGTCAATTGTGATACAGAAGCGTCAAAAGTAAACAAGAGTTAATAATGTATCAACCTTGTATGTGATACATGAAATTAAAGTGTTTGTTGAAAAATAAGTTACCTACATGCACTGTGACTGACTTTTTAGAAGTAATGCATATTACAAGGGATCTAGACTTAATGCATTTGATAAAACAAAATGATGTTGAATTGCGTTTTTTTTTTCTTTCTTTTTTTTCTTTAGTGTATCTGCCCATCTACCGAACATTGTTATCACATATTAGCAGTAAAACAATATCTTCATGTTGAATGAAATGCAAAATACAAATCCGTTAACAAAACTAACACCTTTAATACATATGCAAAACCAAGAAACGCAAGAAAGACCTAACAAAAACAACCCAGAACAAATACTTTGAAATTGGCCGGATTTAGGAAGTCTGGAATCAGACTACAAGTTGACTGGCGTTTTATTTTTTATTTTTTGATGCGTTGTCTGTTTTGTAAGAATTATAACCTTTTGATGCGTTGTTTGTTTTGTAATATATTATAACTTGTATAGGTCAAAATACACCATGTTAATCAACCAGTTGCAACTTTCAATTGTTGCACTTTCTTAGCGTTTCTCAGGTAGAACACCCATGTCACTGAAAGAGTTACCTTTAAGCTTTAAAATAATTCAAAAAAAGTGTGGGGCATGTATTATGCAAAACATAATTCACCCCGCGAAAATGTTTACCGTCATTTTTGACGAAACGTGTTTTCTCATTCTCTACATTCACTTTCAAACAAGGTCAATATACTAACAAATTATCATATCAATAATGTTCATTGCATCAATGTCATGTATTCAATGCATTCTGGTAAAGGTATACACTCATGTCTATGCTAACAAATGTTTTTTAGGGAATATTTGGTTGGTCAGACGGTTTTAAAAAGAGTGTAGCAAACGGGGTATTGCTTATACTGAGCAATTACTCCTTTGTGCAGAATCTTTTCAACTGCGTTCAATAATTATACTATCATTAATTGAGATTTTTCATATAGTTGCCTAGATGTTTTCAAAGTCGTCTGATTGCAGATTGATTTGTACATGAGAAAGAGTTAAGAAATATGATTAATTCAAACGTTAGTTGACAGCTCCTCCAAGACATAATAGTCATGAATGCTCCCATTACACGTGTCATAATCGTGCTCGTCTAAACTAGCAAAAGAATCCGTAATGACACCATCATGTGTATCGTTCATGTCAACATTGTTTGTATTGTTTGATTTCGAAGATGTCCTCGTTCTCTGCTTACCATTACCGTTTACTAAGCCTGGTTTACACGTATACGGCACGGTGTTACTTTCAACCACTTCATAACCATCCGCCACTTCATTTACATTGTCCTGGATTTTTGATTCAGTGTCAGATATATCTGTATCTAAGTCACGCGCAACGAAACCACTCGCTAACACTTCTGAGATATTATCAAGCTGTTCTGATGCTGATTTCGTTGAATGCCCCATACGCTTCGGTGCACCAAATCCTGCAAAACCGTTCACTTGAAATTTCACCTGGTCACTGTTGCCTTGATTCTTATTAGCAGCTGGCACGTTACTTGGCGATGCTGGTTTATCACGGAGACCGATTCCACTATAGTTATCAACATCATCGTCGTCAGCCAGACTGGAGTAGTCTCTGTTGGAACCGTCACTGGCGGGAGTGTAGATGGCGCTCTCGTCTTGGTTCACGCGCTCACTTTTCAGGCTGCAGTAATCGTTTGCTCCAGCGTTATCGCCTGTTTGTTTGGAACTCTCGCCTGCCCGTACAATTGTGACACGCTGACTTTTTAAACTGGTATAGTCACTCCCTAGAAGAAAAGAGACGTAGGGTGAGGGTTATTATAAGGTCATAAGTACTTTAAACGTTGGGAAGTAGTTAATGATTGGGATGGGGGTTTACACTAATCTTAGCAATATTTTAAACACGTCATGACAGCCGGCTAGTATACCAATCCAGGTATTTCATCGCCATCATACCAGCAGTTAACACAGCACTCTTCCAACATAACTACATTCTTTAATAGTTGGTGGAAGGCGAATACAACAACTTACCAAATGGCTTTACATATACTAAAGCCCCTTGGCTTACATGTATATTATCATGAAAACACGCATTTATACAAATATTATAATACATGTAGATCAATAAATCATAGGAAACTCTAACGTTCAACAACATATGGAATTAATATACCTATAATGTCGGGATATGGTATAAACTGTTAGTTGCGCAGAAACAATGAAGCTGTAAATGGCCAAAGCAAGCGTTCAATGTCACATTTAAATCATATGAAAATAAACCTTTGTACCCGTAGCAATCGATGGCCTTTTGGGCAATATGCAACGTTCGAATCCACGATCGAATCATACAAAAAACGTTATTAAAATGTAAGTAGCGGCTACCATCATTGGCAATCATGATTGCACTATACTTGAATTATGGGTATAATGCTACTTGTATGGTTTTACTGGTTATCTAACCAGGAAGCGCCGTGATATGACTTAATACTATTGAAAATGGCTCAAAACATAATTCAAACAAAAGCCATACATGAGCAATCCCGCGAGAAACCAACATTATGAACTATGCGTAAAGTATCGACCCGGATCAGCCTAACGCAGACGCCATAATTTTGATTTTCTCGCGGGACGGCTCAAATCATACATTCTTATAAGATGTTTATTTATTTGAAGTCGATATTTGTAATACTGATTGATTGATTGATTGATTGATTGATTGAAATGTTTTCAGGAAGTGGGTAAAATGTTAATGATTCTACCAACGGATTAACTAATATAGGTCTTCATTGCACAACAAATGACTGAACAGATGGGCAAGGAGTCAGCTTAGGGCTCGGTGACCAGGCGTCCCTGATCGAGGTTGTCATGGTGGCATTCCCTTAGGAAACGCATGTTTCCTGTCTAGCTTAGTACTGTTAAATCATCAAGAGATTACGCAAACGTGTTGTTGTTTTCGCCGTTATATAAATGGAAAACTGTTGACAACGACCCCAAAATAAATGTCCAATATATAAGTTTTACAAAATTACATTAACAAATGACCGATTAGACAAAATGCCATAAACAAATGACCGAATAGACAAAATTTCGTAAACGAATGACCGAATAGACAAAATTTCATAAACGAATGACCGAATAGACAAAGTTTCATAAACAAATAACCTAATAGACAGAATGGGTACCTTCCCCGACTGGAGCATAATGTTCCGATCCGCCCTGTATACTCTGGTAGTCCTTATCACTGACACACGTGTACAGACTGTCTATAGGCTGGGCGTAGTAGGGCTGTACGTTCACTTCGTGGATGGGCGGGGCGGGTAGTGGCTGACGCATCTGGAATAGGCGTCCGCTGTTTACACCCTCATCTGTTAAATAAACGAAATGACACAAGATATATAACGTTGGTCTCAGACAAGGAAGAGTTAATAGTTTGAAACCATTATGACAGAAGGAGAAATTGTTCATAAAGCGGTCCAACAGGCCTTTGTCCAATGAAATATCGCTTGTTACTCAACTAAACCGTCTATTGTGGCTAATCAAAAGAATCTTCTTAGTGAGTCGTTTCGTTTGCATAGCCACTGCATGGAGTATTTTAGTCGTCTAAAAGCTGAAAGCGTGAAATGCAACCATTACCCCGAACCTCTCTTAGTTGATATTGATCTGTATTGTTCGGAGTTATAATTTAAATTTAAAGTCGTGTATAACATATAACAATGATGTTGTTAAATTAATTAATTTCGCAGCATCTGCCATTAGGTTTGCGTATGGCAGACCCGTCTATGTGGTAGTGTGACCGCGTCTATGGCCACCGTCTACAGCAACGTATAATTTGAATATACACATGAACAGTCCTCCTGGAAAACCAACGTTGGTGTTTTTTGTAACTATTGCTAATTTGTCTGAATATACATGCTGCTTGATCCAAATGGATCAGAAATGTCTTGGACCTAAAACAAAGAAAGTGAAAATCTAGATTAGACTGCGCCTGTACGTAGGGTGATATGGGTCTGTACTAGTGCCTTGTGTGCAAAGGTTTTATTTCATTAAGCATAGATAAAGTGGAGTTTACCATGTCTAGTGTCTTCGGACTGTCGTCTCAGTTGGCCGTTATGCTGACCGCAGAGGATCGAACTCGGGTACGACTCGGCGGAACCATTTGACAGTAACCGCTGATGTGCTGAGGTTGAACCCATCTCGAAGTTCTGCAAATACATTACAAACATCGATTGCTTATATCGTTCGGTATGTTTAACAACGTAGGAAAATCACTGTACGCTATGCTACGTGTATGTTTCTACATAACGATTAGTTCAAGTATTGACGAATTGATTGATACGTCGGGATGGCTCTTGATACGGACCATTGACTATCAGTTTTATAGCTAGACATATTATTTTACGGAGGCAATCGTCATATCGGCTTGTAATCATTCAAGCAGTTTCGGTTCTAGCATTCACGAAACACGCAACACGCGTTATTGTTAGCGATTATTAGCGACATTCAACGTTAAAACCTGTCTTACCTGGAAGCCGTTATGCAGAGATCAGAACCAGGCTCCGCACTGACGCGCCAAATAATCATGACAATAACTTTAATTATAAAGTTTGTGTTCTTCATATGCATTGAGCTGTATTTTCCATTAAGACCACCTACGGTTTTTGACGATATTGGAATTCATAAAGGGATGGACAGTACAATTTGCTTTCTAGTCCAAATTACAGATGCGCAGGATATAATGTAATCGGTTTCATACCATTATAATATCTCTTTGGTTCTTTACATTACAGGAGTATAAAAGTAGAATGCATGTATTAAGATCACCTACAGTTCTTAAGGATAGTGGTCTTTAAAGAAGGGTGGTATTATTACTGCAATTTGTGTTCCGGTCCAAATTACAGATGCGAAGAATATATTCAATATCGAGGTGTGAATAATTAACCTCTCTGGTCAGTTACATGTGACAAATTGAAAAGAACAAAAGGTGAAACACAACTGTTTATATATTTTATCTTTTTACTAACCGATTAATCGAAAAACATACGGTTAACCGGGTAACCGATTAATCGTTGCCATCCCTAATATATTGTAATTGGTTTCATACCATGCGAATCAAGTTAACTGTGGACAATAAAATAATTTCTGGTTGGTTCTTTACATTAAATGAGTATAAACAGTAGAATGCATATATTAAGACCAGCTACATTTCTTATGGATATTGTTCTTTTAAGAAGGGTGGTATTATTACTGCAATTTGTGTTCCGGTCTAAATTACAGATGCGTAGGCTATATTGTAATTGGTTTCATGCAATGTGAATTAAATTAACTGAGGACAACAATTTTAATTATGTATCTTATGATCTTTAAATAAATCAGAAGTAGTTTGGTTTGCGATATGATGTTCCGGTTTAACGCATTTTCCAAACGGAGTTTAGTTAAATTACGGCGACTACTTCGACTACCGTTACTTCTCGCACCAGTACTCCTCACAACAGGCAACTTATAACCCTTACACATAGACTTTTAAGGATCATGCCGGAAGACTAATGATGCTTGTCGCAATGACGTTTGTCAAAACACTAGAAATAATGAATGGTAGAACCGGGCTTCGAACTCATGATTGCTGGTTCAATAGCTCTCGCCGTCACCTCACTGAACTATCACAGCTTGACTACGTATTCATATTAGTAATACATGATCCGGAGTGAGTACAACATATTTGTTTCAAGTACATATTGACAATTACAATAATATATTTGTATAGAAGATACTTCACTTCGAGTGTTTGGTAGGCAAATTTCTCACGGTATTCATTCCACACACTTCATGTGGCTCTCTTACCTAACCACATAATAGACACAGGTTAAAGGACGTTATGGTAAATTTCTTTCCTTCACTGAGATTTACAAAAACATACCATGACAAGTGGCTCCCGTCTTATTACTACTCTAAACAGAACCCGAAACTATGAAACTTTGAAAACGTTTTCTGTGCTCATAAATTAACTCTATGCGCCAAATCAGACACCTGCTTGGTTAATTTGGAGAATGAAATTGATTCTGACCAATAAGATACACACAGTCTCAGCATAGGGTATAGTTTTACGGATTTTGAGTCAGCTGCAGTTGTGTTCTAAACATATTCTGAATGCTTATTCATCTCTTTTTCAGTGAACCTCCGATTGATTCCTTTCACTCGTTACGTCATGATCTTGTCAAAAGAGCGCCATCTATATTTTCACGTAACCATTGGCAACAATAATACTTACTGTTCTAGACCGATTCGAGTTAGAAGTTTGAACATCTCGAAGTTCTTTCTGGAGAGCTTTGCATCTGTGGAATACATGACATTAGAGACATAAGTGTTTGTTTTGTGTAAGAGGGAAATACGTATAAACCTGGTACTTCCGTCTGTACGATGATGAAAACATAAAACCGTTCCTTTACATAATGATGTAAGCGCTAACTCGAATAGTTAAGTTGGAACGATATGTCAGTGTGCAGGAAGTTATGTTTATATTGTTTGGTGTTTTTACGCCGCTGTTAACAACTTTTCAGTTATATCACGGCGTTTCCCTAAGGCTAGTTACCAGCCAGTCAGTCGTAATGCTAACCCCGAAACCCTAAGAGCCAAAGTCTTTGGTATGACCCGACCGTGGATCGAACCAGCGACCTCCCGCACCGGAGGCGGACGCTCTACCACTACACCACCGAGGCGGTTTGTGCAAGAGGTAAATACTATAAATGAACCGTTATCTTCGAAAACCAACTAAACGTACTGTCAATAGGTTCATAACCACAGTATGGGATATGAATGTACACTGCATACCAGGGGTTTCTTGAAGTCTTCTTTGACCTATTTATGGACGGTGTTGATCTGGACTAGAATGCTACGGTCGCAAAACCCTAAGGTTGTTTTTTCACATGGCGCAACTTGTTTCTATCCAGCAAAAAGAATAGCAAAAGTGATGTTTTTGTGAGCGTCTGGACTGACAAAAGCCCTTCTTAGTCCTGCACATTCTACTGTCAGTGGTGTTTTATTTAAATGATTTATCACAACTTTTTACCCTTTCCCTCATATAGACGCTTTCTGACGCCTCTGCAGCAGATGGCTTTTTGAATACATAGTGACAAAAGAAGAAATTGCTCAAAACGAGCAATTTCTCCTTTTGCCACAATGTTTTCCACTTTTATTCCACAGGTTATCCAATCAATTATAGAGATTTTCCATTTTTTTACAAAATATGTTCAAAGTCGTCTGCTGCATAATTGTCGTATGAGGGAAAGGGTTAAAGAGAATATCTTACAAATCTTGGTCTTATAACCAACCATGCTAGAACTATTTAAACTACAACTAGCTATATCGAGTATATGTCCAAATCATGATGTGGATTAAATGATTCGAGCTTCACACCGTTTTCAACGGTATTTAAATTTGATCACGACTATTAGACACATTGGTACAAGTCAAATAACACAGGTCGCATTGACCTTTTTTAAAACGTCAGAAAGAATGTTGGTTAAGCTGGCGGTTAGAACTCGCATAACCCCTAGTATTTAATGTCATTATATTGTGTAAGGATTGCAGGTGAGGATGTATTTATCAATAAGAACATTCTCATTTCCTTCATTTCTTACACCTGAAGTATATAAACTCACCTCGAACTCTTATTCCGTGCATTTATTTTGTTCCAGAGATGTTTTCAATTGTTTCTATCAGATGATAGGCATTGGCTCTGATATAAGTGTGATAATTTAAAGAGATATTATTTTGTTGTGTATAACCTTTCTTTTTTTTTCTTTTCTTTGTTAATCATAGTGCTCATATTTGTATGATCTTCATATATTGGAGGAAATAATGATTATATATATCATGTAATACATACTGTGCAAGAACTGTAATAAAAGCCCAGGTGACAAAACAACCAAGGATAAAACTACCAATGGCGACGCCCACTAACACTTCAGTTTCTATACACGTGATGTACTCTGGAAAAACAAATGCATGCAGGCAATTAAGTAAACGATAATCATATAAGCCGCCCGCCAGAAAACCAACAGTGTGGACTAAGTATCGAACCGTATCAGCCTAAGCATGCCGCGCAGGCATTTCCGGACAAACACTTTTCGCCACATGTGGATTTTCTGTTCAATAATCATTACTCTTTACCTCTATCCCCCTGAGACGGAATGTGTCGGCCCGGATTAGCCTGCGCGGATTGCGCAGGCTGATTTGGAGCGATACATTACGCAAAGTCCACCATGTTGGTTTTCTCGTGGAACGGCTCATTTGTTTATTGAAGTGTTATCCCCATTGAAAGGGTCAGCCCTTACTTGTTACCCTTTCTCCTGAATACAATTTCCTTCATTATGGTACAAGAAAGGCAGACAGGGAATATCCCTTCCATTCTTGAACTAGCTGGCGACTTACACTATGGATTAATCAGAACAGACTTCATTGCATAACGCGTCAACTATGCAAGGACAAATTCAGGACACATGCCATAAATTGCTTGTTATGATGTATTGCTCTGTCAGCTACTTCTTGTCGTCTTATCTTATTTGTTAGGAATCCACCGTGGCCTTGTGATTATCATCGGGGATTCAAAGCTCGGCATCCCTGGTTTATATCACCAGTTGCGGCAGTCATGGTATAGTGCCCATGGGCAAGGCACATTTATTAAATAAGTACTGGTTTGTCTAACCAGGGATCTGTCGCCGTGATATAAATGAAAGAATGTTGAAAACGGCATAAAACTTCAATTAAACAAACAAATTAAAACCGTATTGGTAAAATAATAAGTACACACTTTGGAAACTTTTAAAAATGGTTTACCGTTGCTTAGAACCTTGGCCTCGTCTTTTGGAGTTCCTGTACTGATATCTGTAATATAACATGTTAGACAATAATTGACAATAATTTATTGACGTAAACTGTGCAGTTTTTTGTCATGTTTACAATATATACACAAATTACAATTAACACACACACATACAACTAATAAAAGAGAACAGAGTAAAAAAAAAACAATCTTAGGCCATTTACGACCAGTGTTTATCAAGAAAATACTGCGCAACCACCTTGCAGTCGAAGCCGGTATTGCACTGATCGTGTAAGTATAACCGCAGCTTTCGATTAACGTTTGACAAGTCGTGCGCATTTGTATCAGATATCATGGGTGTACAGACTGATTCTAAAAAGCGTAAGCTCAATGTGAGCAATTGGTCTCTATAATTACATTACCTGACAACACCGATACTGAAATAGACGCACGGTAGTGCACCCCGGACGAGGTCAAACCGAAATAAATGTGTGTGAAACTATCAAAATAAACCCTGAATCTAACTGTTAAGCATGGTGGACGATAATTTTAAGAATGATTACCATAATTATTATTAATTGAATCCAAGTGCTTATTATGAGCTGAATCTATGCTGCTAGAAGGTTTTCGATGAAATAGAAAACTGTTTATTGTGATCACGTGATCGAATTTGCTCCATTTGACAGAGAATGCGTTATATATTGTGACATTGCAGGTCTAAATAAGAGGTTTTTTAATTGTATATAGGAGTAATATAATTTTAATACTTAAGGTTCTAAATGACACTCCGCTTTGAGTGCCAGGGTAAATAAACCCAAGGATGAAAGAAATTTCACTTCCAGATAAACGCTCTAAACTTACTTTCCTTAAATCGTGACCTGCATTGTCATTGGTTGACTTGAAGTCTCAATGTATAATTACTAAAATCAGTTATTTACCGTCACTATCACCGTCGTCATCATACGTCACTGGCGGTGCGTGAGGCGGTTGTTGTCCAATCAAAAACGAGTTACAGAACTGATGAATGCCGGGAACGTTACCAAGGGCAACACAACCCTCGTGATTTCCAGTTGTATCTGACGTTACCATAATACTGAGCGTACATTGGTACGATATCTTCCTGTAGATAAAAACAATCGGAGATGGTTCAGAATGAGATTTTCATAGCCTAATCGGCTATGCAAGTTGAATGTTGCCGGGAAGAAATGCTACCACATATATCGCGTAGTTTTAGGACGACGTAATATCGGCGAAACTGGCGTAAATGTTGATATAACCTTCACATGTTGCATTATTGAAAAGAGTTAAATACACTTGTGTCAAAAGGAGACTTTGCTCATTATCCACCTGTGTACCACCGTCTTCCACACGTCTTCCAAGCAACTGGCTGCTCCTCCACAAAGACTATAAGCCCATTCGATGAAGGCGAATGTCGCTTGTCGCTTTGACTTTTGACGAACGTCAGAGAGAATGTTGACAGAGGTTGGGTAGTGATATCAGGGTGACTTTTCGTGGTGGTTCTCCCGCACCATTTCCTGACGTTTCACTCTTCCCAGACAGGCAAACGGCTACCTTACCACTTATACATACAAACCAAAATCAGGGGAGTTTGTTTTGGTTTTATTGGGGGTTTAACGCCGTTTTAAACATTATTTCAGTTATAGCACGGCGACAGTTTAAATATTCATGATCCCTGGGTAAACAAACCAGTACTAGGCTAGGAAATGTGCCTTGCCCGAGGGCATTCCACCATGACCGTCGAGTCGCGACTGGGGATCGAACCACTTGAGTGGATTGACGTTAAAACATTTTTAGAAATGGAGAAATAATTATTGGGATTCTTTTTCTTTTTTTTACAATGTTGTTGTAAACTAGTGTTCTCTTCAGAATCAGCGATATATATCGCTGTAACTATCGAAATGGTCAAAAGTCCAGGTGACAGGTCGCTCATGCTGAGCCATTTGTTCTTTTGAAACATTGTCCTCAATTATATTCAGCAAATATACTTTCATGTATCGAGATTTTCTATAGTTTGCCTAAATGTTTTTTAAGTCATCTGCGGTATAATTGATAAACGTTGGATAGGGAAGGTAATCAAACGAAAAAGGAATCCGCCGTGGTCGAGTGGTTAGCGTCGGGGATTTGAAACGCGGTGTCCCAGGTTCGGTGTCGCGGCACGACGATCATGGAGGAGTGCCCTTGGGCAAGGCACAATTTCCCAGCCTAGTACTGGTTTGTTTACCCAGGGATCATGAATAAGTGAACCGTCGCCGTGATATAACTGAAATAATGTTGAAAGCAGCGTAAAACCCCAATCAAACAAACGAATGATTGATTGGAGTTTAACGCCATTTATAACATTTTCTCAGTCATATCACGGCGGCCAGTTCACCTACTCATGTGTTTCCTGGTTTTCTAAGACCAGTACTCCACACAACAATCTTCCCAAGCAACTGGCTGCTTTTCCACATAGACTTAGCCCATTGGTGGAAGACAAATGACGCATGTCGCATTGACTTTTATCAAACGTCGGAAAGAAAGTTGGCCGAGCCGGGTCGATTCGAACACACAACCCCTGGATTGACAGCCCGCGTCGCTACCGACTGAGCTACCGGGGCTCGGCTCAAACAAACGAAAATAATCAAACGAAAACGAAAGTATTACCCTTTGTGTTCACAGCCGTGAGTAACGACCACCCCTCCTTTCATGTCACTGGAGTTGGCGTTGAAACACCCCGAATCCACGCACTCATTACAATAGACTGTTATCACCATGACAACAAATGAAACTGTATGAAATATCAACAGATAGTAATATATAAATATTTAATGAGTATAGATGAGCGATGCTCCAGTACGACCAACCTAATGATATTTACGACATGTGAGAGATAAGGATCTGCTTACATCCACAATGCTAACTGATCCGAATGAGTACTATTTGACAGAGGTTTAGTGTAACCTTCTGTGACTAAATGTTGACCAGTGCAGTACAAGATCAATCCACACATTTGTGATGTTTAATCCGGGTCCATACTGGTCGAAAAAGAAAAACCTTTTGATGATTTTTCCTAGAGTACGGACATGTATTGTTTGTTTTTGTTATGTCCCAATTCTTCAAAATACATATATCAGTATGTCCGTTTTCCATTTCCCACATATAGTCGCTTTCTGACGCCTCTGCAGCAGACAACTTTTGGAAACATTGTGGTAAAAGAAGAAATTGCTCAAAACGAGCCATTTCTCCTTTTGCCACAATGTTTTCAACTTGAATAAGTAATAATATATTCATCTACAGAGATTTTTACATTTTTGTCCCGATGTCATCGAATTCGACTGCTGCAAAAATGTTGTTTGTGGGAAAGGGTTAAGTAATGTTTGTTCATGCATATTAGTTGGTTACTGGAAATCGTGGAGGGGGTCACAAGACAAATATGAAGACATCGCCTATGATTTCAGTAACGATGATATGAGGACATCGCCTATGATTTCAGTAACGATGATATGAAGACCTCGCCTATGATTTCAGTCACGATGATATGAGGACATCGCCTATGATTTCAGTAACGATGATATGAAGACATCGCCTATGATTTCAGTAACGATGATATGAAGACATCGTCTATGATTTCAGTAACGATGATATGAAGACATCGCCTATGATTTCAGTAACGATGATATGAAGACATCGCCTATGATTTCAATAACGATGATATGAAGACATCGCCTATGATTTCAGTAACGATGATATGACATATGACGATTTCCCGTTAACCCTTTCTCACATTCAAACGCTTTCTGACATCCCTCTGCAGCAGACGACATTTGTAAACATTTAGGTGAGAATGGGAAAATGTTCATAATCCGGGTCGATACATTACGCAGAGGCCATTATGTTGGTTTTCTCGCGGGACGCTCATATCTATTATATTTTACTTTGTATTAATACAACTTTTTAATTATCAAATGTTCGACCACGTGGTCTTTATCAAGATTTAATAAAATCTTAAATCTTAAATCTTGATAAAGACCAAGTGCTCGAACACTTTGATATTTAAAGAGTTATATTGATGCAAAGTGTTTTACTGACTTTCTTCCCTGCAGCTGAGGAAAAAATTACATACACACACGATGTGAACCAAGAAAAGAGGTAAATAAGACACATTAACAAAAAAAGGTTTTAATGTATTGGATAGTAAAGCAATCAGTGCGTGCCTTGATGTTGAATCCGATAGTTAAGCAAACGCCATCCTCGGTCATTAAACCTTTTAACCATACAGCAAATCTGCAGCAGACAACATTGAAAACATCAAGGAAAAAGTATGGCAACTTTGGTTATTATAAGCAAACAAGTGATACAGTCATTCCAATAAAAAAGCGACGCATTAGTTCTGATTCCTATCAGAACTGCTGTAACACTGTTTTATAAAAATGATATTGTTTCGAGTTAAATGATTTATTCGAATGATCACATGGTCGAGTGTCCTGTACTTACATAGTATTTCACAAACAAACATAGTATTTCACAAACATAGTATTTCACAAACAAACATAGTATTTCACAAACAAACATAGTATTTCACAAACATAGTATTTCACAACATAGTATTTCACAAACAAACATAGTATTTCACAAACAAACATAGTATTTCACAAACAAACATAGTATTTCACAAACATAGTATTTCACAAACAAACATAGTATTTCACAAACAAACATATAGTATTTCACAAACAAACATAGTATTTCACAAACAAACATAGTATTTCACAAACATAGTATTTCACAAACATAGTATTTCACAAACAAACATAGTATTTCACAAACATAGTATTTCACAAACATATAGTATTTCACAAACATAGTATTTCACAAACATAGTATTTCACAAACATTAAAGATCACCTCGGTGATGTAGTGGTATAGCGTCCGCCTCAAGAGCGAGGGATCGCGGGTTTGATCCCGGGTCATTCCAAATACTTTAAAAATGTTAGTAATGGCTCCCTTCCTTGACGCTCAGGGTTGCGGGGTTAGTGTTACGACTGATTAGCTGGTGTCAGGCTCATTGTAACAGTAGAACTGGTAACTTACCCAGGAAACGCCGTGATATAACTGAAAATGTGTTGAAAGCCGCATAAAGCACCAAACTATCATATTTCTCAGAATTATAAAGAAGAACCGCTTACCCATTAGAATAAGAACTCCCATGTTTATTTGTATCTCCTCTGGCTATATCCCAAATAGTTCATATACAGCTGTAATAGATTCTTCAACACACAACAATATAATAATTGTTAAAGAGAAAGAACCCCGCATAATAAACTTGTTCATAAAA
This sequence comes from Serripes groenlandicus, assembly GCA_031761405.1. Classification (NCBI taxonomy): domain Eukaryota; kingdom Metazoa; phylum Mollusca; class Bivalvia; order Cardiida; family Cardiidae; genus Serripes; species Serripes groenlandicus. The sequence continues at coordinate 66,542,272 of JASEVX010000007.1, read as the reverse complement.
ACATGTTTCATCGTACAGCTATGTTAAGGAGGTGCGGAAACTGTATTCATTCTTTTCTCAGGGTCCACGCTTCCTTTCTATCTCAGTTATATTTATTAACCTCTCCTACATAACGACGCAATTCTACGCATCTTCTTCATAAGATGACTTTTGAAAATATTGTGGCAAAAGTAGGAAATAATCATAAAGAGCAATTTCACCTTTCATCACTGTACAGAGGTCCACATAAGGAGGGGTATTCAGCACTTTTTTCCACAATGTCTCTCTTATTATTAAAGCAAACCCTATGCTGTGGGTACTCAAAAGAATCGTCTCACTGAGACAATTCTTTTGAGTACCACAACATAGGGTTTAATGGTCAAATAAGGATTTCAGAACATGCCAAACGCCCCTTATCTGGAGCCCTGATCACATATTTTCCAAGTCTATTCAATAATTATACTTAAGTTCATTACGGTAATAAATATAAAAATATATATATTATTGCTTAGATACGTCCACATTCACGCTTGCTGCTGCGTTCAGTAATTTTTACAGTAACAAACGAAACAGTAGCCAATCCACCAATCCAATAACAGCCTTTTCCCCACCTCTGGCACGAAACGTTACAAACCCTGAGCTACCAAACTGAGTTTTCTTATTTCAAAATACAACGCATTTTGAACCCAAGTTCTTTTTAGTAGATACATCTATCCATTTCCCTTTTTACAAACGAAAGCAGACGAGTTTTCAAAACTTAGATCTACCAGACTGCTGATCTGTTTCACAATACAGCTCTTTCTGAACCAAGTTATTTGTTATAGGATATATCTATCCATCTCACTTATGCAAGCGAAAGCAGACTAGTTTACACAACTTTGAAGGAAAAGTGAGATAACTTCCCTTTACCAAAAATGTTTTCAACATGTTATGTATATAGAGATGCATCCAAATATAATGGGGGAAAAGGAAAAAAAACGATACTTCTTTTTCGGATAAGTATCAAAAAGCAGACGACCCTAAAAAAGAAACATCATAGACAAGGATATCTTACCATCAGCGAAATTTTGTATTCATCTTTTCAATTACGCGTTTCCGGTTGGATCACACCGAACACAGTAACCATTTCTTCTAACATGCAGACGCATTTTGACGCAACTGCAGCAGACTGTTTTTGAAAAACGTTGTGACTCGAAGATAAATTGCTCATAATAAGCAATTTCTCCTTTTTGCCGAGCCACGGTAGCTCAGTCGGTAGCGACGCGGGCTGTCAATCCAGGAGTTCGAATCTCAGCTCGGCCAACGCTCTTTCCGACGTTTGACAAAAGTCACTGTGACATGCGTCATTCGTCTTTCACCAAGGGGCTGTTAACAGTCTATGTGGGAAAAGCAGCCAGTTGCTTGGAAAGTATGTTGTGTGGTGTACTGGAGTGGGAAAACCAGGAAACGCATGACTAGGTGAACTGGTCGCCGTGATATGACTGAATAGTTGTTGAAAACGGCGTTAAACCTTAATCAATCAAACCTTTTGCCACAAATTTTGCAACTCTATTCAATGATTATACTTTCATTTAAAGCGACTGAACTCCAGATACCCAACTGTCGAAAAAAAAAATCCAATTTTAAGAAAATAAGTGTTATTTTTGTATTTGGGGCATTAAAATATGATAACTGACATATTACATACCCCTATAATCGATGAGATTTTCTTGACTTCGATACTTTTTCCATCGCAAATTCTACCCTGTCAGTAACGGGGTAAGTATTCTTAAATAGGAATGAATGAATGAATGTATATTGTTTTATGGCGCATCGACAGCTAAGGTCATTTAGCGCGCGATTAAATTTAATTAGTCATGTTCCCTGGGTAAACAAACCAGTACTAGGCTAGAAAATGTGCCTTGCCCAAGGGCACTCCACCATGACCGTAGTGCCGCGACTAGGGATCGAACCCGGGACACCCGGTTTCGAAATCTTAAATAGGAAACCCCTTCATCGGGACAATTGAAAACAACTCAAGTTCACTTTATTGATAAAAAACGATACATTTTCTACCCTGGTTTTACTTGGATAACATAAAGAATAACATTTAGGGCGAATTAGAGGTTTTCGTGCCATCTGGATTTCAGTCGCTTTAAAGCCATTTTACTAAGGTTTTGCCAATATATTTTTAAAGTCGTCCGCTGCATATTTTGTTGAACGTGGGAAAAGGTTTATAAATAAAGAAGTGATGGCACATGCGGTTGCTGGGTTCATATGAGCCGTCCCGCGAGATAACCAACATTACTATTGCCTCTGCGTAATGTATCGACTCAGATCAGCCTGCGCAATCCGCGCGGGCTAATCCGGGCCGACACATCCCGTTCGTCTCAGGGGGATAGAGGTATAGAGTACTGATTCCTGAAACAGAAAATCCACAGGAGGCGAAAAGTGTCTATCCGGGTAAGCCTGTGCGGCATGCTTAGCCTGATTCGAGTCGATACTTTACGCAGAGTCCACAATGTTGGTTTTCACGCGGGACGGCTCATGTTACGACTGATGCGCTTGTATCAGGATAGACCATACCCAGCACTACTGATAATAAACACGTGGATTGATTGGGGTTTAACGCCGTTTTTAACATTTTTTCAGTTTTATCACGGCGGCCAGTTCACCTACTCGTGCATTTCCTGGTTTTCTCACACACCAGTACTCCACATTACAATCTTCCCAAGCAACTGGCTGCTTTTCCACATATACTTAGCCCATTGGTGGAAGACGAATGACGCATGTCGCATTGACTTTTGTCAATCGTCGGAAAGAAAGTTGGCCGAGCCGGGATTCGAACTCACAACCCCTGAATTGACAGCCCGCGTCGCTACCGATTGAGCTACCGGGTCTCGGCATCGTTAACGCATGGAACCCCGTGGTATAACTACACTACTGTTGAGAGCGACGTCTAACCCTATTTAAACAAGCCCAATTATCGGTTGGTATAACTACACTACTGTTCAGAGCGATGTACAACCGTATTCAAATAAACCCAATTATCGGTTGGTATAACTACACTACTGTTCAGAGCGATGTACAACCGTATTCAAATAAACCCAATTATCGGTTGGTATAACTACACTACTGTTGAGAGCGACATACAACCGTATTCAAATAAACCCAATTATCGGTTGGTATAACTACACTACTGTTGAGAGCGACGTACAACCGTATTCAAACAAACCCAATTATCGGTTGGTATAACTACACTACTGTTGAGAGCGACGTACAACCGTATTCAAATAAACCCAATTATCGGTTGGTATAACTACACTACTGTTGAGAGCGACGTACAACCCTATTCAAACAAACCCAATTATCGGTTGGTATAACTACACTACTGTTCAGAGCGATGTACAACCGTATTCAAATAAACCCAATTATCGGTTTGTATAACTACACTACTGTTCAGAGCGATGTACAACCCTATTCAAATAAACCCAATTATCGGTTGGTATAATTTACTCACTTTGGAACCTAGTTGTAATATCATACAACAGTTTTTCTCGGATATACCGTTAGAACCGAACTATGCCGATATTTCTCCCAGTAAAACAGGAGGGTTATTAAATCGCAACAAGCTACTTGGCTTGCACATGAGCAAAATATGCTTTATGGAAGGGTAGAAATTTGCCTGAAAATGATTTCTACGAGTACTGGTGCGAGAAAGTAAAGTTAAGGAAAACGCGCTACATGCATTTGGACAAGGCATTTGTCTACCTTTCTACATATATTAGTTAGCCTAATTGTGTTAGATTAAAGAAGCTTGTCTCAATGACCTTTGTCAATAATCGGAAATAATGAGTGTTCCTGGATCGCCAATCCTAGTAGTTGCCGACTGATCTATCGCGGCTTGATACAACTAACTGTGATGGTTACACCTTGCACTGTGTTAGGAAAATAAGTATATACCCTAGATCTACATTATGCAGAACGACCAGGCTTTACCATATTGCATTCACAGACGATTAAGTGGTATTGTCTGTTACCCCTTTATATGTAGTTACATTGCTTTCAAAAGTCGTCCGCTGGATGAGTGAAAATGCGCGGCCTCCTCGGTTGTGGGAGGTCATGGGTTCGATTCGGGGCCTCGTCTTATCAAAGACTTAAACACTGATAGTAATTGCAACTTCCCCGTATTGGCGCTACGGATTGTTGAGTAAGCATTTCAACTGACGTTTGATATCAGGATGAATTGACCAGAAGTATTGGAAACTTACGATTTTATCACTGGCTAGTTTTTCATAATGCACGTTTTAATATAAATAAATTACGAAGCCGAAATTACATCAATGAGTTTAGCATAAATCGAGGGATCTCTTGAACATGTGGATGACTCGAAGTCATTTATGGGTCCCTTTATATACTTCCGTTCGAGTCAACGAATGTCCTCTGTATATTGGCGGTATATCAATCGATTCCAACAATTTTATAACACTTCTTTTATAAGGCAGGGATGCTTAATTTTTGACGTTCAGTATAGACGGTCCCATTTTGAAACGAGAAAACGGTGCCCTAAACAGAAACTGACATGATATAGATAGTTACGGTAAGGAGAATAGAGGTTGTGGATATGCGTATGTGAAGCAAGTGTTACAGATTTTTTTAAAGGTAAAACTTTTAATCATTTTTTTAAAATACTGTATTTCAATAGCTGTAATCATTTCTATTATTGTTTATTTTCTTATCCGTAGAACAAAATATGATATGATGATAAATGACAATTTGAATTTTTATTTATTTTTATTTACCGTAGAATTAAATATAATTAAAACTGACAATTTGACTTTTTTTGTTACTATACACATTTGCATGAAAATTTAATTTAATTTTAGCTTTGATAATGAGTAACCTTTTCAAAAACGCTGACGCATGTTGACGCATCTGCAACATGGCGGGATTCTAATAATTGTATAAGCATTCTCATATATTATCATCGTCATTATTATTATGTTCTATTATTATTATTATACCCCCTTCAAAGAAGAGAGGGTATATAGGAGTCACTGTGTCGGGCAGTCTGTCTGTCTGTCGGTCGGTCGGTCGGTCCGTCGGTCGGAAGCCAATTTTGTCAGGCCTATTTCTTACAAACCACTCGGTGGAATTCAATAAAATTTTACATGAAGGTTTTTTACCAAGAGGGGATGTGCATATCCCAAAGAGGTTACAATTGCATGATATTTCACAGAGTTATGGCCCTTTTACTAATTAAGTTATGGTGTAGGTCAAGGTGCTGTTTAGGGGGTATTTATCATCTTCAGTGATAGTTCCAGTTATTATTATTTTTCTTCTTATTATTATTATTTTTATTATTTTATTATTTGTAATATTATTATTATTATTATAATTAGTATTATTATAGTATTATGAAACACTAAAATCAACCGATCTATTATTCAAAATGGTAAACTGTTTGCCGCGTATAAACGTAACCTAACTCTTCTCCACCGTATCAACTATGCAGCAGACGACTTTGAAAACGTTTAGACACAAATATTGAAAATAAAGTTAAATGAAAGTTTTCGATAGAGTTGGAAACATTGTGGCAAAATGAGAAACGTCTTTAGCTACAGTGTTTTTCATAAGTCGTCTGTTGCAGAGGCGTGAGTGAGAAAGCGTCTGTGGGTTAACCCTTTCCCTCATATAGACGCTTTCGGACGCCTCTGCAACAGACAGCTTTTTGAAAACATAGTGACAAAAGGAGAAATTGCACAAAACGTGCAATTTCTCCTTTTTGCCACAATGTTTTCCACTTTTCGTCATAGGTTATCCATTCAATTATGGAGATTTTCTATGTTTTTAATAAAATGTTCAAAGTCGTTTGCTGCAGAATTGTCGTATGAGGGAAAGGGTTAAAACCGCTAGGAGTAGGATACACAATCCGATCTCTGTTGCGCAATTCCGGTACCATATAAATAGAATAAACAAATATAATATGTTTTATTAAGGTAATAGGCGCCCTGAAAAGGGCATGTTACAATAACAATGTTCATGTATATAAAAAAAAATCTCAGTTTAAAGCAATCTGAGAAAACGAATTATGAATTAGTATGATGATATACACATGTACCCACATGCAGAAGCAATCACAGATTAACCCTTTCCCTCATACGACAATTCTGCAGCAGACGACTTTGACCATATTTTGACAAAAAATAGAAAATCTCTATAATTGAATGGATGACCTATGACTAAAACTGGAAAACATTGTGGCAAAAGGAGAAATTGCTATTTTTCAAAAATCCTTCTGCTGCAGAGGCGTCAGAAAGCGTCTATATGAGGGAAAGGGTTAACCGTTAACCGTGCTTTTTTTCTTTTTAATTCTTATTATTTATATTAGAGAAAATTTGAGAAAAACATGCATTTGACAAGGTTTCAAATCCGGATGATCCCGTGATCAGCGGGTTCTGCATTTGGGATTTTTCCATACAAACTGCGCGAATACTGGAAAAAGACATCAAACGTGATAAAGATATAAAATACGGATGATTTACGTCCCTTTTCCGATACTGGCCCCTACTCGAATGATAATTATATAGAAAAAATCGTTTTCGGAAACGGAAGAAAAATCTGCAAAATATTACTTGAAAAATTCTAACAAGTTTTCTGATATTATCATACAAAAAGTATCGTTATTCGGGGCTTTGCAAGTAGTGACGATCCAGATCACACTGCCCCATTGTGGAATACGATCGGGGTCTTCCGTTTTGGCCATTTGCCCTCACAAGCATCCCGTAAGCTTTAGGAGAGCTGTCAAGAACATAACCGATTTAACAAGTTTTTTTTTATTTTGATTAACCCTTTTACCAACTTACACAACAGGCTACTTTAAAAAACGTGCCCGAAAAAAGCACTGCGCTTGAATGAAAGTATACTAATTTAAAAGAGTTAATAACATTGTGGCAAAATATGTTTTTTAAAAAGTATCTGCGGCTGCTGATGCGTCAAAAGACGTCTGCATTGACCATTAATTTGAAGGTCGATTTTCGTGATTTCATGGATTTTTAGCCATTCAGAAAGTGTTGTCATTTTTATCAAATTTGAGCCGTTCCGCGTAAAATAACCCGCACATACGCTTTTCGCCGTTTGTGGATTTTCTGTTTCAGGAATCATTACTCTGTACCTATATTCCATTGAGACGGAATGTGTTGGCCAGGATCAGTCTGCGCGGACTGCGCAGGCTGATCTGGGTCGATACATTACGCAGAAGCCATAATGTTGGTTTTCTCGCGGGACGACTCATTTATTGCAATGTTTGGTGAATACCGACCCTGACCACTACTACTAGTAACTATCTGTCGTATATATAAGTGTATTGAATCTGTTATAATAATCATAAAATGATATCGTGCCACATATTTCGACTACAGATTCAAATCTAGAAAGCTATTTCTGTTGTTCATTTTACAACGTACGCTATATGACCTCACAACGACCGGTAAATAGTCCCCATGACGAGAACTGCGAGGCTAAATGTATTCTTCCGCCCACGAAATAGACCCAAAATAAGTTAATTGAGTTAGAGACACATTGTCACCAAAATATGAACCTTTCTTACCAATAAAACCGTGTGCCGAGTGCGTTTATTGAATATTGCAATACACTTTTAGTTCGATATTAAAGGAATTGTTGTGTCGACGTACACTGTATCTCATTGCAGACGAATCCGTGCTAAAGAAATGTCCCACTTCAGCTTGATTTATTTTAGGATAAAACAACCTAAATGGTTTGTGCGACAATCATAGATTCATGTCAACCTTCGCATTCGTGCATATGATCTTAATCTACACTCTTCTCTTATTGGTCAGAGAAATTTATCAAAAGACTTCTGACAAAAATATAAATTTAAAATGTCTTGTTTTGTCAGTGTTACAAATCAACTATATTCAACAATTATAGAGATGACCACTTGTTTGCATATATACATTGATTTCCTTTACTACTTGTTTCGCAAATCACGGACACAATCGTCGGTTTGATTAAAATGGAAGGATTTTAGCGCCGTTGGTCGCAGACAGCAGAATCTCGCTTATTGCAGATTAATTTATGAATGAAAAACTTCGGGGGAATTTAATGTGGTCCCTTACACCAGGGGGCCGGTTATACCAGATGGTCGGTAGTATATGTTTGACTGTATTTTCAACGTCATCTGGTAAATTGTTACCTTGCACCTTGTTACGTTAGACGCCCATATCTTTATAACAATTAAAGTGTTTTTTCTAAACTAAACGATATTCTAAGAGGGGATTCAATGCCTGAACAAGTTTAAAATAGTTTGTTCTTAGAAATGGAGAAACAGACTTAGGGTGGTTAAAAATGTATATTTTGTTCCTTCTTTCCCTGGTCTACCCTTCTTGGATTAGATATGTGGGAAATGGTTAAGATGAATCTTGTCGCTTTTATCTGTCAAATATCAACACAGTGTAATTTCTCCTGAGAAACAGCTTGAGGAGAAATACAGCCGTTCTAAGCGTTCTGTGGGGGTTAACATTATATGAGCCGAATTACGAGAAAACAACACTATGGACTCTGCGTAATGTATCGACTTAGATAAGCCTACGCAGTCCGCGCATGCTTAACCGGGCCGACACATTCCGTCTCAGGGGGATAATAGTATACAGTAATGTTTACTGAAACAGAAAATCCACAAGAGGCGAAAAGTGTCTGTCCGGGTTAGCCTGCGCGGCATACTTAGGTTGATCCGGATCGATACTTTACGCAGATTCCACAATGTAGGGTTTTCTCGTGGGACGGCTCAATTATCACGAGAGGCACGCATTCTTGAAGGCAGGTAACATTTGAAATGTGAATGGAGAACTTGCTCGTAACGTTTTAATTTCGTTAGAATAGGGGATTTGTTTTAACTGTCGTTCTAAAGATGGTTTCGGCCTACAGACGTTTTGTTTCGAGATTTAATTCTGCATTGCAAAAATATCCATAACAAATAAACAAATGTGTTTCATTATTAATTTAGAATTCGAATTAGAATGATACTGTGAACGATTGGTGAACACAGGTCCTGGTATTGTGTGTCACGATTATTTATTTCATCACTAATCATTTTCAGGAATACAGAATGGCAGACGCTAAAATCATAGGTGCTTTTATTTTAGTGTTTATTAATTTGATTTGGATAAACAACGTACAGACAAAGAAGGAAATACCAAAGATGGTGAGTTCCGAATGCCGCTTACGACATGTACAAATCGTTCTCCGGGTGAAGAATTGCGTCCCTTTGCGCATCGTTACTCGCGCATGTGGCGGCGCATGCGCATCATACACGACAACGTCCGTAAGTGATCCTAGCAAGCTGGAGGCGAACTGTGATTGTTGCCAATACGTCGGTCGTAGAAGAAAATACTTTGCTGTCAGATGTTTTACGAATAAAAAGAAGCGGAGGTCGATCAAGATTGCATCTTTCACGCTGCCTAAGAGATGTAGTTGTCGACCATGTTCAGCTATTTCCAACCGAATAGTGTCGGCAGAACAATTCATTTTTCAGACAAGTCCAATCCTTGGTGACTCAATCAACTCTAAAACGTTCAAAAGATCGACAGTTAATAATTCTTCATACATTATACATGGATAGTTGGCCGTATGTCTCGCGCAACAAAACCGATCTCATTAAAATCAGATAATTATACGCCGCTGTACGTATGTTGCATCTGACTGCACTGCATAACAGGTCGTTTCGAATTGACACTTCACACTTAAATTCTCATAAGCAGGTGCTCGGGTTTTATTTGTACAATAAAATCGCACGATACAACCAACGCTCTGTTCGGAAATCTCGACAATCATCGCTTCTCTATATATTTAATTTATATGGGTTATCGCACATGTTTTATACCGAACGATTTGATAATCTACATTTTAATTGGCTGACGTAAAGGTCAATCTGAGCCGACCTGTTTGGGGCAGTCATCAGATATAGTGGTGTATAGGTCTGGTTTCAATGAGCTTGGAATTACTATACAAATGTGCCGAAAATAACTAAGAGAAAAGATCTTATGCGGTACCAAGAAATAAATTATTGGACGCAATTTCTCGCATTTCTTTTTCGAAGCCTTGTGAATATTTCGTTTATTTCCCATACAACACTCGACATGATTACGTTCGAAAGTGTTTTTGTTACTTGGGTACAGAAATAAAAAGGATAAAAACAAATGTTATGATTGACTTGTTAAACACCACTTTGACTCCCCGCATATAGGCGTGTCAAACTCCAGCTTGGCCAACATTCCTTTCGACGTTTGGCAAAAGTCAATTGGCTAAAAATTAGAAAAGCAGCCAGTTGTTTAGAAAAAAATAAATGATATAATATCACTTGCAATTAACAAGCAAGAAAGCAAGGCACAATTCAACTGTTTACACTTTCTCGTTTGTCTTATTATCCAACGATATATTCCATGTTTATGATGTCAACGAACCTTAATTCATCCTCCTACGTTCTAATCAGAACTACTATTTGTTATATGTGAAATAAGTAAAGGTTATTACTACGAATAAAAACACCATCTATCTAAATTTTATTTCGAGACAAAATGTTTTCTGTGGCCTTTAGCCAAATATCACGATTTTGATGGCGTAATTTAACACTTTTATTTATCCCCTTTCTCCGGATAGAAACCAAAGCTTTTGTATCTTTTTATACTCTCTTATGATGTCTCCAAAGCAGACCCGACACTTTGCCTTTTAAATCTGACTGGGACAAGAGAGATTTTTATTTAATATAATTTTCCATTTGTTCCGCTGCCGGGATTTGAACCCACAACCCTTAGGACGTGTATGTTTGTATTGTGTTTTATGCCGCTTTCAACAGTTATGTATTCATATCACTACGTCTCCTCGGTAAATTACCAGTTCTACTGGTACGTTTATCCTATCACCAGCGCATAAGTCGTAACGTAATGCTATCCCCGCACACCTGAGCACAATTGATTGATTGTTTGGTGCTATTAAGCCGCTTTCAACACATTTTCAGTAATATCACGGCGTTTCCTGGGTAAGTTACCAGTACTTCTGGTCCATTTATCCTGACACCAGCAAGCCATTCGTAATGCTAGCCCCGCGGCCCTCCTGAGCACCAAGCAGGGCAGCTATTCCTACCATTTTAAAAGTCTTTAGTATGACCCGACCAGGGATCGAACCTTCGACCTCCCGCACCCAAGGCGGACACTCTACCACTGCACCACCGAGGAGGTCCACCTGAGAAAAAGGGAGGGGAGTCTCACTACCATTTGGTATGACCCTGGTCTCCCTCTACTTATGCTCGACTAACTACTGCACCACTGAAGCACGTATCTTATAGATAATGAGGAGTAAACTAGATTTTAAACCAGCATCATGGCCTCTGCGTTATGTATCGACCTAGCGAGAAACGTGCCTACTCGGGTAAAGCCTGCGCGGCATGCTTATGTTGATCCGGGTCGATACTTTACGTAGAGACCACAATGTTGACTTTCTCGCGGGACAGCCCACTTCCGTGGGAATCCGACGATGGCTACTAAACTAAATATGTTTTATTCTGATATTCCTATGGACTTTTCCAAATGCACAGCTGGAATTTTGTTTATTAAAAAGTCAGTATTGAAAGGATTAATCGCCCATTTGAAACCGATCGTGAAAAAAAGAATTAATGTTCTTTAGATACGGTTATTTTTACAACTTAGATTTTCAAAGACCTTACGGGTTTCACGACACTCTTATTTCTTGCATTGAGAGAACCAATGACCGATGGTTATGTGAACTGCCTATCGTGATGTAATCCTTTCCCACCTGCGACAATTCTGCAGCAGACGACTTTGAACATATTTTGTCAAAAAATAGAAAAATCTTTATAATTGAATGGATAACCTATGACAAAAAGTTGAAAACATTGTGGCAAAAGGAGAAATTGCTCGTTTTAAGCAATTTCTTCTTTTGTCACTATGTTTTCAAAAAACCGTCTGCTGCAGAGGCGTCAGAAAGCGTCTATATGAGGGAAATAGTTTAACTGAAATACTGTTGAGAATGGCGATAACTTCATAAAATCAAATTAACGATCATTTTCAGATATCGTTCGATGTCGACACGAACCAATACTCAAGAAAGCAATTTATTAACTGTAAAACGCCTTAATGCCTTGTGGTTAACCCTTTTCCTCATATAGACGCTTTCTGACGCCTCTGCAGCAGACGGCTTTTTTAAAAACATAGTAACAAAAGAAGAAATTGCACAAAACGTTCAATTTTTCCTTTTGCCACAATGTTTTCCACTTTTAGTCATAGGTTATCCATTCAATTATAGAGATTTTCCATTATTTGACAACATATGTTCAAAGTCGTCTGCTGCAAAATTGTCGTATGAGGGAAAGGGTTAAACAGTTAATGCCCGTGTCACAATGTGTTAAGACTATTAAATTGTAATTGTATTTTGATGACATTCTCTACTGAAATCAGCCGTCCACGAGAAAACCAATAGTGTGGACTTTGCGTAAAATATCGATCCGGATCAGCCAAAGCATGCCGCGCAGGCTAACCAGGACAGACACTTTTGACCTTCTGTGGATGTTCTGTTACAGGATTCATTACTCTATACCTTTGTCCCGCTGAAACGGAATGTATCGGCCCGGATTAGCCTGCGCAGATTGCGCAGGCTGATTTGGGTCGATACATTACGCAGAGACCATTAAGATGGTGTTCTCGCGGAACGGCTAAAATGTATAGGTGTTGCTTTTTAATTGTAACTTGATTACGACTAAATACAGTTTAAACAGCCAGAACAAGAAACGTTTAGGTAATTACCTGGTAACATTAATGTCTGCGGAAATAGAAGTTTACCCTTTCCCCTCATACTGACGACATTTGACTTTTAAGATGCAAACATTTGATAAGTTTGTTGTAAAATTTGACATTGTGCTCAAATCATCATTCACATCCCCCACACACAAGTCTATTTACAGCTTTATTAAAAGCATACGCCGAAATCCCGATGTAAACAGTTTTCCTTGAATACTTTCAAATAGATGCATCATCAAGTAAACTGTTAATAGATCGATCAATCAAATCACCTGATATGTAATGTTCCGCCTCTTCCAAATTAAAAGTATTTAATGGAAATAATGGAATATCGGGACAAAGAAAATTCAAAAATCTATACAAACAAGAGGGTCATGACTCATTACATCGCTCACCTTAGAATGTGCAATTTAAGAAACGATTGATATCTACAGAATAAATTGAAATTGCATTATATGTGCAGTATGTCCTCATCCATAGCAGCCATGTGTTTCCACACATCAAAATAATTAAAACACATTTTGTCGAGTGATCTTAAGATTATTTCAGCACAAGTATATTTTTACAGAAAAACAAAATGGCTTGAATAACTTTTGTTGAGACATTTGACGAACATTTCTGCCAGCTAACGTTGGAATCAAACGTACAATTTTAGGAGAGAATTTTGAAGTTTTTTATATTACGTCCTTACAGCACTCGCTAGGTTACCACGTTTTCCAACCAATCAATATAATTACAGGGTCCCCAAGGAACATTACTGTATGACTATCTTTAAATCAGACTTGCATTTTCAGAGCAGAGGAATTTATGGTTTTGTCAATGTAGTCTTATTCTCATGTCACCCGGCGGCCATGTCTTTCAGCTGCAACAGTGTTAGTAGAGGGTCACAACAGGAATTTTCCGACCAAATAATCTTGAAATTAGACAAGAGGACCATGATAGTCCAATGTTCCAACGATATGCATACAAGGAAAAGAAACAAGGCTGTCGATAATATCAATCAATTATGAGAAAAAGTTCATCGAAGTGTTTGAAGAAACTAAACTACTAATCAAACTCCATTGAAAATACCTCTGTGTTCCTTGCTTTGTAAAAAGGAAGATAACTCATTAATAAATAAATTAAAAAGTATTGTACTTGTAATGTCCCATTACCTGGTGCCACCGTTACACTTGAAGGGTTGAGTAACCTTATCGTCGCCGATTCGTACCGATCCGCGCAGATTATAATACATAGACGTTAGTACGCGAAACTAGCGAATAACTTTTGATGTATTAATCCATCGAACGAAATATACGTTCAACCCATGAAATCTACCCCCGGGTTTACTGGTATATTTGTGTACCATGCTTTGTAATGTAAATATGCTATCCGTCGTCGAATAACCAGTCCGAAAACCAGCCTGAGCCTCATCAATTTTACTAAACTGTTCAGCCCATGTACAAAGTCTATCATATATTATATTTGAAAATAGTTTATACATAACGTTGATTAGGGAAATACACCTATGATTTAAAGGATCTTCTTTAGAGCCTGACTTGTGTACAGGGACAATAATGTTATCCACCTAAACATCCGGGAAAATACCTGTATTCAAAATCGTATTAAATAATCGACGTAGGATCAGAGTTATGGCTCGTCTTGAGTATTTAAAAATGCGTTCGTATTCATTATTATGTATGTTCCCATCCCAAGCCATTTCACTAAGAATTGGCTGATCATCTTTAAACAGTAAACCTCGAAAATAATTCCGCCATATATCAGAGTCTATGCGCAGGGGTTCTTTTTTACTATTATTGGGCTGGCTCCCTTTTAGTAATTTCAAAAAGGATCTTGGGTTATTACGAGACTTCCGCTTTTATATCTCGGAGAAAGGCCATTACCTCGCTATCCTTGATGTCTCTGGTCGATCGCTTGGCAGTTTTCTAAGACGGTGGTGGCGTTGATGCTGTAGATGCTACTTCAACGACAGTGTCCTCTGTTACTGGGAGCGTGGTCCGGATTGGTTTCCACATCCCTACCCAGTGTGATTAGCACTGAAAAACATATAACTAGCCGAAAAACCAAACTTACTGTCCGTGTATTGAGCGATAGCTAATCCGTTTTAATTTTACACTTCCTAGGCATGGAAAATAATCCTATTCGAGCTCTAAACAGCACCGTATCAATCCCTATTTTTCAAATTATTGAATATTGAACATTGAAAATTCGGACGTGCTACGTAAGTATGTTTGTTTGTGTGATTTATTTCGATTTTACGTCACTTTCAACATTATTTAAGTTATAGCACTCCAAAAGTTCACTTATTCATGAACGACAAATCTTGGAATTTGAAAACATTTCAAAGAAATTTTATAAACAACTTTTCTTCAATGTTGGGTACTTTGAAAACATCTTTTACTAAAGACAGCAGTTAGTAACTCTCTGCTCTAAGTCGACATTTGTTATACACTTTAACATGTCAAAGTCGTCAGTCAAACCAACTAGAGCTATCAATGAATGTGATTTATACTCATGAACTAGTAGTGAAATGATTTAGAACCACACTTGAAAAGGCAATGCTATGGATCGGGTTATTCTTGGTTTGTTCATTTTTGGATTGTCTTTCTTAAAAAATTAAAAAAAAAAAATGGTTGTGTAGTGCACAAGCTTACATGGCAATCAATATATTTATAAGTATTTGAATTATGTTGAGCGACAACATTTTGATTGAAGAGAAATAAACAAACGAACACTAGATAAATACAATCACACTTCCATTTGCTTGAACTCCATGTATTCATCAACTTTGTTCTTCAATGAACCTTATATAAACTGTTATCTCTGATGGCCTTTTTTATGGAGAAGACAGTTTGTAAACATTTGACATTGTGGGTTCTTTGTATACAGTTCATTACAAACGATACTACACTGAGTTTGAATCACTTGAAAGTCGAAAAGCATATGGTCATTTATATTGTGACACTTGAAACACTCGGTTAATATTAAGTATTGAACAGTTACGTAGTGCTCTAATAGGTTCAGTGTACTTCGTATAATATAGTTCTGAGTGGAACTGCCAATGCCACTATCAAATGGTCACTTTAGTTCGTCGAGATAATATCTAAAGCACATTCGACTAAATATCTGTTCACGAACAGGAGATCAAGAATACCTCCTCTACGATGTGTAGACTGTTGTGCCAACTGAAGAAAACTGTAATATCGAGTCAGATACAACAAGTCTTTGGTACTTCGGCTTGTTTTTCCTACGTCTATGTTTAAGTCATCAATAATAAATGTTGGAACATTCTAAGGTATTCTCTGCATCAGCTGTTCGAGATCTGCCAAGAATGTACGTAGACAAGATCTTGGTTTTATAGACCGACACAACAACTGATCTCATATTGTAATATCTTACATGGGAAAGAAGAACCATTTGGTACTCAAAAGCAGCGTCATGGAACAGATAATGCTTGAGAACTCTTATGTCTTTTCGAATGTACATACGTAGGCCACCACGACTATGTACTGAATAGCTGGATTTGCTGTCTGTTCCTATACAGCTGAAATTGTTAAATTCAGGTATGATGTTATCTGGTAACAACGAAGTTTCATTGAAGCACAGTATATGCAGGTTGCTGATATCATTTCATATGAGGCTTCAGAGAATTGATATTGAGGCTCTGGAGTTTTAAATAAACATCTGAATGTTTATGTGTAAACACGGGTACATATAGTGAGAATGATGATTCTTTTTTCATGCGATTCTTTTCATTTAGTAACTCCTTGTTGACTTTGATCTTTGTAGCTGACACCTCATCTATGCAGTGTAATCCTGCCTATCTTTATGATTGCAGTGTAAACCTGTTCATGTAAGACATTACCCGTACATGACACAACAGCAGAATCTTCTGTTTTCCCCTATTTCATGTGTATGGTCACACCCCAAGCAAGGGAGAGAGGAGATTGAGCACGTTTTGATGTGACTTTTGATGACTCTTTGCTAAGATAGAAAGGTGTTTCAACAATTTGAATAGGTGTAGATATCTTGTCAGAAAGAATTCCTCGAGGGGAAGATCTACATTCTCTGTCTCTGACTCTGTCATTATCAAATTTGAATGTACTTGGGTTTGAATGAGTCATAATATACACTGGGAGATGTCCTCAAAGGAGTAAGTACAAGTTCACAGCAATTTGGTACTAAACAACCTATGAAAAACGTAGCACACACCGAGAAATATGTGCTCAGGAAGATATGTACACACTTCTGTCTTGACCATTGTCAAGTGGCTCTAGAGAAGTGCTTTTTGTTAATACAGATTTACCTGAAAATCGTACTCGGCTTTATTCAGAACTTCTTGCAGGGATGTCTTTCGGTCCACAGTATTCAGCTGCTCATACATTGATGTCAGGGCAGTAGAGTACAGTTTCTGCATATGTGATTTTGGCGGTGATTTTAAGGGTTTGAATACCAATGTTTCATTAACTGGTAGTCGGGAGCAGTTAAACCTGCAGGATTTTCCATGTTTGCGACATGCCACATAATGTGAGTTCCTTTGCACTAAATGCAACAGGTCACACATATTGATATCATCTTCTGGAAACGTGTAAGATACTTTGCTGTCAATGATGTCTCTTATTTCGTTTTCTTCATTATCCTCAAATTTGGATATTGCATTATTCACCCAGGCCAAAATATGAACATGTACTGACCCACGATGTTGGAACTATATCCTGTATTTGTAACCAGCTATTTAATTTAATTTCACATATGAATACAGACTTCAACTACTTGCTGCATGCATTAAAACAAATACAACAAATGGATTGGGTCTTCAACTCCTTGCTGAATGCAATACAAAATACAAAGCATAGACTGGGTTTGACCAATGCAATAACATATGCAGAATGGTGCACAAACATTATAGACATATGGGAAAAGGTACATAAATATACAACATGTGTTACAAGGAAATAAATGTCACACAAAACATGAAGCTGTTATATTCATAAATCCTATTGTATATTATTCACTGTGTGTCATCACTGTCCTCAAAAAGACGATTTTTAATTGCAGGCTCTTTCATGGCATCATCAAACATAGATCAGAATGACTCCATCTTCTGCTGCATGGTAGCCTGACTGTTAAGCATGTGTGTTTCCCTTTTCTGCAGAGACACTACCTTTTACTCCAGTACAGAACTGTTAGTCTTTACCGTCTTTGGTATTGTATCTGCTGATCCTTCATTGTTTCACATTTCCAATCTTCTCAAGGGTTCTCGTAACTTCTTAATGTTCAGTCTTTGACAGATGGTATAAAGCCACCCTTAGCTGAGTGCCAGCTGTTGTTCCAATCACTGTGTTATTCTATTGACATCAGGTAGTGTGCCAGATGCTGGCGGTGTCTGATTTGTGTATTCCTTGCTGAGGATGGGTGAAAGCTGACTTAAAGTAGGAATAAACTTCCGTGTTACAGGCGCATACATGAGAACATGGTGACTTTGAGTGGACTGCTCACCACTTTCCAAAGAGTTATGTGTGCTGATAGAAGAACAGTTTGTGTGAGATTGTGTCAAAGTTGAGGAAATTTTTGACAGATAGCAAGTCTGTGTTGCTGGTTTCACTTGTTCCCTCTCCTCTTCTTGTGATTTTTCACGATGACACTTACACTTCAATAATTAGATATATCAGTACACTCAGTTACAGTGAACATACAGATTGTTTTCTACTCTCTGTAGTTGAGTTTCCGTTACCTCGACTCATTCAAAGATTATTTATTGTTTTTAATTGTTCAAAAAGTAGAAAATGATTATTTCATATAATCTGAAAATAGAAAAAATATGTTAAATCACAATCAAAACAATTATGAACTGTTGGTGTCAAACTACAATCCTTATAAAGGTCTAAAACTGCAAGAACATGATCTGCAATCAAGCAAACCAAGAGTGACTAAGATGATTTTGCTTTATCAAACACAGAAAGAATATGCATACTAAAATATCAGTTTATTTTGTTACAGATGGATTTTTAATTGTTCAAACAGTATCTTTGTATTATTTCATATACCTTAAAATAGAAATAAATGTTATTTTAAAGCACAAGTCAAATTAATTTTGAACTTTTGGTGTCAATCTACTATGTCCTAAACTGCAGGAAGATGATCACCAATGAGGCAACCAAGAGTGACCTTCGTGATTTTGCTACATCAAACACAGTAAGAAAAACAGTTAATTATTGCATTTGAGCTGAATATTAAATAATGTTTATGTTGAATTTCAGACACAATTAAAAATTATGAACTGTTGGTTTCCATCTGCAACAATTATCGAGGTCCTAAACTGTAGAAAAATTGGTCAGTAGTGAAGGTAACCAGCAGTGACCTTCATAATTATGATTATAAAAAAAATATGTATGCAAAATGTTTAAATTACTTTTGTTAAGGAATGTTCTTGGAGGTATGACATGGAACAATGTAGCTTCCTTAAAGGCATATACTTTACCACATCCTTGTATTTAAATGTTTAAGTAACTGTTAGTCCACACAGCAAAAGCCTACCTCGGGAAGATACATTGCTTTAGATCTCTGTTTGGTCGATGACGTACAAGCAATGAAGCTAAACTGAAAAGAAATTGTTACCTAGAACTGTGTGTAACGTTTTATTCCAAGAAGATGATAATGTCTAAATAACATTTTGCGTTTTTAAGAAAAAGTAAGAAAGAGCAATGACTCTGTAATTAGCTAAAAAATAGTTATGGGTCTTGTATACTGCACTTCCTGTCATTGTGCTCTACCAATGTATGAAGTTTTATTTAATTCCATCCTTTTGTTTTAAAAAGTAAGAAAGGGCAATAATTATGCAATTATCAGTGTTATGGTTCTTGTACAATGCACTGCCTTTACCTGTGCTTTACCATTAAGGTAGTTATTAAGTTATTTTCAGGACAAGAAAATGTAAAAAAGGGCAATAATGTAATTAGGAGAAATATAGTAATGGTCCCAGTACTACACTTCCTCTCACTGTGTTGTATAATCCTATGAAGTTTTAATGAATTCCGTCCACTAGTTTTCACGTTATGCAGTGGACAAGGAAAATTGCAACGGACCCATCGACGCACCGCCCAACCTAGCGCCTAACCAAACGACCGACTGAACAACCACAGGGTGACTCCAATATACCCCCTTCAAACTTTGTTTGTCGGGGGTATACACATAAATCCGTATAATTCCCAATACGGCAATAACAATATATATTATATAAACAATTCAAATGAACATATGCAACTAATACTACATGATGGCGCGACCGATTTCTATGACTGGATATAATGATATTAACTAATATAATTGAAAAGCGTTCACTGCAGATCTTGCAGATCTTGCAGAATGTTATGGTAAATATTGAACATGAAAACCATGTTCTGTAATTTGAAGCTTCTATGGAATGATAGGATAAATGTTGAACACGAAAAGAAGGTTTAGTAATAGGAAGCTACTATGTAATGATAGGGTAAATGTTGAACAACAATAAACGACTATTAGTAATAGGAAGCTACTATGGAATGATAGGGTAAATGTTGAACAACGATAAACGACTATTAGTAATAGGAAGCTACTATGGAATGATAGGGTAAATGTTGAACAATAATAAACGACTATTAGTAATCGGAAGCTACTATGGAATGATAGGGTAAATGTTAAACAACAATAAACGACTATTAGTAATAGGAAGCTACTATGGAATGATAGGGTAAATGTTAAACAACAATAAACGACTATTAGTAATCGGAAGCTACTATGGAATGATAGGGTAAATGTTAAACAACAATAAACGACTATTAGTAATCGGAAGCTACTATGGAATGATAGGGTAAATGTTGAACAACAATAAACGACTATTAGTAATAGGAAGCTACTATGGAATGATAGGGTAAATGTTGAACAACAATAAACGACTATTAGTAATAGGAAGCTACTATGGAATGATAGGGTAAATGTTGAACAACAATAAACGACTATTAGTAATAGGAAGCTACTATGGAATGATAGGGTAAATGTTGAACAACAATAAACGACTATTAGTAATAGGAAGCTACTATGGAATGATAGGGTAAATGTTGAACAATAAACGACTATTAGTAATAGGAAGCTACTATGGAATGATAGGGTAAATGTTGAACAATAAACGACTATTAGTAATAGGAAGCTACTATGGAATGATAGGGTAAATGTTGAACAACAATAAACGACTATTAGTAATAGGAAGCTACTATGTAATGATAGGGTAAATGTTGAACAACAATAAACGACTATTAGTAATAGGAAGCTACTATGGAATGATAGGGTAAATGTTGAACAACAATAAACGACTATTAGTAATAGGAAGATACTATGTAATGATAGGGTAAATGTTGAACAATAATAAACGACTATTAGTAATCGGAAGCTACTATGGAATGATAGGGTAAATGTTAAACAACAATAAACGACTATTAGTAATCGGAAGCTACTATGGAATGATAGGGTAAATGTTGAACAACAATAAACGACTATTAGTAATAGGAAGCTACTATGGAATGATAGGGTAAATGTTAAACAACAATAAACGACTATTAGTAATAGGAAGCTACTATGGAATGATAGGGTAAATGTTGAACAACAATAAACGACTATTAGTAATAGGAAGCTACTATGTAATGATAGGGTAAATGTTGAACAATAAACGACTATTAGTAATAGGAAGCTACTATGTAATGATAGGGTAAATGTTGAACAATAAACGACTATTAGTAATAGGAAGCTACTATGTAATGATAGGGTAAATGTTGAACAATAAACGACTATTAGTAATAGGAAGCTACTATGGAATGATAGGGTAAATGTTGAACAACAATAAACGACTATTAGTAATAGGAAGCTACTATGGAATGATAGGGTAAATGTTGAACAACAATAAACGACTATTAGTAATAGGAAGATACTATGGAATGATAGGGTAAATGTTAAACAACAATAAACGACTATTAGTAATCGGAAGCTACTATGTAATGATAGGGTAAATGTTAAACAACAATAAACGACTATTAGTAATCGGAAGCTACTATGGAATGATAGGGTAAATGTTGAACAACAATAAACGACTATTAGTAATAGGAAGCTACTATGGAATGATAGGGTAAATGTTGAACAACAATAAACGACTATTAGTAATAGGAAGCTACTATGTAATGATAGGGTAAATGTTGAACAATAAACGACTATTAGTAATAGGAAGCTACTATGTAATGATAGGGTAAATGTTGAACAATAATAAACGACTATTAGTAATAGGAAGCTACTATGGAATGATAGGGTAAATGTTGAACAACAATAAACGACTATTAGTAATAGGAAGCTACTATGGAATGATAGGGTAAATGTTGAACAATAAACGACTATTAGTAATAGGAAGCTACTATGTAATGATAGGGTAAATGTTGAACAATAAACGACTATTAGTAATAGGAAGCTACTATGTAATGATAGGGTAAATGTTGAACAATAAACGACTATTAGTAATAGGAAGCTACTATGGAATGATAGGGTAAATGTTGAACAATAAACGACTATTAGTAATAGGAAGCTACTATGTAATGATAGGGTAAATGTTGAACAATAAACGACTATTAGTAATAGGAAGCTACTATGGAATGATAGGGTAAATGTTGAACAACAATAAACGACTATTAGTAATAGGAAGATACTATGGAATGATAGGGTAGATGTTGAACAATAAACGACTATTAGTAATAGGAAGCTACTATGGAATGATAGGGTAAATGTTGAACAACAATAAACGACTATTAGTAATAGGAAGATACTATGGAATGATAGGGTAAATGTTGAACAATAAACGACTATTAGTAATAGGAAGCTACTATGGAATGATAGGGTAAATGTTGAACAATAAACGACTATTAGTAATAGGAAGCTACTATGGAATGATAGGGTAAATGTTGAACAATAAACGACTATTAGTAATAGGAAGCTACTATGGAATGATAGGGTAAATGTTGAACAATAAACGACTATTAGTAATAGGAAGCTACTATGTAATGATAGGGTAAATGTTGAACAATAAACGACTATTAGTAATAGGAAGCTACTATGGAATGATAGGGTAAATGTTGAACAACAATAAACGACTATTAGTAATAGGAAGCTACTATGGAATGATAGGGTAAATGTTGAACAATAAACGACTATTAGTAATAGGAAGCTACTATGTAATGATAGGGTAAATGTTGAACAATAAACGACTATTAGTAATAGGAAGCTACTATGGAATGATAGGGTAAATGTTGAACAACAATAAACGACTATTAGTAATAGGAAGCTACTATGTAATGATAGGGTAAATGTTGAACAATAAACGACTATTAGTAATAGGAAGCTACTATGGAATGATAGGGTAAATGTTGAACAACAATAAACGACTATTAGTAATAGGAAGCTACTATGGAATGATAGGGTAAATGTTGAACAACAATAAACGACTATTAGTAATAGGAAGATACTATGGAATGATAGGGTAAATGTTGAACAATAAACGACTATTAGTAATAGGAAGCTACTATGTAATGATAGGGTAAATGTTGAACAATAAACGACTATTAGTAATAGGAAGCTACTATGTAATGATAGGGTAAATGTTGAACAATAAACGACTATTAGTAATAGGAAGCTACTATGGAATGATAGGGTAAATGTTAAACAACAATAAACGACTATTAGTAATAGGAAGATACTATGGAATGATAGGGTAAATGTTGAACAACAATAAACGACTATTAGTAATAGGAAGATACTATGGAATGATAGGGTAAATGTTGAACAACAATAAACGACTATTAGTAATCGGAAGCTACTATGGAATGATAGGGTAAATGTTAAACAACAATAAACGACTATTAGTAATAGGAAGCTACTATGTAATGATAGGGTAAATGTTGAACAATAAACGACTATTAGTAATAGGAAGCTACTATGGAATGATAGGGTAAATGTTGAACAATAAACGACTATTAGTAATAGGAAGCTACTATGTAATGATAGGGTAAATGTTGAACAATAAACGACTATTAGTAATAGGAAGCTACTATGGAATGATAGGGTAAATGTTGAACAACAATAAACGACTATTAGTAATAGGAAGCTACTATGGAATGATAGGGTAAATGTTGAACAACAATAAACGACTATTAGTAATAGGGAGCTACTATGGAATGATAGGGTAAATGTTAAACAACAATAAACGACTATTAGTAATAGGAAGATACTATGGAATGATAGGGTAAATGTTAAACAACAATAAACGACTATTAGTAATAGGAAGCTACTATGTAATGATAGGGTAAATGTTGAACAATAAACGACTATTAGTAATCGGAAGCTACTATGGAATGATAGGGTAAATGTTAAACAACAATAAACGACTATTAGTAATCGGAAGCTACTATGTAATGATAGGGTAAATGTTGAACAATAAACGACTATTAGTAATCGGAAGCTACTATGGAATGATAGGGTAAATGTTAAACAACAATAAACGACTATTAGTAATAGGAAGCTACTATGTAATGATAGGGTAAATGTTGAACAATAAACGACTATTAGTAATAGGAAGCTACTATGTAATGATAGGGTAAATGTTAAACAACAATAAACGACTATTAGTAATAGGAAGCTACTATGGAATGATAGGGTAAATGTTGAACAACAATAAACGACTATTAGTAATAGGAAGCTACTATGGAATGATAGGGTAAATGTTGAACAACAATAAACGACTATTAGTAATAGGAAGCTACTATGGAATGATAGGGTAAATGTTGAACAACAATAAACGACTATTAGTAATAGGAAGCTACTATGGAATGATAGGGTAAATGTTGAACAACAATAAACGACTATTAGTAATAGGAAGCTACTATGGAATGATAGGGTAAATGTTGAACAACAATAAACGACTATTAGTAATAGGAAGCTACTATGGAATGATAGGGTAAATGTTGAACAATAAACGACTATTAGTAATAGGAAGCTACTATGTAATGATAGGGTAAATGTTGAACAATAAACGACTATTAGTAATAGGAAGCTACTATGTAATGATAGGGTAAATGTTGAACAACAATAAACGACTATTAGTAATAGGAAGCTACTATGGAATGATAGGGTAAATGTTGAACAATAAACGACTATTAGTAATAGGAAGCTACTATGGAATGATAGGGTAAATGTTGAACAATAAACGACTATTAGTAATAGGAAGCTACTATGGAATGATAGGGTAAATGTTGAACAACAATAAACGACTATTAGTAATAGGAAGCTACTATGTAATGATAGGGTAAATGTTGAACAATAAACGACTATTAGTAATCGGAAGCTACTATGGAATGATAGGGTAAATGTTGAACAACAATAAACGACTATTAGTAATAGGAAGCTACTATGGAATGATAGGGTAAATGTTGAACAACAATAAACGACTATTAGTAATAGGAAGCTACTATGGAATGATAGGGTAAATGTTGAACAATAAACGACTATTAGTAATAGGAAGCTACTATGGAATGATAGGGTAAATGTTGAACAACAATAAACGACTATTAGTAATAGGAAGATACTATGGAATGATAGGGTAAATGTTGAACAATAAACGACTATTAGTAAGCTACTATGGAATGATAGGGTAAATGTTGAACAATAAACGACTATTAGTAATAGGAAGCTACTATGGAATGATAGGGTAAATGTTGAACAACAATAAACGACTATTAGTAATAGGAAGCTACTATGGAATGATAGGGTAAATGTTGAACAACAATAAACGACTATTAGTAATAGGAAGCTACTATGGAATGATAGGGTAAATGTTGAACAACAATAAACGACTATTAGTAATAGGAAGCTACTATGGAATGATAGGGTAAATGTTGAACAATAAACGACTATTAGTAATAGGAAGCTACTATGGAATGATAGGGTAAATGTTGAACAACAATAAACGACTATTAGTAATAGGAAGCTACTATGGAATGATAGGGTAAATGTTGAACAACAATAAACGACTATTAGTAATAGGAAGCTACTATGGAATGATAGGGTAAATGTTGAACAATAAACGACTATTAGTAATAGGAAGCTACTATGGAATGATAGGGTAAATGTTGAACAACAATAAACGACTATTAGTAATAGGAAGATACTATGGAATGATAGGGTAAATGTTGAACAATAAACGACTATTAGTAATAGGAAGCTACTATGGAATGATAGGGTAAATGTTGAACAATAAACGACTATTAGTAATAGGAAGCTACTATGGAATGATAGGGTAAATGTTGAACAACAATAAACGACTATTAGTAATAGGAAGCTACTATGGAATGATAGGGTAAATGTTGAACAACAATAAACGACTATTAGTAATAGGAAGCTACTATGGAATGATAGGGTAAATGTTGAACAACAATAAACGACTATTAGTAATAGGAAGCTACTATGGAATGATAGGGTAAATGTTGAACAATAAACGACTATTAGTAATAGGAAGCTACTATGGAATGATAGGGTAAATGTTGAACAATAAACGACTATTAGTAATAGGAAGCTACTATGTAATGATAGGGTAAATGTTGAACAATAAACGACTATTAGTAATAGGAAGCTACTATGTAATGATAGGGTAAATGTTGAACAACAATAAACGACTATTAGTAATAGGAAGCTACTATGTAATGATAGGGTAAATGTTGAACAACAATAAACGACTATCAGTAATAGGAAGATACTATGGAATGATAGGGTAAATGTTGAACAACAATAAACGACTATTAGTAATCGGAAGCTACTATGGAATGATAGGGTAAATGTTGAACAACAATAAACGACTATTAGTAATAGAAAGCTACTATGTAATGATAGGGTAAATGTTGAACAATAAACGACTATTAGTAATAGGAAGCTACTATGGAATGATAGGGTAAATGTTAAACAACAATAAACGACTATTAGTAATAGGAAGCTACTATGGAATGATAGGGTAAATGTTGAACAATAAACGACTATTAGTAATAGGAAGCTACTATGTAATGATAGGGTAAATGTTGAACAACAATAAACGACTATTAGTAATAGGAAGCTACTATGGAATGATAGGGTAAATGTTGAACAATAAACGACTATTAGTAATAGGAAGCTACTATGTAATGATAGGGTAAATGTTGAACAACAATAAACGACTATTAGTAATAGGAAGATACTATGGAATGATAGGGTAAATGTTGAACAACAATAAACGACTATTAGTAATAGGAAGCTACTATGGAATGATAGGGTAAATGTTGAACAACAATAAACGACTATTAGTAATAGGAAGCTACTATGGAATGATAGGGTAAATGTTGAACAATAAACGACTATTAGTAATAGGAAGCTACTATGGAATGATAGGGTAAATGTTGAACAATAATAAACGACTATTAGTAATAGGAAGCTACTATGGAATGATAGGGTAAATGTTGAACAATAAACGACTATTAGTAATAGGAAGCTACTATGGAATGATAGGGTAAATGTTGAACAACAATAAACGACTATTAGTAATAGGAAGCTACTATGGAATGATAGGGTAAATGTTGAACAACAATAAACGACTATTAGTAATAGGAAGCTACTATGGAATGATAGGGTAAATGTTGAACAACAATAAACGACTATTAGTAATAGGAAGATACTATGGAATGATAGGGTAAATGTTGAACAACAATAAACGACTATTAGTAATAGGAAGATACTATGGAATGATAGGGTAAATGTTGAACAACAATAAACGACTATTAGTAATAGGAAGCTACTATGGAATGATAGGGTAAATGTTGAACAACAATAAACGACTATTAGTAATAGGAAGCTACTATGGAATGATAGGGTAAATGTTGAACAATAAACGACTATTAGTAATAGGAAGCTACTATGGAATGATAGGGTAAATGTTGAACAATAATAAACGACTATTAGTAATAGGAAGCTACTATGGAATGATAGGGTAAATGTTGAACAACAATAAACGACTATTAGTAATAGGAAGCTACTATGGAATGATAGGGTAAATGTTGAACAATAAACGACTATTAGTAATAGGAAGCTACTATGGAATGATAGGGTAAATGTTGAACAACAATAAACGACTATTAGTAATAGGAAGATACTATGGAATGATAGGGTAAATGTTGAACACGAAAAGAAGGTTTAGTAATCGGAAGCTACTATGGAATGATAGGGTAAATGTTGAACAATAAACGAATACTCAGTAATTGGTAGCTACAATAGAATGATAGGGTAAATATTGAACATGGAAAGAATATTCAGTAATGTGAAGCTACTGTGTAATGATAGGGTAATTGTTGAACACGAACTGAATGTTTAGTAATTTGAAGCTACTATGGAATGATAGGGTAAATGTTAAGCAAGAAAAGAATGTTTGGCAATTGGAAGCTTACTTTGGAATGAAAGGGTAAATGTTGAACATGAAAAGAATATGGAGTAATTTGAAGCTACTATGTAGTGATAGGGTAAATGTTGAACATGAAAAGAATGTTCAGTTTTTTTTATTTGATTGATGTATTTCGGTCAGATGCCATTTTCAGCATTATTTTAGTTATATCACGTCGACAGTTCACTTATTCATGAACGACAATTCTTTTAATTTGAAAGTGTTTCAAGATAAAATATGAATATTTTGAAATAATCTCCCTTTATCCACTCTTTATTTTTTTAAATTACATTAATGCTGAGAATACTCAAAGCACTGAAAGTATGAATATGGGGCGTTGTATTAGAGATGTAAAAATATAGGTTTTATTGATTAATGTCTAACGCTCTTTTCAACAATATTTAGTCACTTTAATTCACAGTTGCCACTTCATATACCCATGTTTCCAGGCTTAATCACACGTTATTCCAAGACAATAGCTGCGTTTCCACATATACCGTAATGTCATTGGTGGAAGATAAATGATGCGGTGTCGCATTGACTTTGTCAATGTCTGAAAGAATGTTTGCCACGCTGGGATTCGACCTCAAACCCCTGATTTACAGCCCGAGTCACTACGGACTGAGCTTGCAAATATAGGTATGGTGGCAAAGTACAAGGTGATATTTAAGTTAGGTTTAAACTTATTAAAACATCATGCAACACATGAATCAATTGTGTAAAGGGTCACTAAGCGAACTCTTCTACCAATATATCTTGACATCAGACAATCACTTTCATAAGAGTGTAATTTAAAAGTTTTGTTATTTTGGCCCTTTTCTATTTCCACCTTGCTATCATGTTTTACATCCAATCAATATGGCTGGAATCAAATCAAATCATCTTAAAATACGAAAAGGGGTTTCAAGAACACTTTTCTGACATTTCCCGCTTTCTGATGCTGCAGCAATCAAAGTTCTTTATACAATTTAATTGTTTGGACACTTTTTGATGAGGGCCACCTAATTGTTATGCTATATTTATACAATTGCTTGTGCGTATCTGCTCAGTAGAATTATTTCTGAATTAAGATAAGCGCTGAAAACATCGGTACTACTTTTCGAGTAGTAAATCGTATCATTTTAAAACTCTATTTTGTGAAAGTGCTTGTCTTATTTGTTTCCTAAATTACCCTCTTCATAATTCTTTCAGCCATATTGATTGGTTGAATGACATAGTATCATGTGGCATCATAAAAGTGGTAAATTGAACTTTTAGCTTTAAATTATATCTCATTGTAATCCACTGCGAAATTTCAACAAAACATCACAGAAATGTTTCTGTGTTGGTCCTCTTTCAAATGCGTTCAAATATATTATTATAAACAGAACTTTTGTTGCTGCAGCAGCAGAAAGTTTTTAAAACGCCTAAACTGTAAAATTCTTCTTCTCTGAATCTGCTTGTCAGATTTCAAGATATTTTGGTACAAATGTTCCTTGGGTGACCCTCTTCAAGATTTGCTTAAGCTGAATTCATTGGTTGAAAATCATGGCAGACAGACGCTAAGCGCCTACAGTTATTCCGTCATTCGGATTTCCGGTCTATTTCCCACGCAATAAACGCGTGATCGATAACTGGTAACACGAATCTTATCTAGTTTAACCAGTTAGTATGTGACATAATAAGTAGTTAACTAGATAGGATTTCAGTTGTACGTTAATGGACGTATAATTCTTACCTTTTCATAACTGGTAACACGAATCTTATCTAGTTAACCAGTTAGTATGTGACATAATAAGTAGTTAACTAGATAGGATTTCAGTTGTACGTTAATGGTCGAATAGGTATTATTCTTTTCATAACTGGTAGCACGAATCTTATCTAGTTAACCAGTTAGTATGTTACTTATTAAGCGAAATTCGCAAACCCTAACTAGATAACCAGTTAATAGTGTACACAACATTAACTGATTATCTTACGGCAGTAATATGCCACCATATACAAAAAATATATTTAGAAACTTATTAAAGTAGTTACTTTGTTAGAAAAACTTCCATTCCCTCAAAGCATTGCGTAATATGTGTCTTCCTTGAACAAATGTTTACCACTTTTAGTCATAGGTTATCCATTCAATTACAGAGATTTTCTATATTTTGACGAATTATATTCACAAATGCAATGTGCAGACAAGAATTAAAAATAGATGAGAAGTGCCTTATTCATCTTAATCAAACAGGTGTTCTCAAAATAACTGACCAGTATTGTGCAAGTGTCATAACACACAATTCTAATTTGCACCTGTATATAACCAATTGTATTGCCCTTATTATCTGATTTCTTTCGGCAATGTAACTAGATCAAACACTAAAAGTCGTCAGATGTGGTTGCGTCAACATGCGTCTGCATTTGAGATAGTGGCAATATATTACACAATACATTATTCTATTATAAAACAAGCTGGAATATTAAATATCTCACAGCTCCTAGTAGAAGTGACTTTGCACGTGTGCGTTAACCCTTGTTTCCATTCAACGAATTTGCCGACACAATTTAAAACAATTAGACAAAAATGTGAAAAATCTTTCACCATTATTTCAGCAGCAGAATACTATATTCATACAAAAATGTGAAAAATCTTTCACCATTATTTCAGCAGCAGAATACTATATTCATACAGGGTAGCAGCTTCTTTGTGATTGAGACCATTACGCTGTCATTGTGAGCAATTTCTCTCGTCTTTAAATGTCGTCTGCTCAAGTTTTTTAATATGAAGAAAGATATAAATGGGCGACAAAAGAATGTTGTCAAGGTCATTTTTACTGCCTGCCTCGTGTGTGATTTACCGGGGAACAAAATACCGTATCAAATAAAAACGGACCTTCCGATATTTGGGAGTATCAGAATCATCACTGCTCGTAATATCGGCACACATCAGTTCTCGAAAACTTTGGAGAACAGTAATGACCAACATCCGGCATACAATTATGTCAACTGATACTAGTTTTCTTCGATTTGGGCTAACAAAAGATTGGCTATTTGTTTGTGTCGTGACTCAATCTTTATATGGAGCATAGTGATGCAATATTAGAAAACCCTTGGTTGTGATATACATGT
>JASEVX010000007.1:65821667-65910671 GCA_031761405.1 Serripes groenlandicus | reverse complement strand
TAAACAAGAACTTTGTAAATAATCTTACGAAATGGCGCATTGAGATAACAAATATGTACATTATGTCTATATGCTTACCTTTTCAAATTCACAGAAGTCATCGTTTTTCCGCAATTTTTCAAGATATGTGAGCGCGTTGGAATAGTTCAAACAATACGTATGGTAGACACTTCCGTCTTTTGAGTGAGCAGAAAACTGAAATAATAATAGTAGGTAATACTAATGATAATAATAATAATAATAATTTTAATACTAGTACTAAAGAAGAAGAAGAAGAAGAGGCAGAAGAAGAAGAAGAAGAAGAAGAAGAGGCAGAAGAAGAAGAAAAAGAAGAGGCAGAAGAAAGAAGAAGAAGAAGAAGAAGAAGAAGAAGAAGAAGAAGAAGAAGAAGAAGAAGAAGAAGAAGAAGAGAGAGAAGAAGAAGAAGAAGAAGAGAAGAAGAGAAGAAGAAGAAGAAGAAGAAGAAGAAGAAGAAGAAGAAGAAGAAGAAGAAGAAGAAGAAGAAGAAGAAGAAGAAGAAGAAGAAGAAGAAGAAGAAGAAGAAGAAGAAGAAGAAGAAGAAGAAGAAGAAGAAGAAGAAGAAGAAGAAGAAGAAGAAGAAGAAGAAGAAGAGAAGAAGAAGAAGAAGAAGAAGAAGAAGAAGAAGAAGAAGAAGAAGAAGAAGAAGATAATATTCGTGAAACCTAATCTCTATCGACGCTGTTTGTTACTCACATATTTTACAATAGTCAACTCAATATCTAATGCAAAGACTAATGAAAATGAAAGGTGATGATACCAGCTGGAGGAATTCAGCGGGATAAGGGTTAATAGTACAGGCATGGGGAGTTATCAGTAATCTTTTTGTGAAGTTAAGATATTATTTATCTAAAATGGTGTTCAGATCCAGGAGATCTTGTTTCATAGAAATATAATAATCAAAAGCAGACGATGAATACCTACGGAACAACTACGCTTACATCCTGTATTTTCCACTCCCTATTCTTTTTCAAAGGTTATTGTTTGTAGTTAAGATAAAAACAGCCCTAATATACTCAACAATTTCCGCACGAGGTTGGTATCTATTAGCGTCCAGGACAGTTTTAGGAATATCCAGATATAAATGCTGAGCTACGATTGGCCTAGTTCTTGACAAAAATCGGTTAAAAGAGTAAAAGCCCTTTAAAACTATCGTAACTAGAAAATAACACACATACCCGTTGCAAAGCTTTGATTAACACTGATGTCCGACCAAAATCTGTTGCACTCATGTCTTTGACTAGACTGCCTATAAAATCTTTACAAAACGTGTAACTGACCTGTAAACATAAAACGTACATATAAGACCTTAATATCTCCGGGTATAATTGAATTTTACTAGGTCAGTTTACTGAAATCTGACCAAGTTATGTATTCAACAGGCGACAGAAGTTTTCATTGACTTTACATACAAGATACACAAGTTTATTATATGCCTGCACATTTGTCTGCGCAAGATTTGTATATTCTTCTATGTTCTGTCTTAAAAGTTATACTAGGTATATACTAAAAGTACAATTATGTTTCAGTGACGATACCTGACTCTAAATCGGAGCGTGGGAAAGTTGACATATCTCTCGACCTTCGGTCTCCTGAGATATCGGGGTTTTTTCCCACGCGTTTCGTAGTACAATACAACGCCATATATCGCTATTGCAACATAATATTCCCTATCTATTTCTATAAAATAACAAGAGTTGTCGGAGGACAATATAGCTCGCCTATCAGGGATATCGTCTATCAGGGCCTACTTCAGAACAGTTATAGCATGGGTATAAAGTCCAAAATCCAAAAGTGGAATAATTCAGTTGAAATTGAATTTACAAAAGAAAGACAAGAATTACGCGTAATTAAATGTCTCACTGTGTCCCCTGCTTTGACTATCAAGGCAAGTGTAAAAGACAAAAAGTAAACAAAACTCTAACATTGAGCTAAACACAATTATTTTTAAACAAGAAATAATAAAAAAAAAAAAAAAAAAAATACAAGAAATTTAAAAAATAAAAATTGAGCTGAACACAAAGTTCTAAAATTCAAGAAAAAAAATAAAAAATAAAAAAATAATGCTCAAAGTTCAAAAATACAAGAAAATTAAAAAAAAATGAAATTAATCCAACAAAATATGAAGAAGCTATGCCCAATTTTCAAAATCCAGCAAAAAACAAATGTTTTACCCCAAAAAATATGAAAGCCCTAGAACCAGTACTTATTGAGAAAAAAAAAAATCGAAACTTTAACGTTGAGCTTAACGCAAAATGGAAAAATACAAGAAAAGAAAAAGAAAAAAATCCAAATGTTTGAAAAAAATCCATTCCAGAGTTATGGGACTTGACATACAAGGTCCCCTAATGACCCTTAATAAGTGTGTGAAGTTTGAAAGCAACAGCATACACAGTGTCTGAGAAAAGGCCTTGCACGCAAAGGTTTGACCAAATTTCTAAGTCCAAAAAGGGGCACAATTCAGTCAAAATCCATTCCAGAGTTATGGGACTTGACATACAAGGTCCCCTAATGATCCTGAATAAGTGTGTGAAGTTTCAAAGCAACAGCATACACAGTGTCTGAGGAAAGGCCTTGCACGCAAAGGTTTGACCAAAATTCTAAGTCGAAAAAGGGGCACAATTCAGTCAAAATCCATTCCAGAGTTATGGGACTTGACATACAAGGTCCCCTAATGATCCTGAATAAGTGTGTGAAGTTTCAAAGCAATAGCATACACAGTGTCTGAGAAAAGGCCTTGCACGCAAAGGTTTGACCAAATTTCTAAGTCCAAAAAGGGGCACAATTCAGTCAAAATCCATTCCAGAGTTATGGGACTTGACATACAAGGTCCCCTTATGATCCTGAATAAGTGTGTGAAGTTTCAAAGCAACAGCATACACAGTGTCTGAGAAAAGGCCTTGCACGCAAAGGTTTGACCAAAATTCTAAGTCCAAAAAGGGGCACAATTCAGTCAAAATCCATTCCAGAGTTATGGGACTTGACATACAAGGTCCCCCTAATGATCCTGAATAAGTGTGTGAAGTTTCAAAGCAACAGCATACACAGTGTCTGAGAAAAGGCCTTGCACGCAAAGGTTTGACCAAATTTCTAAGTCCAAAAAGGGGCACAATTCAGTCAAAATCCATTCCAGAGTTATGGGACTTGACATACAAGGTCCCCCTAATGATCCTGAATAAGTGTGTGAAGTTTCAAAGCAACAGCATACACAGTGTCTGAGAAAAGGCCTTGCACGCAAAGGTTTGACCAAGTTGGCAACGCGGACGCCAACACCAACGCCAACGCCAACGCCAACACCAACGCCGGGGTGATAACATAAGCTCCCCTATTTCTTCGAATAGGCCAGCTAAAAATTATTTCTATTAAATACAAGTTTCAGCTGTTCTTATTTTATTATCAATTAAGACGAAGAACTGAATAAACGATAGCATTTCAGTCTTACCAATGATTTCCGATCATGAATTAAGTACAATGTACTTTTGAATAACAAAAAAACACATTTAATTAATTGCTGTGACGCAGGTGCCTTACTTCTCGTTATTTAGAATATTAAATTTGTAAACGATAAACAAGATATAATGATAAACGTGACATGGGGAAACATGATTTCACACTTTCTTCTACTTACGTAACAAAGGTCCTCTAAATTGCTGAAAATCTCCGAGGGTTCCGTATACATTAAAAAACCTTCCACTTGTAACTTCTTTAATGGCTCTAGAAAACACTGAAAATGGAAAAAAAATTGAATTATTGATATATATTACAGGCTAACAAGTGCTATAGACCATATTTGTATATATATAGCAATTCACTGTCTACAGCAACAACACTTTTAACTTCCCAATTACTCATTTTATGCATAAATGACCCTGCAATTTAGAGTTACGATTGTTGCTCTGGTGTCAGGATAAGCGTCAGGATTAGCGAACCAGTAGTCCTGGGTCCATTTCCAACAACCTGAATTGATTGATTGGTTGATAGTTTAGTTTCATCACGGCATTTCCACGGTAAGTTAGCACTAAACCACCGATGAGATCTAGCAAAACATATTTCATCATGTTTGTTTCCGTAATAAATATTTCAAGATTTTATTTCTTAAAATGTATTATTAGTAGGCAAGGCAATGTTACTATTTATGTCAACTTAGTCATTTATTTACAAATATTCCACCATTCATATTTATGATGAAATATACTTTTAAGTATTTAACCATTTCCCTTATATAGACGCTTTCTGACGCCTCTGAAGCAGACGGCTTTTGGAAAACATAGTGACAAAAGAAGAAATTGATGATCAAAACGAGCAATTTCTCCTTTTGCCACAACGTTTTCCACTTTTGGTCACAGGTTATCCATTCAATTAAAGAGATGTTTTGACAAAATATGTTCAAAGTCGTCTGCTGCAGAATTGTCGTATGAGGGAAAGGGTTAAGTATTACTTATCTCTAAGTAAGCTTGTTGGAATTGGACCCTGGTAATCTACACAGGAAACGCCGTGATATGACTTCAATTGTGTTGAAGTAGATCACTCTAGTAAATGACCTCCGAGTACTCGCGCCGAGTGTGTTGAAGTAGATCATTCTAGTAAATGCCCTCCGAGTACTCGCGCCGAGTGTGTTGAAGTAGATCACTCTAGTAAATGCCCTCCGAGTACTCGCGCCGAGTGTGTTGAAGTAGATCACTCTAGTAAATGACCTCCCGAGTACTCGCGCCGAGCGTGTTGAAAAAATCCAACATTTTAACCAACTCTTATCCTTTTCCCACACACAACGAATCTGCATTAGACGATTTTTCAAAACATTCAGCCTATAATATGGGGACGGAGGTTAAATGTTACGATGTTTTCTAAAGTCGTCTGCCTGCTGCAGAGACCTCTGAAATAGGGGAAAGGGATAAGGGCATCGAACCCGATACCCTTGGACAAGGGGGGCCGACACCCTACCTCTGGACGACTATCTACCACATATGTAATTGCTTTCGATCATAACAAGAAGATATAAGACGTGTCCGGCGAGAATTTTGCGTTTTTATTTCGCTTCTCATTGCAATTATGGGTTTAATTGCCCTCTCTAGTGTGGCATCATACACATTTATATTGACGTATATATGGTAGGGCTACACTTCTAGTATTTTGTCAGATGATACATTTAAGTCTGTTTAACATTCAGTTTGGAAATAAAGGCTCTTGGAGAGGCGGTGCTTAAGCACAAGCTCACCTGAGTCTTCATTGAACGTAGATGAAATAAAAACCCTAATTCGCATTTAGGTTAATCCCGATTGGACTGCATTTGAGCCGGCCCTCGAGAAAACCAACAATGTGAACTCTGCGTAAGGTATCGACATTGATCAGCCAAAGCATGTCGCGACTTATCCGGGCAGACACTTCCTGTTCGCCTCCTGTGGATTTTCCGTTTCATGAATCTATATCCCCCTGATACGGAATGTGTCGGCCCGGATTAGCCTGCGCGGACTGCGCAGGCTGATCTGGGTCGATACATTACGCAGATTCCATAACGTTGGTTTTCTCGTGGAAGAACGGCTCATTTACATTACAAGCATCATCCTATGTAGGTGGACGACTGCCTACATCATACTCGCTTGAGTGATCATAGTTCGCATGTGCAGAACCCACACATTCGTAATTTGCAGAACATCCTTTGATTCAGATAAGTTATCATAGCGACCGGTAATAAATAGTTATTTCTGAACAATATTGCCATGATCCTGACATTTGTGCAAAGATGTAAATTATAATGACGCACGTGTGTTTTCATCAGAGAAGGGGGTTTCCCAATCTCATTACAATCAGACCAAATTACTTCGCTGTACGTATATTGTATCTGACGACATCGCATAAAAAAAGGTCGTCTCGAATTGACCTTATACTCTTAAATACTCATGCGCACACCCTCGTGTTGTTTTGTCCAATGAAATCGCACGATACAACCATCACTCAGTTCTTTACAATCGGGAAACTCGGACAATCCCCGCTTAACTATCTCGTTTATTTGTATCGGTTAACTAACCTGTTTAATACCGAACGATTTGGTGAGCGATAATGATTGGCTGACGAAAAGGTTAATTTGAATCGACCTGTACCAAATCTACCAGTGATATGTTTTTTAAAATTACTCCTCTTGCCACAACGTTTTCATAAGTCGTCTGCTTAGAAAAAGATCGTCAGAATACGTCTGCAAGTAGGGGAATTGGTTAACTCTTTCAGCGCCAAAGGCAATACTGAGCTTTTTGCAAACAATACAGATTCAGGTGAGTCAGCTCGTAACGAGCTGTCTCACCTGAAATCTGCATTGTTTGGCTGTGAGTTATAAAGATATTCCAAAAATCCTATAACATGAACATAGAGTCGTCCGAGTTTGAACATGGAAGAGTCTACTTTAAACAATTCGGTGTTAACGACAACACTCACATTTTTCAAAACCATTAAATGGTCGATTAAGAAGACACATTCACTTTTAAACAGTTCCCACACGGATTCCCTCCGCTTCCTTTCCACCGCTGATATGTGAAGTAGGTCACCGCTGGACCCCTGTTTGTCGGTACTCGCTATTAGATCCGTCCAGTGTATATTCTGAAATATTCAAGTTTAACTTTGACATTGATACGAACACATAACCTATTTGCAGCAGAAGTTTTTTAAAAGTTTGTAAAACAAAACCCCTTTCCCTCATATATACGCTTTCTGACGCCTCTGCAGAAAACGGCTTTTTTTGGAAACATAGTGACAAAAGAAGAAATTGCTCAAAACGAGCAATTCCTCCTTTTGACACAATGTTTTCCACTTTTCGTCATATCAATTATAGAGACTTTCTATTTTTTGACAAACAAATTTCAAAGTTTTCTGCTGCATAATTGTCGTATGAGGGAAAGGGTTAAGACTTGCAAATTACTAAATAGTCCCCCCAAGTGCGCGTTCTGAGAAGTAAAGTTTAACTTTTGCATGAAACAGACGACATCGCTTTTCACGCTGAAACTGAAATAATATTATTAAAATATCGACTTCGACGTTAAAGTTCAATCGATCACATTTTTACTTACTTTGTATGCTGCCAAATTATTGTCCTTAAATTCTGTGGGTTTTAATGTTTGTAATACGTCCGATAGTTGAGCGAGGGACTCTTTGCTTCTGGTTTTCATCTGGAATAGAAATTAATTTAACTACTTTAGAGTTGTGTTAACACCATTTATTAAAAACATTATATTAGCAAGATATGATCTACACATATGATATACTTTCACATTGTCCGGTGCAAGTACACGCAATTACATCACGACGGTTTAAAATTACGTATTTGAAATACGGTACCAAATATTGTAACGGCTGTCACTGAAATATGATGTGACGTCGTTGAAATATGATTTCACGCCATTCAAAATGCGGTAGTGGGGCATGATTAACACGCAATTCATAACACAATATATATAGAAATGTGTATATCTTACTTTATCCTGTCTTAAAAGTTAAACTTTGTATATAATGAAAGGAAAAATATGATGCAATGGTGATACGTAAACAAATTTGCATCTCTCTCGAACTCTAGTCTCGCGAGACGTCAAATCTTCCACGAGACTCGCTACTGAAACATTACATTCCATGTTTATCATACTGTATTATATGAGACTCGACTGGCAATTTTGGTTCCTATACACCCGTGATGCGTTCAGTAGAGACACTAGCTAGTCCGTGTATCCTAACGATCTCGCGAGAACCTTAACTGTCCGGCTACAAACATGCACACCTGCCCTTAACTATTCCCCTTCCCGCACACTGACGCTTTCTGATATCTCTGCAGTAGACGACGGCCCCGGTAGGTCAGTCGGTAGCGATGCGGGTTGTCAATCCAGGGGTTGTGAGTTCGAACCCAAGCTCGGCAAACATTCTTTCCGACGTTTGACAAAAGTCACTGTGACAAGCGTCATTCGTCTTTCACCAATGGGCTAACAGTCTATGTGGAAAAGCAGCCAGTTGCTTGGAGAGTATGTTGTGTGGGGTACTGGTGTGAGCAAATCAAGAAACATATGAGTAGGTGAACTAGCCGCCGTACGCGTGATATGACTGTTTTTTGGTTTAACGAAAGTTTCCAATTTTTGACTGAACATCATCAAAATCGTTTAATTGAGATTTTGTTGTATGTAATAAAAGGTTTAAAACGTCATCAATCAATGTCTGAGTGTTCCACAGCAAATTTTACAGACGACAAATAACAAAAGTTCTTTGTCGTCTGCATAAAAGTATACTCGGCTCTCCTAAGTTCGTTCTCCTAAGCATTTGAAAACAACCTTCCCTGCCAAGGACTAAATAAATCTTTAGACATGGAAGAGCAGGTAAATTATCTCTGATTTGATTGCCAAAGAAAGGGGTAAGAATAAAGACGTCAGAAACTTAGAATGGTCACGATATAAACAAATACAACACAAAAATCGTTGTATTACTTACGAGTTTGAGTAAAGAAAATGGCTGCCTCTGCTTTTTGTTATCTGAAAGAGAAATAAAAGAGAATAAATGATATGGAGCCACATTAAGGACGACAATGTGCGAACAACGACTTTCGAGTTATTGACATAAAAATGAAATATCGATCCAGTTACACTCGAGACTCCGCAGAGACAGTAAATAAAAAAATAAAAAGGAAATATTTTGGGTGAGTTGGGATGAATTACGTTCAATTGTAATCTAAATTGACTCAAAATATGAGGTTGTATATCATAATACCGTTTTTTTTAGGCGTATTATGGTTGGTTGAATTGTAATAATTGTAAGGCAATATGTATATATTATTGTATGTGGGCCGGTGGCCTGAAATACAGAAATAAAGAATTGAATTGAATTGAATTGATATCGCATATTTTGTTATCCCACTTATGTCGAAAAAAAAAAGGAAAAAAAAAAAGACCAGAGAACACCAAAATAAACTAAGAGATTCTAGCTTTCCCGCACTCATCTCTTTTGAAACAGATGACTTTGAAAACATATAGACACACATATGAAAACTAAGTGTAATATATAAAAAAATATATAATGAAGTTAACTGTGTTCTACAAAAGCCAAACTGAACATTGTGGGAAAAAAAGAGAACTTGCTCAGAAAACAGAAAACTTATGAAACATTATGGCAAAAGAAGAAATTGCATATAAATGCAATTTCTCCTTTAGCCATTATGTTTCATAAGTTTTCTGTTGCATAAGCGTCAACATAATAAGTGTCTGCATGGGGGAATGAATGTTTAACTGAGAAAAAAAAATGAGATCAATTCTAACGAAGGAAACAAATAGATCATCAAGCTTTGTATGTCACGCTGATTAAATCATGTTTAAATTACTACCCCATGGGACCCAAGTATTGACTTGACCTCATTTTGATAAAAGTACCATGGTGGCAAACAGAATTGTACCACCGGACATAAAATAAAAATCGTCATTTTTCCCGGAAATGATCTTGGTCTGAAACTGTTTTCGAGCGACATCAACCACAACGGCATTCAGAGCCTTTATGGAAACAGTGAATATTAACAATGTTCCACATGCAGACGCTTTCTGACGCCTTTGCAGCAGAATACTTTTGAAAACATAAATGCAAAATGCGAAATTGCGCATAATGAACAATTTCTCCCTGTGCCACAATGTCTTTAACTCCATTCTATTTTTTTTTTACTCCCATTTATATAGATTTTTCATATTTTAGCCCCGATGTGTCCGAAAAAGGCTGCTTTAGATTTGTTGTAGGTTGGAATGATTTAAATAGATTCTTTGTTTCTTAGATGATGTGCTTGGCTTTAGGTCACTCAAACCAAATAAATTTTGGACGAAATCGGGCTGGGACGAAACTGGGTTTTCACATACTCA
The DNA here is from genome assembly GCA_031761405.1 of Serripes groenlandicus. Lineage (NCBI taxonomy): Eukaryota > Metazoa > Mollusca > Bivalvia > Cardiida > Cardiidae > Serripes > Serripes groenlandicus. The sequence continues at coordinate 65,900,793 of JASEVX010000007.1, read as the reverse complement.
ACTTTCACCTTCAAACAAGGTCAAAATAATAAAAATGATCAAAACAATCATTGTCATATAATCAATGCATTCTGGTGAAGGTATACAATCATTTCTACGCAATCAAAGGTTTGTTAGGGACCATTTCGCTCTAGTTCAGCATGGCGTAGTTTGACTTGGTGTTTATGTCGATCAATGACGAACGGTAAGAGAAATATTGCGAAACTGCACGTATTCAGACATAAGTACGGCGGTTCTAAAGGGACACACACATTTTTATAAATTACATACGACTTAGTATCTCGTGCGCACGAGATAAAACAAAATAGAAATACTATGTCGTGCGAACGAGATACTATCTCGTGCGCACGAGATACTAAGTCATGCGAACGAGATAAGTATCTCATGCGCACGAGATAAAAACAATTTCGTGTGTGTCCCTTTAGATCTGCCGTAGTACATAAGCCAAGTCTGATGTATCTACGAAAAGAGAAGACTGATGTAAAACTGTTGTAAGTCTATATCTAACTTTCCCACATACAACAAATCTGCAGCAGTCAACATTATTTTGTCAAAACTATGGTATCTATCTTTAAATGAAATAACGATTCTCGAAAAATGTTGGCAATGTTTTCAAAAGTCGTCTGCTGCAGAGTCGTCGGAAAGCGTCTGCATGTTGGAAAGGGTTAGGCAAGAATTTAGTGCTCCCTTAATTCAATTACCAATTGTTTAAACCAACCGATTCAAAGAAAATCATTTTAATTTGCAACGTTTTGTCTAAGGAACGAGAAATAACATTTAATTACGTCTGGAAAAACAAAAACAGTTATGTCGGAAAACATTGATCTATATTTTATCAAACTTTCTTAAATACATTAGTCTTTCCAAATAGCTATGGAACAAAGAAACACAAAACAAAGATATTTAATAAAACAGAATTAGTTCTCTCTTAATTTGAGGTGTGAAATTTCATCTCTTTATCTTGTTTGGAATAATTGGTATCTTTTAGCCAAACTTTAATTCCACTCAAAGCATTCCACGGGGGAATTGAAGACAGAATTTCTCACAAGTGCATCGGCATTTACAGATATTGATGCGTTCAGAAGATAAGACATTCTCTAAAAACACACTGCGTAACACTTCCGTGGTCAATATTTCATTCAGTTTCTGTGGAACCGACGTGTCATGACTGTTTTTATGTATTTGTTAAACACAAATTATTGTATGTATATACCTGGGTGAATGAAAGTTCTATTTTGTTCTGTTCTGATTACGTTAAATTGTAAAAGAGCTTTATTTGTATTTTCATGTTTTTGTGTGTTTGTTTCCAATAGGAACCTATAACTATCACTATCACTGATGATGGTAAATAAACTCAAAACAGCACCTTGACCTACACCATAATAAGTAAAAGAGCTATAACTCTTCAGGATATGCACATCTCCTCTTGGTATAGAAACTTCATGTAAACAATTATTGAATTCCACCCTGTGGTTTGTAAGAAATAGGCCGGACAAAATATGGCTTCCGACCGACAGCCCGACAGCCCGACAGCCCGACACAGTGACTCCTATATACCCCATTTTCTTCGAAGGGGGTATACTTATCTATCTAGTAACTACCTATCTATTGGTTCGATGGAGCCTTTTTTCGTTTTCAAGACTGGAACTGTTATAGCTCTACCGCGTTTTTCAAGAGTTCGCGTGGTGTATCTGCTACGCGGCTCAAATTCGGTGGATAGAGCAATGCAACTGGCAAACTGAAGGATGTAATAACCATTTCCCACATACAAAAAAAAAAGACAGCAGACGTCTTTCATTTATAGCCGTTTACCATCAGTTTTGCCTAGATGACTTTGAAATCATCTAGGCAAAAATATGGTAAACATCTAAAAATGAAAATGTCAGTACAATTTCAATTTTAGCTGTTTACCATATCTTTGCCTAGATGATTTCAAAGACGTCTGCTCCCATTTTTGTTTATATGTATCTGGAAAATTGTTTATGAAATAGAATCTGCTGCAAAGGCGTCGTCTGCATATGGGAAATGGTTAAATGACCAGGACACAGTTTTGCCTGCATCATTTAGATATCACTGATTGCGACATATATACTCTTAAAATATCCCCCCCCCCCATTCTTTTTTTTTGCAATTCTTCAAATTTTCAGCCAATTGTCTGACGTCAATCATGCGAATGCTATATTTCAAAATCACATGGTCACGCCAAAAGACCTGTCAAAAAATTAATCACAACGTCAGGCAAATTCATCGATTCTCTTACTTATACAGATTATAACTCTTTCCCACTTGTAGAGCAGTATGCAACTCCCATAGTCTTTTTAAAAGTATTGGTCTTTTGTAAATCTACTGTATTACGTATAGGTAATGGTAGACTGGGTCGTGATCATTCAGTTGTAAATTGACGGTTTTTAACTGAACTGTTGTCAACATTAATATACATTATAACAACAGTATTGACTCATTCGTTGGCAAGTTTTCAAATGTAATTAACGATGCTGCACAACCGCTATTCAGTACGCAACATGTGTATAGGCGTAATAACTCTTCACATTTATACGAACAGAAATTAAGTAAAAATGCAGAACGGTTTGATGAGGAATGTAAGGTTGCGAAACGTTCATCTATATTAATGCAGTCTAAATATATTGAATAGGTGTAATTTAAAAACATCATATAAACAGTTGATCAAAATGAAAAAGAGACAGTATGAATATAGCCTGAAAAATAGAAACTATTGAGCGAATGAGACATTCCCAAACAAGAGAGTTTTAGAAATTGCTTACGAAAAAGCAAACAAATGACTGTGACATTCCATTAAAGTTACAATACACAAAATAAATTCCTTATTTGTTTCCATGTAAATCGACGAGTTTCAGCCCTCAATTATTACACTTTCTAAGCGTCTCTCGTGTAGAAAACTAATATCATTGAAGAGAGGTAACTAGCTTTAACAGAATCAAAAGAAAATGGGGGTCATGCACTATGCAAGACAGAACTCACCAGGCGAAAATGGTTACCGTCATTTTGGACCAAATCGGGCCCGGACAAAACCGGTGTTTAGTATTCTCTACTTTCACTTTCAAACAAGATCAAAATACTAAAAGTAATCAAATCAATCATTTCCAGTGCATCCTAAACACATTTACAATGAATTTAAACTCAGTGTCTTATATTCAATACATGCTGGTGATGGTATACACTCATTTCTATGCAAACACATTTTTAGGGGTGTAGATCAGCATGATAGCGGATGTATTTAGCGTTATCTGACCTTAACTGAGATATATGACTATTGCTCTTAAATGCAGAATGATCTTACAAACGTTTATGATGACGAAAGTGAATCGTTTTGCCAAAATAATGATTTTTTTGTAACAGATTCAATGTTTTCCGAACTGGATAATTCTGTAACAATTTCAGAGGTTGAAGCATTCATTCTCTTAAATGTTACAAAGCTTCTGCTGCTGACCAGTTATTGTATGAGTATTTTATTGAAACTCTTGATATTTTGTCTTCACACGTCGTTGATATTTTTAATGCCATTTTGAATTCAGGACATTTTCAAGAAACGTGGTGATCTACTTACTGCATAATGAAAAATGTTTTTTAAAACAAATGCCTTTGATGTTGTGAGTAATTTCAATTATTTAGGAACAGTCTTTAATTATACAGGTACATTTGTCTTAAATCAAGAAACACTTGTTGGAAAAGGTTTAAAAGCATAAAATGTTCTTTTATATTATACCAATCAATTTCATTTTAAACCCTCAGTATTGTGCCAACTGTTTGATGCATCTGTTGGCGCTACATTGAATTATGCATATGAAATATGGGGATTTGGTAAATCAAAATACATTGAAAGGGTTCACCTCTACCTCCAATGCCGGGGTGCATGGGGAGTTTGGGCGTTACCATCTTAACATCAGTTTTTATGTATGTATAATCAAATATTGGTGTAAGATTATGAGTTCAAATAATATCTTAATTCAATACATGTACAATACACTCTTGATTGATAGTCGGACAGGTACGAAGAAGTAGATTTCCAATGTTCATTACTTATAAGATAAGTATCATATATGTATATGTGTACATATATGTATATATGTATATACATGTGTATATGTATGTATGTATGTTTTATTGGAGTTTTACGCCGCTTCTAACATTATTTCAGTTATATCACGGGGCGACAGTTCAATTATTCATGATCCCTGGGTACACAAACCAGTACTAGGCTAGAAAATGTGCCCTGCCCAAGGGCACTACACCATGACATTAGTGCCGCAAATGTATGTATGTAAATGGAAGATAATTCCTTTCATTCTAAATGACCAGTATTTGATTGTATTTGCTTAATGTATTGTATTAAATAGACAAGGAACTCTGTACGTTAAAGCCTAATAAAATATTCTTCTTTTTCTTCTTAAGACGACTTTGGAAAACATAATGTCAAAAGTAGAACTTGCCCATTATGAGCAGTTTCTCCTTCTGTTACAATGTTAATAATTATATTTAAAAATCAAACTTTCTTTATAGAGATAATCCATATTTGTGTCTAGATGTGGGTTTATTCACGTCATCTGTTGCAAGGGTGTTGCATTTGGGAAAGGGTTAACATTAAAGCGAATGACTCACGATTGTGGGGGTACATTTTTAAAAGCTAACCCTTTCACACATGCAGACGCATCTTTACGCGTTTGAAGCAGACGTATTTCTAAAATATTGATATAAAATTAAAATTGTTCAGAATTTTGCAGACGCTGATGCATTTAGACGGGTTCCTAAAGATGCATTTTAAATACAGCAGTCGATAATTACCGAAATGCTTCAAATTTCTGCTTTCAGAAACCGCTGATCAGTTGTAAAGATGCACGTTTCACTATAATCATTGTCTGGTGTAACTGTAAAATCCCATTAACACGTTCCCATATACGACAAATCTGCAGCAGACGACTTTGAAAACATTCAGGTAAAAAAAATTAAAAAAATCTCGAAATCATTACATAATTATTGAATAGAGTTGAAAACATCACGTGGCAAAATGAGAAATTGCTCATTATAAACATTTTATAATTTTTTTATTTTTTTTGCAACAGTTTTCAAAAGTAGTCAGCGTCAGAAATTAATCCTTTCGCACATGTATACGCATCTTGACGCTTTGCAGGAGACGACTTTTTAAAACACAGATGAGCAATTTCTCATTTCGCCAAAATATTTTGTAATCACCTCAATTATGAATCTTACCGTCTTATAGACTTTTAATATTATTCATACAGAAGTTAGCAAAATCTGTTGCAGATTTCAATGTTTACATGTGGGAAAAGGGTAAAACTGTAACGCGATATAACGGGGAAAGGTTTAAAAGGTATCGCGATATAACAGCCTTAATTCCTGCCATAACTTTGGATACAGACTGTTATTAGAACTCGTGGCTTTTAAGGAGGTTCATAATGAGGGCCATTATTCCGTCTCTCAGGATCTATAACCGTGCGACAAATGCCTTTTGAAATTGAAATATCAACCCTTTCCCACATACAACAAATCCGTTGGAGATGAATTTGAAAACTATTTAGTCGAACAGAATGACAACATATATAAGCGACAGATGAGTTATTGAAAAGAGTTGAATACAGTGTGCCAATTGGGTTGAATAGAGTTGGTGGCATTTTGGGCAAGTGCTCATTATTATCAATTTCATCATTTGTCACAATGTTTTTATAGCCGTCTGCTGCATAGTAATTGTATGTCGGAAAGGGGCAAAGGGACTTACTCACGATTTGTTTATTTCTGGGAATCTGATATGCTTAACCTTTTCCCTCATACGACAATTCGGCAGCAGACGACTTTGAACATATTTTGTCAAAAATAGAAAATCTCTATAATTAAATGGATAACCTATGACTAAAAGTTGAAAACATTGTGGCAAAGAGAGAAATTGCTCGTTTTGAGCAATTTCTTTTTTTGTCGCTATGTTTTCAAAAAGCTGTCTGCTGCAGAGGCAGAAAGTGTCTATATGAGGGAAAGGATTAAGGTATTGGAATAATTGAAAACAAAAATGATGACGTTTGTAAATCGTGATATCTTAACATGAAAATAGATTCACATATTGTCTAACTCAACTATAAAGAACTGAAATGTTATATGGTTGATTGGCAACAACAGCCTTCCGAACTGGTTCATTGAACGGAGGGCAAAAAGACAAACGCTGTAAGCTTTTTTTGCACATTTTCAGTTATGCAAACTAATTGTAAAAGTGATCACGTTAACATTTCGAGATATCATCACATGAAAATAGATTCATATATTCCGATATTAATGAGTATAAACAACTATATAGTAGCTGTTATTTGATCGGTTGATTGCCGACGGCGAGCTTACGAGATGGTTCACTGAAAGCATGGCAAATAGACAATCGCAGTAAGCTTATTTTGCACATTTTCAGCTCTGCAAAATAATTGTGCTCACGTTAGCAAATCATGATGTCTTAATATGAAAATAGATCCATATATTGTGAATGTAATATCTAAAACAACTATATAGTAGTTGTTATTTGATCGATTGATTGACAAAAGTGAGCTATCAAACTGTTTCACTGAACGCAGGGCACATAGACTAACGCAGTAAGCTCATTTTGCACATTTCAGCCCAGCAAAATGCATTATCCATAGAAATTATTTCCAATTGGCACTTTTTTATTTTGCCAACTTTTCACTCTTAGTAATGTTTGAAATAGCTATTTCGGTTGCTTGAACATTTGGGACCATCTTTTTATGAGCCGTTCCAAGAGAAAACAATATGTACACTGCGTAATATATCGACCCATATCAGAATGCACGGTCCGCGCCGGCTTATCCGGGCCGACACATTCCGTCTCAAGGGTATAGAGGTATAGAGTAATGATTCCTGAATCAGAAAATCCACAGGAGGCGAAAAGTTTGTGCCCAGGTCAGCCAGCGCGGCATGCTTAGGCTAAACCGGGTCGAGACTTTACGCAGAGAACAAACACAATGTTGGGTTTCTCGTGGAACTGCTCATATGTTGAATTACGTTTTCTGTGTCACAATGAATCGTTCATTTTGATATGACAATCTAGTTCTATATATTACTTTATATGGGTTTTTTTAAAACAGATATTGCCAATGGAACCACAGGTGTCTTGGTTTATATTTTTGAAACCCGTTTCTAACAGTGGCAGTGTGTCATATTCTAATAAGAAGGCTGCAAACGAACGCCAACACTCGTCTGCTCCTTATTCTAAGTCGAAAAAGGGGCATTACTGAATAATTATTATAGCCAAAGTTATGTGACTTGGCATAAACATGTGCATTGTTCCTAAAAAAACATGTGTCCAAAGTTTCATTTGAAAATGTTGAACGTTTTTTTTAGTTAAGAGGTAATGTTAAAGTGTTGTAACGACGCAGACGACGACGACGTCAAGGGTATCACAATACTGAAAAAAGCATGGTTCAAATATCACAATTATACTGTGTTTATGTTTGTCTTTTATATTCAATACCGTAGAGAAGCTATTTATAGTAACACGGTTTTATTGGGTTTTTTCAACATTTTCTTTATCGAAAACTAAGACTCCTGTGATGGAACAGTAATGTTGCGGCGTTCTGCGAAGATCAACAGTACGGATTAGTCACTCTTTTTTGGATATCACAGATGGCAATATATCTCCATCGTCCATTTAATAACATCTATTCTGTTTATTCCATGTTTTGGGCTTACTGTTGACTGTATATACTACATACTTAAGGGTCAGATTAAACAACTCATTTATTTGTTTATACTGGCTCAATTGACCTGACACAAGCCAGTCATAACCATTTTAAGGTATTTGACTTGACCCAGCCGGGGATTGAACCAGCGACCTCCCGTAACGAGGCGCTAAATAAACAGTGAACTTTATTTCTTGCTGAAATACAGCGTTTTACACAGTTTTTTATAAGGATATAATCTATTTTAAACTTCTCAAATGTCGTTATCTAAACATTCAGATTTTAACAGCCTCACTTTTTTTCAATCACAAATGATCAGTTCATTCTTGATTAATGTTTATTCGATGTCGGATATTTGTCTTACAAAAATAGACACGGCTTCTAATGGGCTAAGCAATCAAGACTATACAATGTTTTATTTGAACAGCTAACTGGAAGCGTGTTTAAAATTACCGGCCACGTGATTTTGAGTTGACACGATTTCTCATATTTCATTCTAAAAATAAACATAAAAATCGTTATTGATGGCATTCTTAAAACACTTAAATAAACATAAGCATTCGGACCGACGAGGCGGACAACTAAATTAGGGTAACCACTTATAAGCCATATGATATTTCCTACAAAAAGATGCTTCCCCATCCCCCCTCTAAAATAAATATGCTTTTTTTTAAACAAAATGCTTTAAGATGACATGTGTACCATGTGTATTGTATGTCACATGGACAACTGAATTAAAATTTTAGCAATTTTACACATGCAGATGCTGATTAATTGTTTGATGTTTTACACCGCTTCCAACATGTTTGTTAGTTATATTACGGCGTTTCCTGGGTTAGTAACCAGTACCATTGGTCCTTTTATGCTGACACCAGCCAGTCAGCCGTAATGCTAACACCAGCCAGTCAGTCGTAATGCTAACACCAGTCAGTCAGTCGTAATACTAACACCAGTCAGTCAGTCGTAATGCTAACACCAGCCAGTCAGTCGTAATGCTGACACCAGTTAGTCAGTCGTAATGCTATCACCAGCCAGTCAGTCGTAATCCTAACACCAGCCAGTCAGTCGTAATGCTAACACCAGCCAGTCAGTCGTAATGCTAACACCAGTCAGTCAGTCGTAATACTAACACCAGTCAGTCAGTCGTAATGCTAACACCAGCCAGTCAGTCGTAATGCTGACACCAGTTAGTCAGTCGTAATGCTATCACCAGCCAGTCAGTCGTAATCCTAACACCAGCCAGTCAGTCGTAATGCTGACACCAGCCAGTCAGTCGTAATGCTGACACCAGCCAGTCAGTCGTAATGCTGACACCAGTCAGTCAGTCGTAATGCTGACACCAGCCAGTCAGTCGTAATGCTGACACCAGCCAGTCAGTCGTAATGCTATCACCAGCCAGTCAGTCGTAATGCTATCACCAGCCAGTCAGTCGTAATGCTGACACCAGCCAGTCAGTCGTAATGCTGACACCAGTCAGTCAGTCGTAATGCTATCACCAGCCAGTCAGTCGTAATGCTGACACCAGTCAGTCAGTCGTAATGCTGACACCAGCCAGTCAGTCGTAATGCTATCACCAGCTAGTCAGTCGTAATGCTGACACCAGTCAGTCAGTCGTAATGCTGACACCAGCCAGTCAATCGTAATGCTGACACCAGCCAGTCAGTCGTAATGCTGACACCAGCCAGTCAGTCGTAATGCTATCACCAGCCAGTCAGTCGTAATGCTATCACCAGCCAGTCAGTCGTAATGCTGACACCAGTCAGTCAGTCGTAATGCTGACACCAGTCAGTCAGTCGTAATGCTGACACCAGTCAGTCAGTCGTAATGCTAACACCAGCCAGTCAGTCGTAATGCTATCACCAGCCAGTCAGTCGTAATGCTATCACCAGCCAGTCAGTCGTAATGCTGACACCAGTCAGTCAGTCGTAATGCTGACACCAGCCAGTCAGTCGTAATGCTATCACCAGCCAGTCAGTCGTAATGCTATCACCAGTCAGTCAGTCGTAATGCTGACACCAGTCAGTCAGTCGTAATGCTGACACCAGCCAGTCAGTCGTAATCCTAACACCAGCCAGTCAGTCGTAATGCTGACACCAGCCAGTCAGTCGTAATGCTATCACCAGCCAGTCAGTCGTAATGCTGACACCAGCCAGTCAGTCGTAATGCTGACACCAGCCAGTCAGTCGTAATGCTGACACCAGTCAGTCAGTCGTAATGCTATCACCAGCCAGTCAGTCGTAATGCTGACACCAGTCAGTCAGTCGTAATGCTATCACCAGCCAGTCAGTCGTAATGCTGACACCAGTCAGTCAGTCGTAATGCTGACACCAGCCAGTCAGTCGTAATGCTGACACCAGTCAGTCAGTCGTAATGCTATCACCAGCCAGTCAGTCGTAATGCTGACACCAGTCAGTCAGTCGTAATGCTATCACCAGCCAGTCAGTCGTAATGCTGACACCAGCCAGTCAGTCGTAATGCTGACACCAGCCAGTCAGTCGTAATGCTGACACCAGCCAGTCAGTCGTAATGCTGACACCAGCAAGTCAGTCGTAATGCTGACACCAGTCAGTCAGTCGTAATGCTGACACCAGCAAGTCAGTCGTAATGCTGACACCAGCCAGTCAGTCGTAATGCTGACACCAGCAAGTCAGTCGTAATGCTGACACCAGTCAGTCAGTCGTAATGCTGACACCAGCAAGTCAATCGTAATGCTATCCCCTAAACCCTGAGCGCCAAGGAAGGCAGTAATTACTACCATTTTTTAAGTATTTGGTATGATCCGACCGGGGATCGAAACCGCGACCTCTCGTACCCGAGGTGGACGCTCTACCACTACACCACCGATGCGGTCACTTGAAAATGCATTTCGACGCGTATGTATCGGCTTTGAAAAACATCGTGGTTATTGGAGAAATGCTCACAACAAGCAATTTCTCCATTTGCCGCAATATTTTCGACTGTTATTAATATTTATTCTTTCATTTTTATAAGATTTTCCAACGTCTATTGTATACACATATGTTGTAGTTGGGAATGGGTTAACGGCATTTCTTGGTTGACTTACATCGAAATAAAGGACATTTGTTTTAGTGTTCTCTTACCTCGAGGGTTAGCTTGATTAATTAATTGACAGTTTGGTGTTTTACCTCGCTTTCAACAATGTTTCTGTATATCACGGCATTACCCTGGGTAAGATACCAGTACTACTGGTTCATTATCCTTACACCAGCCACTCAGTCGTTATATTAACCCTATTTGTCGAGGGGAAGGGATTCAGAAGCAGTTTTGTTGCGTTTTAGTGATTTTAATTTACTGTGATCAACGTGTAAAACATGATTTACGGCTTTATGTTGCTATAATCAATTTGAAATTTCCTGTCATTTACAAAATTATAATCACTCTAATCGAAATTAGATACGCGGTGAAACGTTTCGTAATTTTGATAATTTTAATGACTGCTTCGGAGATGTGTAATCGTATAAACTTCTTAACAATTTTCCAAATGTAATAGTAGAGATTTTCTGTAAAAGCTTCCAGATATGTTTAAAGTCATGAAGCTTTATCTTATGAAGGTCATTTAGACGCTTTATGACGCCTATGCAGCAGACGGCTTTTTGAAAACATAGTGACAAAAGAAGAACGAGCAATTTATCCTTTTGCCACAATGTTTTCCACTTTTAGTCATAGGTTATCCATTCAATTATAGAGATTTTCTATTTTTTGACAAAATATGTTTAAAGTCGTCTGCTGCAGAATTTTCGTATGGGGGAAAGGCTTAACACAAGGAGATGTCCGTCTTCACTTTATTCAGAATCGTATTGTTACATTAACTCTTAATGCGCCAAATTTCTAAAGTGAACTATTCCATGCTCAAAATCACGTAATAAAAGTTTTGGAATATCTTCACAATTAAAAGGCCATCAATAATTAACTATTCCACGCTCAAAATCATGTTATAAGCGTTTTAAATATTTTCTTAATTAAAGGCAATCAATGTTGAATTATTACATGCTCAAAATCCTGTAATAAGGGTTTTGGAATGTTTTCATAATTAAAAGGCAAACAATGTGAACTATTCCATGCTGAAGATCATTGTAATAAGGGTTTTGGAATATTTTCATAATTAAAAGGCAAACAATGTTGAACTATTCCATGCTGAAGATCATGTAATAAGGGTTTTGAATGTTTCATAATTAAAAGCAAACAATGTTGAACTATTCCATGCTGAAGATCATGTAATAAGGAAGATCATGTAATAAGGGTTTTGGAATATTTTCATAATTAAAAGGCAAACAATGTTGATATCAGCAAAGACACCTATTTCTGATCGAAAACGCAACCTCACGCTGCCGAGACTGTCGATTGACAACTACATCGCTGAGGCGGTCCCCCCCCCCCCCCCCCCCCCCCAATGGCGTGAATGATACTTGTTACACGAGAGATTCTGATCAGATTATGTGAAGAGCATTGACTGATCTTGATTTGAACTGGTCGTTAAGTACCGAGCGTTGATTCTCGTTTGACATGGCCAATATGAACACCCGTTGTATTGACAGTGAAGATTTCAGATGATTTATTTATTTATTTATTGGGGTTTTACGCCGCTTTCAACACTATTTCAGTTATATTCACGGCGACAGTTCACTTATTCATGATCCCTGGGTAAACAAACAGTGCTCGGCTAGAAAATGTGCCTTGCCCAAGGTCACTCCACCATGCCCGTAGTGCCGCGACACCCGGTTTCGAAATCCCCGACGCTAACCACTCGACCACAGCGGATTCCTGAAGCGATTTCAGATGAGCCTGTGTAGATATGAAGTCGGATGAGAACTTTTGCTTCTTCCCATGATTAAGTACGACAAGAGTCATACAGTCTACAGCTCATTTAACTCTTTCAGCGCCAAAGGCAATATTTGGGTTTTGTGCAAACAATACAGATTCAGGTGAGACAGCTCGTCACATTCAGCATTGTTTGCCTGTTAGTTATACAAATATTACAAACTACTATTACGAGAGAAATGGAGAAGCCCGAGTTTGAACATAGACGAGTCTACTTTAAACAATTAAAGTAACTCCATCAACACTTCACATTTTCCCCACGAGCAGACACTTTATAACGAATCTGCTGCAGACGAATAATTAACACATCGTGGCAAGAGGAGAAATATCTCAGACTGACTATGGTTTGAGTTGGTTTACCCTCACCATGAATGGTTACATATTTGGCAATCATTGCTTACAATGAGCAGTTTTCACCCCTTTTTGCATTCGATTCTTTTCAGTAAGTTAACTTCCATTTATACACTAGAAATTGTCAATTTTCTGTCCTTGGTATTTTCAAAGGTGCCAGACAACTTCTAAAAGCATTATTACGGAGAGATCGCTGACAATGACAAAATGGTCTGCAACAAATGTTCTGTACGCGAGAAAAGATTTAAACAATTCAACCATCGTTTTAAATAGTGTTATTGAATCTGTGTTTATTGATTGATTGATTGATTAGGGTTCGACGCCGTTTTGAACAAGTTTTCAGTCATATCACGGCGACCAGTTTGGCGACCAGTTTATCTACTCATGCGTTTCCTGGTGTGTCCACACCAGTACACCACACAACAAATGTTAAACAGCCCATTGGTGAAAGACGAATGACGCATGTCGCAGTGACTTTTGTCAAACGTCGGAAAGAATATTGGCCGAGCTGGGATTCGAACTCCCAACCCCTGAAATCTTTGTTTATCACACGGATTCTATATACATCCTTTCTGTTAACTCTTTCAGCGCCGACTTGTTTAAAGTAGACTCTTCCATGTTCAAAATCGGCCGTCTCCATTTTTTATGTAATAAGAGTTTTGGAATATTCTGATAACTAAAAGACAAACAATGTTGATTTCAGGTGAGACAGCTCGTTACGAGCTGACTCAACTGAATCTGTATTGTTTGCAAACAATCTCAATAATTCCATTGGCACTTAAAGAGTTAAAAAAACTTAAAAAACCTTAATATTGCCAATTAGAGTGGATTGCGTCAGGCAGCGTGCTCATTATGTTAGGCACGTGGCTTTTCAAGAGACTCATTATCTCTCATTGGGTTAGAACAGTTTTGATAGACTGCCAGTTTGTCAGGTAGTGAAAACGTGACGGACATGCGGATGGCACGGATAGATAGACAGACACACGGAAGATGAAACAACTTCACCTTAATCTTTTTTCTAGGTAAGTTACCAGTACTACTGGTCCATTTATCATGACACCAGCCAGTCAGTCGTAATGCTAATCCAGCATCCCTGAGCGCTAAGGAGGGCAGCCGTTGCTACCATTTTCAAAGTCTTGGTATGACCCGGCCGGAGTTCGAACCCACGACCTCCAGCACCTAATGGGGACGCTCTACCACTGCTTCACCGAGCCAGTATTTTCTTTTAGAGGTCGCGGGTTCGATCCCCGAAACACTAAACAATCAATCAATCAATTTTCCTTTTAGAACTACAAGAGTGTTCGAAGGAACACGTGTGTAGAAAACGTCGCAGGCCTAAATGAAAGTCAGTGACAGCGTGACAGAGACAGGCACTTAAAACACCACTAGGTCGGTCCCGTTCTTTTAAATATTGCCAATTTACCCATTCTTACTGTCATCAAAGCTGAAGCAGACGAAGCAAAAGTGAACAAACATGAAATATCTCTATAGATAAATATCACTGAAGGTGATGAATACCCCCAGCTGGTGCCTGACAATATAATAATTATGTATGAGAAATTCAAGGGGCCATAACTCATTTAAAAATAATTCCAGTGAAACGCGCCGACAATATGCACAACAAGGCTTGGTATCAATCATTCTTGTGAAGTTATATTGAATTCTGACCAAGGGTTGCTGAGAAATAGTGTTCACAAGAAATATCTATAGACCAACGGACCGACCGACCGACTGACTGACAAGTGTGACTCCTATATAGCCCCCATATACTATATATCTGGGGGTATAATAATGGAATAAAATTGAAAACATTGTCTTAAAAGGAGAAATTGCTCATCATGAGCAATTTCCCCTTTTGTCAGAATGTTTTCAAAGGTCGCCTGCTGCGTGTGCATCACAATACGTTCGATAAAAAGATAGAAGATAGAAAGGGTTAACTCGAAGCTTCCTGAGAGTGACCCTGGCAGATGCTGATAATTCTGTCGTAAGAGACAGACAATTGAGAGTTCTGAGAATTATGCGGACGATGAACTGCTTCTAATACTCAGGACGGTGGCAATAACATTAGTAACAATTGTAGGGTCATATTTGAACCCTATCTCATATATAACACATCTGCAGCAGACGACTTCGAAATGTTTTGAATAATTCGAACGTTGAACTGCTAGTGTTCAGGACAGTGGCAATAACATTAGTAACAATTGTAGGGTCATATTTGACTGTCTCATATATAACAAATCTGTAGCAGACGACTTCGAAAACATCTCAGCAAAAATTTCAAAATAAAATATGCAAGTATAGTTATTGAATAGAGCTGACCGACTTGTGACCAAAAAAAGAAAAAGAAATAAGCGATTCCACCTATTGCCACAATGTTTTCAAATGTAGCATGCTGAAGATGTTTTAAACTGAAACGGCATGTCGGAAAAGGTTAATGGTGAATGCTTTTAAAACAATATAGATGATTTACTGCCACGCAACCTGTCTTAAAGGTGCTCTTAGGACCAAGATATATATTCTAGTTAAGTATGAGTTACTTTTGTGAAAGTAAGTTATTACCTGTCGTTGCGATTTTTTTTAAGAGCGTAAAACCTATCCCTTAGAAGTATTGTCAAGCTTAACCCTTTGCCACGTATAGTAAATTTGCACGACACAACTTTGAAAACATCTCAGTAATAATATGGAAAATATTTCTAAATGAAAACACAACTGTAGAATAGTATTGAAAAACAGTCTGACAAACGGTGAAATGAGCAATTTCTTCTTTAGTCACAATGATTTCTAATGTCGTCCGCTGGCCTGCATATGCGTCGATTTCGTCTGCAAGTGGGAAAGGTTCAGGACCATAACACTATCCTTATAGAATTGTCAAACTTAGCTCCTATAATGCCGAATTAAACAAGTGTAGACTCTTCCATGTTCAACAACGGGGAAATCCATATTTCATGTATCTAGACTTTTTGAATAATTTGATGTCTAAATGAAAACAATAAAAATTCAGGTGAGACAGCTCCTTACGAGCTGTCACACCTGAATCTCAATTGTTTCCACAACCTAAATATTGCCATTCTTAATCTTAATCCAGACTACATTGCGCATGCCCGAAGTCTGATCTGAATGTGCTCTTATCTTTAAACATACATATAAACATCCAAAAGTCCATTGACAGCGGCTTCAGGCAGTGCTGCTGAATCGAAAGAATGATCAATCCCTTTATAATTAGTTTCTGAATATGTTTGCAGAGGACTAGATGAGGGGGAGTAAACTGTTCGTTTTATTTCTCTTATTACTCAATCAAACCATATTATGTTAGTACTTAAAAGAAACGTCTGAGACAATCTATTGAGTACCCAAAAGATAGGGTGTGACTGTACAGCCATGGTTGAAACAGAAATGATGGTGTGATTAACAGAATCAAATCATTACGACCTCAAAGATATGGGTGTACACAGCACGAATTTGAACAACGTAGAAGGAACGCAGTAGAACCAATTTATGGTGTGATGTGGCATTATGTATAGAGCTGGAAGATGTGGTTGAACCTTGAACATGTACAACAATTATACGAGCCAGGACGCAGTAAGAAATACATAAGTACGTGTGAACGACTGTATAAACGTGGTGTTGATGCAACACAAACCGTGTTTGGACATCACTGACTTATATTTACGTATAGAACACACATGGTGCAGACGGAGAAGAAGAGTGCATTACGTTCCCAATGCGTTCTTGCTACTTCAAGGAGGAAATGATGACGTAGTAAATGCGTGATAAGCGAGAATTGAGATATATAAATTGTCGTCGTAAGAACGCAATTTACACGATGCGCGCGTGCGTGACCGTGTGGCTATCGTCTGAGTGCTAACAGGGGCATTGGTTCCGGTGACATGCATACCTATGAGTAGTTTATTTATTGGGGTTTTACGCCGCTTTCAATATTATTTCAGTTATATCACGGCGACAGTTCACTTATTCATGATCCCTGGGTTAACGAACCAGTACTAGGCTAGAAAATGTGCCTTGCCCAGGGGCATTCCACCGTGATCGAGATGCCGCAACTGGGGATCAAACCCGGGATACCCGGTTTCAAAATCCCCGACGCTAACCACTCGACCACAGCGAATTCCCCTATGAGTAGTATACTTAGTTCTGAGTCGACCAAGTGCTGACTACGTATTTTATCTTCGGCGACCATTCAATGTTACTACCGGCTTTATTACATTCCTACTGTGTTGAACTGGTTCAAACCGAGTCTTAACAAGTCTTCGAGAACGCAACGGGAACGTAACTTAAAGAGCTATAGAGGTATTCATTTAACAAACCGTAAAACATCACACTTGCGCCGATCCGGGTCAAATTGTTCATTTGCATCAGGGTGTCCGAATACCAACAGAAGAAAATAGTTCATTTACTTCCGGACTTTTGATCCAGGATGGCTTATCGGAGTGACGTAAACCCTTTCCCACCTGCAGACGCATTTTGACGCAATAGCTGCAGACTTTTGAAAACATCGTGGCCAAACGTGAAATTGCTCATGATGAGCAATTTCTCCTTTCGCCACAATGTTTTCAACTTTATTTAACAATTAAGCTATATTTTATGGAGATTTTTCTGGTTTTTGTCGTCACTATGTTTTCAAAGTCGTCTGCTGCAGATTTGTTGTATGTGGGAAAAGGGTTAACCCTTAGTGTATCAAAAGAGCGCGCGAGCACGAGTTTGGTATGCATAGGTTATGCTCTATGTTGATTGATTGATTGGGGTTTAGCGGCGTTTACAACCGGGTCATTCCAAACACTTTAAAAATGGTAATAATGGCTGCTTTCCTTAGCGGTTGGCATTACGACTGACTTGCTTGTGTTATGATAAATGGACCGGTAGTACTGGTAACTTGCCCAGGAAACACCTTGATATAACTGAAAAATTGTTGAGAGCGGCGTAAAACGCCATTCAAACAAAGCCGTTTCTAACCATTCTCCAGTCATATCAAGGCGATCAGATCATCAAACCTGGTTTTCTTATCAGCACTCGACACAACATTCTTTTCCAAGAAACTGGATGCTTTCCAACGTAGACTATTTGTCCATTCGTGGGAGACGAATGATGCCTGTTGCATTGATTTTGTTTAAAAAGTCGGAAAGAATGTTGTCCGAACTAGGGTTCGATCTCACAACACTTGGATTGACAACCCGCATCGCTACCAACTGATATATTGAGGTTTGGCATGTGATGCTGCTGTAGAAAAAAAAACTACTTTAATTCCAAACTTATCATCTTAAATAGAAAATCCTAACAATTCAAATTCCTCGATGACTTTATGCTATTTTGTGTGTGTTTCTAACTCTGATTTATAAGAAAAGTAACAAGAGAAGGAATAGATTTTTTTTTAATTGCATTAAAACCATCAGTACTTTTTCATGACATAACAATGGTATTTGTTTCCAGTGAAATAAACATCCGTCGTTTTATTTATGGATCGGCGTGAAAGATAAATTGAAAGGAATTGATAACCATAACAAGATAACACGATGGTGTTGTTTTACGGCTTTTCCTGAGTACTGCTTACGTAATTGTCATGTCTTTTACGAGAAACCTTATTCAAGGCTTTATTTAGGTGAAGCAGAGTGTTAATAAACAAAACAAGAATATGAGAGCGGTATTCCATGAAAACCACATAAACGTAATTATTACACATGCGGAAATAAACTTGTATGCGTATTCATGCTAAAGGATCCAAATGGATATTACAACTTTATTGAAACTTTATATGGCTAATTGGTGAACAGTGTTGATACAGATAAGACTGCACAGATGCGCTGACTGGTCTAGATCCACGCTGATCGTATATATGCATAACGGATGGTTTTTTCAAAGAGCCATTCGTTTACTCATTCAACTTTGAAAAACATAATATTGATTGTCTTTAAACCAGATGTTTTTACGCGAAAGGTCAATGTAAAGGTCAAAAGGTCTGAAATGTTATCACTAGAAGGATCTTGATCTTGATCTGATAATTGTCCGGTCAGCAGTGCTGGTAATTTACCCAGAAAACGCCGCGATATGACCGAACAACTGTTGAAAATACTTACCGTTTTCTTTTGTATGGTGTATCACCATAATTCTCCATTTTATCAGTAATATTATGGCGTTTCCTGGATAAATTACCAGTACAACTTGTCTATTTATCCTGACACCAGCAAGAAAGTAGTAATGCTAACCCCACAACTCTGAACACCAATGAGGGCCAGTCATTACTACAATTCTTAAGAGTTTAGGTATGACTAAGCCGGGGATCGATTGCACGACCGCCCGAACCCTAGGCGGACGCTCTACCCTACACCTACGAGGCCCCAAACAGGCATTAAAGCCCACTTAAACTAAACAAGATACAGTCCAACCTGTGTTTAACGACCACCCATGGAAAGAGAACAATCTGACCTCAATTCACATGTGGTCTTTAATTACAGGGTCATTTATGTAGAAAATGAGTAATTGGGCACTTAAAAGTGTGGTTGCTAAAGAGAGGGAATTGCTATACAGAGTACATCTTAAGCATTTCGCACATACGACAATTCTGCAGCAGACGACCTTGAACATATATTGTCAAAAAGTAGAACATTTCTATAATTGAATGGATAACCTATGCCTTAAAGTGGAAAACATTGTGGCAAAAGGAGAAATTGCTCGTTTTGAGCAATTTCTTCTTTTGTCACTGTGTTTTCAAAAAGCCGTCTGCTGCAGAGGCGTCAGAAAGCGTCTATATGAGGGAAAGGGTTAAGTACATGTTTGACAGTTTGTACTTACCGTCTGTGAGATTTGGTGTAGACCCATTCCTGCCGGAGTAGAAATCAGCGATTGTATTCCGCTTTATCAACTTTTTATGGTGTTCCTGCACCAACAGGTCACCTGGGTACGCATTGACTGCTATGTTGTTGACTGAACTACGGCGACGTCCGGTACGACCACTGTAATCAAATAAAAAATACATTAGAACCTGTGTATAAAGACCATTCATGGGAAGGAAACAGTGTGGTCTTTGTTCACAGGAGTCATTTACGCATGAAATGAGTAATTTTGAAAATAAAAGTGTAGTTGCTAAATACAGGGAATTACTATACAAAGTTGGTCTTTAGCACAGGTTTAACTGTACTTTCTTTCAAAACAGTGTTAGTAAACGCGCCACACTTTTGGCGATAACAAATCTTTAAATACGCAACGGCCCTCAAACTTCACCAATCGTTCTAAATACAGTGGGCTCATGATAACTTGGTCATGTGATAATTCGTACTTATCTTAAAGGTGCTGAACTCCAGATTATAGAGATAGTATAGTCTACGTTTTAAAACTGCTCAAACGCGGTTGTCTTGACATATTAGAATCATAACTATGGGATAAAATTAGAGTAATAATTTCACTTTCCGATACAATAAACATCTAAATATTGGTCGTTTCTTTTGCCTCGTTTTTACTGGGTACACATACCCAGTAAGCCATTTTTTTTTACATTTTCATAACTTTCAATTGACTGTTTTTTAAACATTTACTGCCAAAATAATATTGAACTTTTTATTACTTACTTTGTTGTCACTATTATCAATGTTTACAGACGTTTCAACATTTCAAAAAAGTTGATCTCCATTTGGAGTTCAGCACCTTTAAACTAGAATTGCCTGTTCTGGAACTGATCTGTCTAAAGTAGCATCATGGTTCTACTTTCATTTATGGAGAATTTCTATATGTTTGCCTAGACGTTACTACATATCTGTTTTATGTGGGAAAAGTTTAATGCAGAATGGTTACTTGAGCGGGCCCTCATTGGTTGGCGCCTTCATACAATCTGATCCTGATCGATCGACACTGTATATTATATATTCGCTGAGCTTTTAGTTATGATAAAACGCTTTATCACATGACAATGCGTGTATCCGATGTAATATACCCATTACGTATTTCTTCATATTTAACATGTGTAATATAACATGACCGAATCACTATTTGTGTATTCATCCGCGAATGTTTACAACATGGCTTAGAACGTGTTTCCGGTAAACACAAACGCCACGATAGATTGACGAGGTAACGGGACCATTATTGGTCATAAAATATATGTAATATAACATGACCGAATCACTATTTGTGTATTCATCCGCGAATGTTTACAACATGGCTTAGAACGTGTTTCCGGTAAACACAAACGCCACGATAGATTGACGAGGTAACGGGACCATTATTGGTCATAAAATATATATTTTTTGTAACTAGTTAACAGTCTACAAAGTATTACGTGTTGGGACTATTTTCTGACGGCAAAGAAACGATTTAATTTTTGTGTTTCGTCATGTGATAAAAAGAATCTGACATCCGTTGTCATTTCAAAACGTTTTATTAAATTCGTCCAAGAAATTTGTTATTAAGAAATTTCTTAAAATGACAACTCATGTCAGATCCTATATATACGAGATTACATTTTGATCGAAATTGTGCAGAAGAGTTAGTTACAACCAAATATGGAGGGAATTACAAACTTTCAAGACAGATCATTAATTGATTGTTTAAAAGTATTTAACGTCGCTTTCAACACAATTTCAGTTATATCACGGCGTGTCCTGGGTAAGTTTACAGTCCTACCGGGCCATTTATCCTAACACCAGTCAGTAAGTCGTTATGCTAACGCTGTAAGCCTGAGCGTCAAGGAGGGCAGCCATTACTATCTTTTTGCAAAAAGTCTTAAGATATCTATAAAGACTGTTCAACCGACTGGTGACGGACTAATGACAATAGTCTCAGGTAATATTGTTAATCGTCGAACATAATGAATGGCCGAGATGTGGCTCGAATTCAGGACCTCTTGATTGAAAGTCATCGCCGTTCGTGACTGAGCTATCGCGGCTAATTAAAACGCAAAGTAGGGAACCCACTACTGCCACTTTAACCCTTTCCCAAATACAGACGGATTCTGAGACCTCCTCGGCAGACGACATTTAAACATATCGTGTCAAAAGGAGAAATTACTGGAAAGCAAGATGTCACCCTATCCAACATATAAGCCAATTTGCAGAAGACGTCATTGTAAACATCTAGGCAAAGATATGAACAATCTGTATGTATCTATTTAAATATGAAAATGGAATTATTGAAACGAGCTTGAGATGGTCTGAGGACCAATCTAACATACAAGCCAATTTTCAGAAGACGTCGTCAATGTAAACATGTAAGCAAACACATACGTAAACTCTGGACTTATTTATTTATAAACGAAGATGGGATAATTGAAACGAGCTTGAGAGAGCTATTTCTGAGGACAAATCTATGTCTTAGACATAAAACATATCATATTGTAAAGTAAGATTTCATCCTATCCAACATACACTCAAATTTGCAGCAGACGCCATTATAAACATCTAGGCAAAAAACATAAGGAAACTCTGGATTTATCTATTTATATATTAAAATGGAATTATTGAAATGAGCTGGAGATTGCTATTTCTGAAGACAAATCTTTGTCTTAGACATAAAACATATCATATTGTAAAGTAAGATTTCCCCCTATCCTACAATCAAATATGCAGCAGACGCCATTGTAAACATCTAGGCAAATACATAAGGAAACTCTGGATTTATTTATTTATAAATGAAAATTGGATTATTGAAACGAGCTGGAGATGGCCATTTCTGAGAACCAATTTATGTTTTACAAATAGAACATATCATATTGTAGAGCAAGATTTCACACTATCCCGCGTACAATCAAATTTGCAGCAGACGCCATTGTAAACATCTAGGCAAATACATAAGGAAACTCTGGATTTATTTATTTATAAATGAAAATTGGATTATTGAAACGAGCTGGAGATGGCCATTTCTGAGAACCAATTTATGTTTTACAAATAGAACATATCATATTGTAGAGCAAGATTTCACACTATCCCGCGTACAATCAAATTTGCAGCAGACGTCATTGTAAACATCTAGCAAGATTTCACCCTATCCAACATACAATAAAATGTTCAGCAGACGCCATTGTAAACATCTAGGCAAAAACATAAGGAAACTCTGGATTTATCTTTTTATATATGAAATGGAATTATTGAAACGAGCTGAGAAATCATTGTGGCAAAATTATTTTCATATTTCAACTTTTGCCATAATGTGAAAGTCATTAGCTTCAGATGCATATAATTAGGTTTGCTTGTGAGAAAGAGAAAACACGTCATATTTTAAAGTCAAGTGTTCGTACTTAAAGAACCTTGGATATAGAATCTAGTAATGGCTTTCTAACAAATAAGTCTTCTGTCTCGACAGGAAATGGAAGCCCGTTACAAACTATTTCCGTCATATAACAATTCTGTGACAGACGACTTTGCTTTGAAAGTGTCTGGGGCAGAAATATTGAAAAAAATATTATAAATGAAACTACAATTATTCAATACAGTTGAAACCATTTTGGGAAAATGATAAATTGAACGTAAGAAGCAATCTTTTCTTTTACTACAATGATTTCGAATGCTGTCTGCTGCAAATGCGTCTGTCTATGGGGAAAGGGAAAGTATTTTGTAATCATGTTGGACCAATTCAAACTCACGTAGTTGTCATTATTAGTTATTTGGTCTGTTACTGACCCACTACGGAAAAATAGGGGGTCTGTGGAATTTATAGGGGGCGAGGCGTTAGCCGAGTCCCCCTATACATTCAACATACCCCCTATTTTTCAGTAGTGGGTCAGTAACAGACCAAATAACTGATTTATTTCATCGACCACCTTTCATGAGCAAAAAAAAATGATACTCTTTCATTTACATTAACATTTACAATATTTCTAGATGAAATTTACGGGTTTTGGCGCCAAATCACTAGCGTTATGACGTCAAACCGATGACGTGACGTCATATTGCTAGTATATGGTCCCAGTATTTTTAAAATTCCTAGTACTAAACCCACTTTAATAATGAAATGAAACAATATCAATTTGTTTTGTTCATGAAAGGTGGTTGATGAAATAAATCAGTTATAAATGGTCTGTTACTGACCCACTAAGGGAAAGAAATTAACAAGCGTAGGACATGCATTATTTTTATACATTCATTGATTTTTTTTTTTTTTCTATGGAAAGGGAAGTTACTTTGCATGATATTTAACTTCGTAGTCGTTATGATATATATATTGTAAACAAATCGCTGTTAAAAATATCAAGATATTATTAAAGGGTTTAATGTATGTTTTGGTACAGTTATAAGAGTATAACACGAAATTGCCTAATTACTCAGCAAATAATGCCCGAAGGGCATTATGTCAGCTGTGTAATTTGGCTATTTCGTGTTATACTCTTATAACTGTACCAAAACATACATTAAACCCTTATAATTGCAGTTTAAGAAAAAAACAGCTATTTTTCATCGAAAGAATTGTTTGAAAAGGGACATATAAATTGAAAATTGGGATCTCTTTTTTATGTTCTTTACGCCGATAACATGACCTTATACTTGGAAAATTACCTAATACTAGGAAAATGACGTCACATCAGCGTTTTGACGTCATACGTTAGTCGCTTTGGCGCCAAAACCCGTAAATTTCATCTAGAAATATTGTAAATGTTAAGTACATTTTCATCGAAATACGCCTCATAAGTCACTTTATGTGATAGATATAATATCTCATTAGTGTTATTTATTATTACTTTTAAAAAATTAAGCTGAATATGACCTCGGCATAATTATTTGTGGCATTGTTTACGGTTAACTGTCGAAATTAAAGGTATTTTCCGAAAGTAGATCCGTGAACTGGTCATGTGATCAATTGCAGTTATTGGAAAATAAACGCAATTCCTTTTAGTCACGTGATCGGTTTTGAACCAATCAAAACGAGCGATTCACCGTGCTTTTGAAGCAACTGCAATTATACAGTATATAGATCTATTTTAACATAGGCAACTGAAAAAAAACTTCCAGTCAGCTTGATCTGAGAATAGAAGCCATATTGAATTTACTCACCCCCTATGGAATTTACTCACCCCCTATAGAAATATAGGGGGTGTGCACGTGACAGGCTTTAACCAATGAAATTGCTAGAATTTCGTGGGAGGCGAAATAAAATATAATATATTTCTGAGGCTTTTTTTCTTTCAAGAATATTTACCGGATATGGTATTTTTGAGTCGTCTGATATAAATCAAAGTACAAAGTACTGAAGGTAGAATTGCGATCGTTTAAGAAGAGATACAGAAGTGCATATATGAATATTTATTTTACCGGTTACCTTCAGGCAAAGTTTCAAGTGTGTAACCCTTTCCAGTGCTGAGATTTTGCCTCAACCTGAAACTTTAACCAAAATGTTGACGAACAGACAGACGGAGAGACAGATCGCCAATCTATAGACCGGAATTGCTAGAGCAATCCGGCCAAAAATTAAAAAAATCATCAATTTTAGCAGTAAAATCCTGCCAAGAAGTAATGAATTGAGAAAAAAATGTGCTGAGAGGTCCATAATTTCAAACTTGCTAAGATTTGGTCTGTGCAATGAATGTACAAATTGAAAAATGTATTGTTGACATGTATTTTCTACACCATCATTGTAATGTTGTTTATCATAAATAAAATTATTCCTTTTTTTAAATAAACTTTTAATCAAAATGTGTGTCTCAGTGTTGTCTTCTTCAGCAGTTTGACAGAAACAAAGCCTAAATCTGAAATTGTGTCAATGTGTTATTTGTCAACTCTGTCCCATAAGTTTTGCTTGTGATTTGAACTCTCATAAAAAAAGCACGGAAAGGGACAACTTTCCCAACTTTGATTAAATATGTTTTCAATTAAATTGTAAAAAATCTTTTTCTTGTTTTTTGAAAGTTTTGTCATTATTATTTAAGACGGACATTATATACTAGAATAGCCAACTGACTCATTTGAAAAAGTGTTTCTTATTTAAACCTTTCCCACTTGCATACGTAATTGCAGCCGACGACTTTTGAAAACATTGATGCAGAAGAAGAAATTGCTCATAACAAGCTTTCTCCTTTTGCAACAATGTTTTCAACTATATTCAATGATTACACTTCCAATAAATGTGATTTTCTGTATCTTTGCTCAGATTTTTTTTAATTCGTCTGCTGCAGAGTTTTTATATTGTGGGATGGGTTGTGATTTGTTAAAGGGCAAGCAGGATTGGGAATTGAGTGTTGCACTTATCCTATTGAAACACTCGCCTGCCTGTGCATGTTTTAGCCAAAGACCTAATAAATGTGTTATTAGGTCTTTGTTTTAGCTTAACTTAACTTGTTAATGTTCTTTCCATCATCAACTTAGTCATCTGTTAGTAATCAACTCTATGAACGAAATAATCGCGTCAAAATCTTGAATCGCGTCAAAATCATAACGAACAAACTGTCAAAATCTAATTTTGAACTGTGTAATACAAATTTAGAATAAAAGGATGAATCATTTATGTTGTAACAACCAATATCCGCGGGTCATTTACCTGATTTTGGCTGAAAGAAATGATCGATTTCTTGCAAGATTTATTCGTTATTCGTTCTGCCTATTATAATCAAAGTATTCTAAACGCTTTATAAACAAGTGATTTAAAGCGCTCAAATCATTTGATGAAATTTGTTTCTTTAGACGCGGACCTTGTCGAAAGCACCTATCCAAAATGCAAGTCATCGTTAATCGTTGTCGAAGGAATAGATGGACTGAGAGAAAGAGAAAGAAAAGGCTTAGCAATGCATACTATCTTTATGAATAAGGACATGAACGAATATGTATGGACTTGCGCCTAGAATTTCGTACTAGCCGATCCTTCATTCCACTCGCTTATGCTAGCGGGCGAGTGGATGTTTACATCTCTGCCGAGAGTGAAAAAAGGGTTACAATTTACAAAGGGTAATTGCGCGGTGCAGTGCTATATTGGCGTAGTGATATCTAAATAATTGTGTACACTTTAAATATGATATTTACACTTACAAGACTTGTTATTTTCTATTATAAGCTTGAATAATCGGATTTTTTTTCGTTACTCTATGTTTGCTTTTGTGAGCATTCGTAAATTAGTCAAACCAAAAATTGCACTTAATTGTTGGTGGTGAAGGGCATATACATCACGTGACTTCAAACTCACTATGACTATGGCAGCCTCTGCGCATGCGCAAGTCTACCAAAAACGATTAAGGAATAAATGGATTTTAAAATATGTCTGCTGCGTATGGTATCAGAAGTCGTTTTAACTCTTCCAGCGCCGAATTGTTGAAAGTAGACTCTTCCATGTTCAAAATCGGGCGTCTTCATTTCTCATGTAATAAAAGTTTGGATTGTTTTGATAACGAAACGGCAAACAATGGTGATTTCAGGTGAGACAGCTCGTTACGAGCTGACTCACCTGAATCAGTATTGTTTGGAAAAACATCAATATTGCCTTTGGCGCTGAAAGAGTTAATCAGAAAAGAGTTTGGATTTTTTGATAACGAAACGGCAAACAATGCTGATTTCAGGTGAGACAGCTCGTTACGAGCTGACTCACCTGAATCAGTATTGTTTGCAAAAACATCAATATTGCCTTTGGCGCTGAAAGAGTTAATCAGAAAAGAAAGGGTATTACCCCCTTTCAAAATACAAGAAACGTGCAGTAGACGGCTTTGATATATATAGCAAAGATATTATATATAAAAGTATAATTATTGAATTGAGTTGAAAACATTGTGGCAAAAGTCGTCTGCTGCATAGGGTAAGGTTTAACGTTAGATGAAGACTTTAGGTCAAATTACGCCAAATACATACCAAATAGTCCCTAACAAAAATTTGTCAGAATGTATTGAATATATGACATTGAGTTTAAATTCATTGTAAATGTGTATTGGATGAACTGGAAATGATTGATTTGATCACTTTTAGTATTTTGACCTTGTTTGAAAGTGAAAGTTGAGAATGCTAAAGACCGGTTTGACCGGGCCCGATTTGGTCCAAAATGACGGTAGCCATTACAACTGACTGGCTGGTGTCAGGAATAATTGTTGAAAGCGGCGTAAAACACCAAACAATCAGACGTCTTTTCCCAGACAAATCTAAAGTACTTGTCATCCCTTTTCTCCAATACAGACCAGTTTTGACACCACAGCAGTAGACCACATTCGAAAATATTATGGTAAAAGTAGGAATTGCTCAAAAGATGTTAAAACTATTTGTAAAATTGCACTTTCAAAGGGCTGGGTACGCTGTGTGTCTATTTTGGCCCCACTTCGTAATCTCAAACTATAACGTTGGAAAATGTTCAGAGCATCAGACGACCGTGACTCAACACACGTCGTATATAAAGACATTTTTGAGCGGCGCTCTGCCAAAACAAACCGACGTTTGAAAACATTGTGACAAAAGGAGAAATTGCTCATGATGACCAATTTCTCCTTTTGCCACAATGTGTTCAACTTTTTCTCGAAAGTTATACATTAATTTATAGAGATTGTCCATAGTAATGCCTACGTGTGTCTTTAAAGTCGTCTGCTGCAGATTTTGTGATATGTGGGAAAGGGTCAAGGCAAAAGTGAATTACGAAGCTTGCACTACATACACTAGTTGAGCACAAATCTAGCGCTTACTCTGTCCCTCTCAATCCATTAACGATCATTATAGATCCAGATCAATTGTTGCATCCGCGCACTGTGATCAACCTTATTAGTCATTGAAGGTTTCAAAAAACTTCTGTTTGAGCCATTTTCATTTTGATCCTCATCATGGATGGACAGGGAGGTTTTGATTAAACTTGGAATAATTACGCTAAAGTTTGTTTTTGCAGATCACCGCACATTTGAAGCATTTTACACCAATACTAGTATACCAATACTGGTATAATTTGAATAAGAGATATAAGGGTGCTCAACTCCCAGATTGTCAGTGTCCTGTAAGAATTAACCATCTCTCACGTGTAAACACATCTGACGATTTTTATCTTTGATTAACTGTATATGTTATAGATTATAACGTGGTTTTGCTTTTGCTCAACTTTTCTTCAATAGTAATACATGTATTTTCATTTATATTTTCAATATTTTTGCTATGATTTTTTCAAAGTCGACTGCTTTTCATTTTGTTGAATGTGGAATAGGTTCCAGACTAGACTGCATGTACAATTAGGTCCAATCTTCATTGTGTTCAGACGTCGCGCAAGCTAACCCGGCACATCAACGTAACGTCAAATAACGTTAAAAGTACGTTAAAATCTTAGCGTCGGATAATTTGATACGTTCGTGGTATACTGTTTGACAGTAGGGGCCGTTTTCAATAATTTAAATATATTTCATTTTTTAAAATAAAAAATTAAAATTGCATGTATCACAATAGCAACTATATGGATATTAGAATTCGCCGATGCAGCGAATCTGTCAAATTAATAGTTCCGTTGCACCAATCTAGTTCACTGCATATATATTCAATACTGCGTGCAAGAAAAGTTGCCTTATTTCTTTTAATCAAAATTTGATTCAACAGTGTTTGATCTGTTGCTTTGAAATAGTTCCCAGAAATAACTTCATCTCCAGCTTCAAAAATACCACCCATTTGTCTTGGTGAGGCTTCTTAGCCGTATCACGCTTGACGAAGCTCGCAAAACATAATATGGGTATGACTCATCCTCTATGTTTCTTACGGCCACACTATATCCTGGGTAGACAACCTCTACCAACGATTCGTCTAAACCACTTTCTGTGCCAGATGGTTTTTGTTCAAGGCAATTCATCTGTTGTTGTCTTTTTGGTCCTAGAGTACGACCCGTTTGTTCACTGTTCATACATCGCAATAAAACAGTGTTCACATGCGTAACACGATAAATCACGGACACTAAGAGACCCATCGCACGTGCGATGGGGAATCTTTCTGTTTTCTTTTATAGGTTGAAAATATCATCTCGAGCTCTATTGATGGTCTCAACTTATCTGAATATGCGTTTAGAACATAAGGTTTGTCTTTCGTTTCGAAACCAGTGAACAATACAGGAACAATAAACAAGTTTAAGACGTCAAAATGACCAAGCGTGACAATATTTCTCCACACAGATAAAGGTCGTAATAAGATATAATATGTCGCTTGTCTTTACTGAAAATTACTGTATCGATAAAAGAGAAAAATAATATTATGTAAATTTAATTATAAGGTTTTAGTTAGACTACATCTTTAAATTTCGGTATACCGATTTTACGCATTCATAATTAAACAACGTTTTATATAGGAGCGTGACAATTTTTCTCCACACGCCTTTTCCTCATTTTTTTTAAAAAGTATTAAGTCATTTGCTATATAATTCAGTACACAATAATAAAAGAAAAATAATATTGTATATTTGAGATTTCAACCCGGTTGGAGTAAAATTAATATTAAAAACCTACTTGCCATTTCTGCGTTGTTTGTTTTCCGACGTCGTTTTTTCAGATCTTACATGATTTATGTACAATTTATTTGCATTAATTTGCCAAAAAAAGTGACACGCGTTGTTATTTTGTGTTATGATGCTGAATAACATCATCTCCGGAAACTCGTGCAGTGTTTTCCCGGTAAAAAAAGCACGCGAAGTTTATATATCATAGGTGTGAATACCAAAAGAGAGCGTTTGACTGTTACATCTTATACAACGTTTTTTCATGTTTTTTTCCCCGTTTTATGCTGTATTTGAAATTCTGTTAAACTAATGATAATTTTATTTATTACATGCCTGTTTATTTTCCGGTGGAAATACACACAGATTGACATGCGCAAATACACCACGACAGATTAAAATTCCGTATCTATATGCGGTGTAAATACAAGATTGTGACGTCATACAGTGACGTAACCGGTTTGATGACGATATTAGTACTATTTACTATTAATAAAATGTAAACTCAATAAATTTTCGCTGCTCATAGATTGTAGGTATGTAATAAAAGAAATATTATGTTGTGGGGTGGATAATAGAGTTCGTATTAACGACGCGTAGCGTGGGGAAATCCATATCTTAGCTCGACCTACGGTCTCGTAAGATATCGATTTTCCCACGCTACTTGTCGTGGAATACGAACTCATTTATCCACCCCACAACATAATATTCCGTATTAATACCATATTCATCTACGTTTTGTACAGCACATATTGGTATATCATACTTTACATTCATTTCAAAAATTGAATTATCAAGGACTGACCTTGTCCTGTTGGTAGGTGCATTTGACGTTGTACCGGGTTAGCTTGCGCGACGTCTCACACATTGAGATTAGATTATGAAATACTACAAAACACAACATTACCCCGTGTCCTCGCCTTCATCGCTGGAGTTACACGGAGAACCTTCGGGCGACAAGGTGGTCGGCGAGACATCACCACAATTCTGTGAATAGAAGAAAATACCAATTTTAGAAACACGTATACAAAATGAAACATATGAGCAGTCCCGCGAGAAAAACCAACAGTGTGGACTCTGCGTAAAGCATCGACCCGGATCATCCTAAGCACGCCGCGCAGGCTAACCCAGACATAAACTTTTCGACTTCAGTGGATTTTTCTGTTTCAGGAATCATTACTCTTTACCATTTTCCCCCTGAGACGGAATATGTCGGCCCGGATTAGCCTGCGCGGACTGCGCAGGCTGATCTGGGTCGATACATTACGCAGAGTCCACAATGTTGGTTTTTCTCGGGGGGACGGCTCATATAGTCCGTGAGCCAGATCCTGAGATTTGGACCACCGGTAACAGTTGAGGAGAATAATGCTTAACGTATTTTTTGACAAGGTATATATGTCTCTAGATCCAGAGACTATGTGATAGCCGTTTGTTTATCTACCCATCCGAAAATACATTAATAGTGTCCACTAAGAATGTAAGAAATATGATACTTTATCTTTGTATTAGCATTGATCAATATTAGCATATATGTCAAAACAAACATAGGCATACATGTCATAACAAACATATGCATACATGTCATAACAAACATATTCATACATGTCATGTGATAGCCGTCTATCTACCCATCCGAAAATAAAATTGTCTAATAAGAGTGTTTGAAATAGGATACTTTATTTTTGTATTATCAAAGTTGATTTAATAGTAGGCATACAAACAGGCTTATAACGCATAAAGACGCTGACACCGATAAAGTGCTATCACTTGTTTTCTAACTCTAGGGTTACAATCCTTGTCAAAAATCACTATGAGAATTATTCACCCTAGATGGTACCGATCAACCTTAATACTCAAATATATTATCTAACCAGGGTCTACTTCCACCAACCTTACTTAGCGCTAAGTAATACTTAAATACCTAAAACCATATTTCATCATTTATGTTTCCCTAATATGTTGTAAAACATGAATGATGGAATGAAGTTTAAGTTAACTAGAACTATCACTGAATGTGATTAATACCCCCAAACGCCGCCCTGATAGGAAAGGTTGTGAAATATTTAGAAACCCCACCTTAAAAGGACAATGTTATGGATCGGGTTATTCTTGTTTTGTTCATTTTTGGATAACAAAGGGCAATAACTCTGTAATTATGTAAATTAGAGTTATGGTTCTTGTACACTGCACTTCCTCTGATTTTGCTCTACCGTTGTATGTAGTTTTATTAGATTCCATCTGTTAGTTATTAAATAATTCTCCGGACAAGAAAAAGTAACAAAGGGCAATGACTCTGTATTTAGGTAAAATAGAGTTATGGTTCCTGTATACTGCACTTCCTCTCAATGTGTTGTATCATCCTATAATGTTTTATTAAATTCCAACAATTAGTTTTAAAGTTATGCTCCAGACAAGACTCTACGAACAAGAAAAAGTAACAAAGGGCAATAACTCTGTATTTAGATAAAATAGAGTTATGGTTCCTGTACACCACACTTCCTCTCAATGTGTTGTATCATCCTATGAAGTTTTATTAAATTCCAACAATCAGTTTTAAAGTTATGCTCCGGACAAGACTCTACGAATAAGAAAAAGTAACAAAGGGCAATAACTCTGTAATTATGTAAATTAGAGACTGAGTTATGGTTTTTGTACACTGCACTTCCTCTGAGTATGCTCTACCATTGTATGCAGTTTTATTAGATTCCATCTGTTAGATATTAAGTAATTCTCCGGACAAGAAAAAGTAACAAAGGGCAATAACTCTGTATTTAGATAAAATAGAGTTATGGTTCCTATACACCGCACTTCCTCTCAATGTGTTGTATCATCCTATGAAGTTTTATTAAATTCTAACAATTTGTTTTAAAGTTATGCTCCGGACAAGACTCTACAAATAAGAAAAAGTAACAAAGGGCAATAACTCTGTAATTATGTAAAGTAGAGTTATGTTTCTTGTACACTGCACTTCCTCTGATTATGCTCTACCATTATATGTAGTTTTATTAGATTCCATCTATTAATTATTAAGTAATTCTACGGACAAGAAAAAGTAACAAAGGGCAATAACTCTGTATTTAGGTAAAATAGAGTTATGGTTCCTGTACACCGCACTTCCTCTCATTGTGTTGTATCATCCTATGATGTTTTATTAAATTCCAACAATTTGTTTTAAAGTTATGCTCTGGACAAGACTCTACGAACAAGAAAAAGTAACAAAGGGCAATAACTCTGTAATTATGTAAATTAGAGTTATGGTTCTTGTACACTGCACTTCCTCTGATTATGCTCTACCATTGTATGCAGTTTTATTAGATTCCATCTGTTAGTTATTAAGTAATTCTCCGGACAAGAAAAAGTAACAAAGCGCAATAACTCTGTATTCAGATAAAATAGAGTTATGGTTCCTGTACACTGCACTTCCTCTCAATGTGTTGTATCATTCTATGAAGTTTTATTAAATTCCAACAATTTGTTTTAAAGTTATGCTCTGGACAAGATTCTACGAACAAGAAAAAGTAACAAAGGGCAATAACTCTGTAATTGAGTAAATTAGAGTTATGGTTCTTGTACACTGCACTTCCTCTCATTATGTTCTACCATTGTATGTAGTTTTATTAGATTCCATCTGTTAGTTATTAAGTAATTCTCCGGACAAGAAAAAGTAACAAAGGGCAATGACTCAGTATTTAGGTAAAATAGAGTTATGGTTCCTGTACACTGCACTTCCTCTCAATGTGTTGTATCATCCTATAATGTTTTATTAAATTCCAACAATTAGTTTTAAAGTTATGCTCCAGACAAGACTCTACGAACAAGAAAAAGTAACAAAGGGCAATAACTCTGTATTTAGATAAAATAGAGTTATGGTTCCTGTACACCGCACTTCCTCTCAATGTGTTGTATCATCCTATGAAGTTTCGTTCAAATCCTATGATGCATGGTTAAGATATGGGCCGGACAAAATATGGCTTCCGACCGACCGACCGACCGACCGACCGACCGACCGACCGACACAGTGACTCCTATATACCCCCCCAAAACTTTGTTTTTTGGGGGTATAATGAATAATTCGCCATACATAGTAACCTTGCTGAAAAATAAAACTTGATAAGAAATGAAATATTTTGGTATTTTTTATTAAAACATGATGAATTATGTTGTGAAAACATACCCAAACAATAATTGAATAGAGTTAAAAACATGGTGACAAAAAGAGAAATTGCTCATTTTGAGGATTTTTTTCTTTTGTCGACATGTTTTCAAAAAACCGTCTGCTGCAGAGGCGTCTATATGAGGGAAAGGGTTAAATGTATTACTTATGCCCTAAGTTAGTTTGGTGAAATTTGACTTAGGACAAAAAAAGAAATCGGGGATAATAACGCGTCATTCCGGTTCGAGTCCATCCCGAATGAAAGTAGTTCATGTGGGCTGTTTGGATATTACCACTCACGCCAAAACGTGATTACTATTAACCGGAGTACCTTCCCCTTATTACTGCGTAAATGACTATCATATGTTGTCCGGATTACCTGCCCCTACCACTATGTTACGGGTCAGGCATACTAGAAAAATGGCGGCTCCCACAGGATCATTGTATTAGAGTTAAAGTCAAGTAGTATTTGTCATATAGTACGCAGGGAACCAGACTATATCATAGGAAGTTGGGAACCAGACTATTAACTGCATCACTCAACCGGAAACTGATCCACTTCGCATATTTCGAGCATATCCATAAACGACAATCTCGAGTTAACGAATTTAGAAGTGTTCCGATGAAATTCCTATCATCATCGAGCCATGTGTTACGTAGATCGACATTTCGAGATCTAAAACGAATGGCAACCACCTTCAAAATCCTTACTTTAATTTTCAGTCTTAACACTTTCCCACATAAAGACGCTCTCTTGCGCCTCTGCATCAGGCGACTTTTGAAGACATTGTGATACCAGGAGAAATTAGTCATAATGAGCTATTTCTCCTTTTGTCACAATGTTTTCAACTTTATTAAAAAAAATAGTTCTTTCATTTATAGAGATCTCCCATATTTTTCGCTAAAAATGTTCACTTTGATTTGAAAGCATGAATGCGTTAAGTGACCTTTACATATTTGAATTGGTAGAGCGTCCGCCTCGGGTGCGGGAGGTCGCGCGTACAAAACATAGCATAGGCTGCCCTCTTTGGCTCTCAGGGTAATGGGGGGGGGGGGGGGGGGGGGTAGCATTACAACTGACTCGCTGATGTCAGGATAAATGAGCTGGTAGTACTGGTAAATTACCCACGTAATATAACTGTTGCAATCGGCGTAACACAACAAACAATTATTATTGCATTAAGTAAGAAAGAAATCCGGTCATGAATTCTAAATCCAGCCTTCAATCACATTATATATTATATTAGCAGTACGCCAGGAAACCCAACCTTAACGTAATTATGACAGGACGGCTAACGGTTGGTATTCACGGAACGTCGCTAAATTTTGTATTTTCATCGCCCCCCTGGATTTGTAAGCAGACAGTAAATTAGTATCATATTTTTGAATACCTTTTACCATGAATGATTGACGACTTGAAAATGATACCGTTATAGCCCCTCATCATTGGGGAACAATTACCAAGCTGAAAATTATACCCACACATATATACCAAACGATTAATACTGATAGTGTGTGAGCCATGGCACGGATAAATATAGAAGCCCGGGAGTTTAAACCGTTTTCCCACATACTGGTCGAGAATGTCCCGTTTTCTCAGTCGAGCATCAAATCCTAACGCACGTTACGTGTGTCTAAATAAAGTCAGATAATTCGTTCACGACTATATTTCGTCGCAATAGCATAATTATCATGCACGTCATTCAAAATGTTTTTTTTTTTACAAGATGTAGTTATAACCATTTTGATTGAAGCAGTCATTTTGTTTTTGTTGTACTGTTGTCATTGATACTACATAACGGTTAGTGATAACCCTAGTCATAGGAATGCGTTTTGGGTGCCATCTTTAGCTATGTTCGAAAACGTAGCAGAACGTTGCTGCAACGTGGCGAAAGTGAACTAGAGTTTTGTATTTAACAATTTAAAAAATGATCTCAATGTTTTGACACTTGGCCGTCTTCAGGAGCTCCCAAATGCTCTATACTGACTAGGTTCACAGGTGCCAGTCTCGTTTAAAATCTAAAAATAGCATTTGACTATATATTGACAATATATAGTCAAATGCTATTTTTAGATTAACAATATATAGTCAAATGCTATTTTTAGATTGACAATATATATATTCAAATGCTATTTTTAGAATTTGAACGAGACTGGCACCTGTGACTAGGTTGTGTCGATCTCAAACAAGGAACATGGAGTCTCAATGAGAGTATGAACCACACAAGTAGTCTGTAGAGATCATTCGTGAATCTTAATGAAGGCCTTGGTCGGAAATATTGCATCAAAGAGATGGTTTTTATTGTTAGCTCGCCTGTTTATCGAAGAAAATGTCGGGCTATTGTGATACCCTTGTCGTCATCGTCGTCGTCGTCCGCTTCGGCGTTACAACACTTACACCTTACCTCATAACTCAAAAATAATTACACATATTCAAATGAAACTGGTTCACATGTTCCTATAGAAACAATACGCATGTCCGCTTTACCAAGTCACATAACTCTGGCTTTAATAATTGATAAGTTAAACCCCGTTTTGGACTTCTTGAACAAATAGACGAGCGTTGGCGTATTTGTATTTGTGTATATGAAATTGAATTTGTATTTTTTTTTGTAACAATGATGTACTTATTTTGTACAAGTTGAAAATAAAGTATTTTGTTATACATATCGAAGTCCGTATACGAAATAAGACTTTCAAATGAATAGAATTTCTTATAAGGAGCAGGTCAGAAACAAGTTGTTGTTGTTTTTTTTGGCGTTGTTTACCCTCGCACTCGGTAATATTAGAAACAAGACACACAGTGCCCGCCGCCTTAACAAGACCCTATGACCGAGGCTTATTCTACGTTGACACGCCACGCCTCCATTACTTAATTACAGACAGAAAATGTCTCTTTTTGTGAAATGTCTTCTCACTCTAACGAACACCATATAAATCCATACAACCAATTAGCGAAGTGATTTCCGTAATTAGGATTTGAAGGATCATTCGCGCCATTTCTATACTCGTTAACGTCGACCTACTTCCCTGTGCAAAACATGTATAAATATGAGCCGTTCCACGTGAAAATCAACATTTTTGACTCTGCGTTAAATATCGACCCGGATCAGCGTAAGCATGCCGCGCAGGCTAACCCGGAAAGACACGTTTCGCCTTCTGTGGCCTTTTTGTTTCAGGAATCATTACTCTATACCTCTATCCCCCTGAGACGGAATGTGTTGGCCCGAATTAGCCTGCGCTGACTGCGCAGGCCGATCTGGGTCGATACTTTACGCAGAGTCAATAATGTTGGTTGTCTCGTGAAATGGCTCTTATATATATATTTATTGCGATTTGTTAATCTTATTGTATCTACGAGCATGTAAGATTCAGGTGAAAATTTGCATATGTACAGACCAACCAGAGTCTTAATTGACCGTTTATGTTATTTAGACCTTCATGTATATTCTGATGGAAAAAAACATCGAAGTGTAGCCCTAAGAGTTGTACGCCAATGTTAAGTCAACCCTTTCTCACATACAACACATAAGTCGGAGACAACTTTGAAAACATCTTAAAATAGAAACTCTATTAAATGAAAGAACAATTATTAAATAAAGTTGAAACATTGTGACAAATCATGAGCAATTTTACCTTC
This sequence comes from Serripes groenlandicus, assembly GCA_031761405.1. Lineage (NCBI taxonomy): Eukaryota > Metazoa > Mollusca > Bivalvia > Cardiida > Cardiidae > Serripes > Serripes groenlandicus. Next base: position 65,862,740 of record JASEVX010000007.1, on the reverse strand, counting down.
TGTCAAAATGTTTTAAAAGTCGTATGCTGCGAGGGCGTCAGAAAGATAGTTTAAAGCTTTCCGTATGCTTTTACCTTTGTTTAAAATTATCCATTTTACTTAAGTTTCGCTTAAACTTATACGATGCTATTGAAGTTTAGTGTTGACGTATTCATTAAACCCAGCAAACGTTTTTGATTTAGCTGGAATATAATCCACTATACACGTACTGTCAATCAAAATTATTATTTTAATTTTCAATGTCTAATTTACCTGATACCAAGCCAGCACCAAAGAAGTGAAAACAACACATAGGTTGTCACCGCTCTTACGCGTTTCGAACCCACAACTTAAAAAATACTGTGGGATATGCTCACATTATAAACGTGTATTTACTCATTGCGCTCATTGTTTTCAATGATGAAAAAGTCTCTAAATCGTACTTTCAATTTCCGAATCTTTACATCTTTCTTTTTTCAACAGAAAATCTCGAAGTAGACAATTATTTAATATCATGTAAATAAGGTATTCGATTAAAATATTAAACGACCACCCGCTGTCAACGTTCATGAACGAGTTATCCTTGGTTGGAGTAATTTATCATTCTTATTGACGCCGCGAGGAAGCCCGGTGTCAGTATGGGATACGTTTCAATTTTGTACCATGGGGTGAGGTAATCGAAAAGGGAGCAACCAACATTATTATAACAACGTTTATGAATGTATAAATTGTATTAACTGACTTAAGAAACAACAAGATCTTGGTAACCTTTTATTGTAGGCCGCCTAAGGCTATGGTAGCCATGTGAGCAATGTAGGCACATCTTGGTGTTCATGTTTAAAATAAAGTGACAATGGGCCTTCTTGTTCGAAATATTTACATCCTGTCTGTTTACACGTTATTTAAATGTACTGCACTGCATCTGGTTCCTTTAAGTCATGCTTCAAAATCATGCGCGGTGTCTTTGATGCTTTGCATCAAAATTCGTCTTGTAGTGTATTTGCATGGTTTTACATCACACTGTGCGATGTTGGATCATATTACTCGTTCATTGCTGAATTTCACAAAGTCGACAATGTTGGAAATTGTACCCCTCAACTCTTCGTCCAACAGGAAATTTGATAAAATGTATTACAATTCAGATTTCAGCAGATTTCTGCATTGTTTGAAAAAGCCTCGTTTTGAGCAATTTCTTTTTTTGTCACTCTGTTTTCAAAAAGCCGTCTGCTGCAGAGGCGTCAGAAAGCGTCTATATGAGAGAAAGAGACGAAAAAAAAGGACGAAAACATTCAGATCCATTTCGAGTCACACAATGCAATAGGCACGCGTATTGATCCTGTCAAGATCTAATTGTTATTTACGACGTGTGTATTAATTTGTTTGTTTGTTTGTTTTCAGTCGAGGTTTGTCATTTGAAATCCTGTCACACATGAAAACGCATTTTGACACACCTGTAGATGATGAAAAAAACATTATGGCAAAAGAAGAAATTGCAAATGATGAGCACTTTTGTTTAACGAGGTTTTCGACTCTATTCAATACGTTATCTTAAATATTTACAAAGTTTGCATAGCTGTGAATAAATGTTTTGAAAGTCGTCCACTGCAGATTGAATGCATTGATGAAAGGGTCCAACTGAAACTCGATCGTTCAAATACAATCAAGACAGTTAACGAGCTCCATCTGTGATCAATGGCATGACGGTGTTTGTTTGTTTTTGTAAATGTCGTTTTTGAACCTCGATTATTCTGGATGTTTTATTTCGCTCATTTGCTGTCAGCTGCAGACCAGGATGGTTCTGTGAAGTGAGTTTTTTGCTTGATTGATTGTTTGGTGTTTTACGCCGCTTTCAACAATATTTCAGTTATATCACGGCGTTTCCTTGGTAAGTTACAAGTACTATTGGTCCATTAAACTTGAAACCAGCCAGCCAGTCGTAATGCTAACCCCGCAACCCTGAGCGCCAAGGAGGGCAGCCATCACTACCATTTTTAAAGTCTTTAGTATGACCCGACCGGGAATCGAACCTACGACCTCCCGCACCCGAGGCAGACGCTCTACCTCTACACCATCGAGGCGGTCGCTCCCGTGAAGTAAGTTGTTTACAATATAACAAACAGTTCAGTCAATTGTTTTAGTTTAAACACATTTATTTCACATCTATTGGGAAACAAGTTTTCAGTTTATATAAATCACGATCAGATCGATGTCTGCTTCCTGCTGGGGACTTACTCAGAACTCGCGCCGTTTGTGTGGGATAATCACAAAGGCAGAACCCCCTTATCGCGGAATTCGAATGCGTGACATTTTGTTAGAGAGGCCGACGCTCTATCACTGTTCGAGTGAATTCAACTCTTTCAGTTGATTGGTGGGATTTTAAGGCCGTTTCTAACAGTGTTACAGTTATATATATACATTACCGATACCGAAAGCCTACTGGTTAAGGCCTCCGCCTCGGGAGCAGGCGGTCGATTGTACGAACCCCAGTGTGGCAGTGGGTTCCGTTTTGATACGGTCGATTGGTTAGGAGCCATGTAGTGAAATGGTACCGAAAGCCTGTCTGCCCGGTGCCTGACAGAAAAATAGGACTCGGGAAGAATATAAAAGTTCAGGATAAAGGTGGTTCATAAGTCAGAAATGGATGGCCCTTTCAATAGGGGTGACACTATAATAAACAAACACACACACTTTTTACTATACCACGGTGGGCAGTTCACCCACTGAGGAGGACACAGGTGGCTCTTAAGTCAGAAATGGCTGGCCCTTTCAATAGGTGTGACACTTTATTAAACAAACACACACACTTTACTATACCACGGTGGGCAGTTCAACTAATGTGGGATATCCCATATCTCCCGCACTAGTAGTCTACACACAGTCTTTCCAGGCAACTGGACTACCTCCAACACAGACTCTCAGTTCATTGTTGGAATACACATGAGCCATCCCGCGAGAAAATCAACATTGTGGTCTATGCGTAAAGTATCGACCCGGATCAGCCTAAGCACGCCGCGCAGACTAACCCGGACAGAAACTTTCCGCCTCTTGGAATTTTCTGTTTCAGGACTCATTACTCTATACCTTTATCCTCTTGAGACATAGTGTGTCGGCCCGGATTAGCCTACGCTGATTGCGCAGGTTGATCTGAGTCGATACATTACGCAGATACCAGAATGTTAGTTTTCTCGTGGAACGGCTCATATATCGCAGGTCCCAATGTCATGTTTCAATCACCGAGAGAGAACCATTTACTAAATCAGGATTCTAGCCCCATGACCTCTGGATTTATAGCCTTCGTTGGTACCGACTGAATTGTTGAAAACGGAGTTAAACCCCAATCAATCAAACCTGACAGGTAAAAGACGTGACAAATATGACCAGCGTATATACGGTCTGGGTGGTCGTACTCGTTCATAAGATTTTCCAGGGTGTTAACCCTTTCCCTCATACGACAATTCTGAAGCAGACGACTTTGAACGTATTTTGTCAAAACATAGAAAATCTCCATAATTGAATGGATAACCTATGACAACAAGAGTTGTCGGAGGACAATATAGCTCGCCTATCAGGGCCATTGTCTATCAGGGCCTACTTCAGAACAGTTATAATAGCATTAGGTAAAGTCACACAGTATCACCTATTGCAAGATAATACACCTTTTCAATACTTCCATACAGGCCTTTTAAATCTGTAAATTGGTTTATATACGATGTATGCCAATAGTGAACATAATACCGAAGACTTACAGTATCAGTATCAGATAAAACCACACACTATTATTTATTGCAAGATATCACACATTTTCAATACTTGCATGCAAATCTTAACCTGGCAACGCTGATACCAACGCGATACAAGGTCCCCTAATGATCCTGAATAAGTGTGTGAAGTTTCAAAGCAACAGCATACACAGTGTCTGAGAAAAGGCCTTGCACGCAAAGGTTTGACCAAAATTCTAAGTCGAAAAAGGGGCACAATTCAGTCAAAATCCATTCCAGAGTTATGGGACTTGACATACAAGGTCCCCTAATGACCCTGAATAAGTGTGTGAAGTTTGAAAGCAACAGCATACACAGTGTCTGAGAAAAGGCCTTGCACGCAAAGGTTTGACCCAATTTCTAAGTCCAAAAAGGGGCACAATTCAGTCAAAATCCATTCCAGAGTTATGGGACTTGACATACAAGGTCCCCTTATGATCCTGAATAAGTGTGTGAAGTTTCAAAGCAACAGCATACACAGTGTCTGAGAAAAGGCCTTGCACGCAAAGGTTTGACCAAAATTCTAAGTCGAAAAAGGGGCACAATTCAGTCAAAATCCATTCCAGAGTTATGGGACTTGACATACAAGGTCCCCTAATGACCTTGAATAAGTGTGTGAAGTTTGAAAGCAACAGCATACACAGTGTCTGAGAAAAGGCCTTGCACGCAAAGGTTTGACCCAATTTCTAAGTCCAAAAAGGGGCACAATTCAGTCAAAATCCATTCCAGAGTTATGGGACTTGACATACAAGGTCCCCTAATGATCCTGAATAAGTGTGTGAAGTTTCAAAGCAACAGCATACACAGTGTCTGAGAAAAGGCCTTGCACGCAAAGGTTTGACCAAAATTCTAAGTCGAAAAAGGGGCACAATTCAGTCAAAATCCATTCCAGAGTTATGGGACTTGACATACAAGGTCCCCTAATGACCCTGAATAAGTGTGTGAAGTTTGAAAGCAACAGCATACACAGTGTCTGAGAAAAGGCCTTGCACGCAAAGGTTTGACCAAGCTGGCAACGCGGACGCCAACGCCAACGCCAACGCCAACGCCAACGCGGACGCCGGGGTGATAACATAAGCTCCCCTATTTCTTCGAATAGGCGAGCTAAAAAGTGGAAAACATTGTGGCAAAAGGAGAAATTGCACGTTTTGTGCAATTTCTTCTTTTGTCACTATGTTTTCAAAAGGCCGTCTGCCGCAGAGGCGTTAGAAAGCGTCTATATGAGGGGAAAGGGTTAACATGACGGGTTGACCAACAGAAACTATCCATGCTGTGGCGCTAATTGATCGAGATCTTCTCTTACCGCAATGCCCCCAAAGATCTGTTTTCATTTGATCGTGGGGTGTTTAACGCCGCTTTCAATACTTTTCCAGTTATCTCACGCTGTTTCCTGGGTAAGATATTAGTACTACTCCAGTCAGTCAGTCGTCATGCCAACCCCGCAACAACCCTGAGCGCAAGGGAGGGTTGCCATTACCAACATTTTTGAAGTATTTGGTATGACCAAGCCGGCGATCTAAAATGCGACCTCACGCACGATAGGTTGACGCTCAACCACTACACAATAGAGGGCGCTGTTTCGTTTGACGTAAAACAAATTGAGGATGCAAATTTCTTATAGCAAACTTTCTTTATGATATATTCAATATGCCTTTGCGTCGTCGTAATTGATATCGATGCTCTTGTCCATGAAATCACCGAGTGAAATTGAACTTTGCTGAACTCTCGCATGATTGAGTTTCGAGGTCAGGTCTTGGACTTTATTGGTCGGATAATGAACTTTTTTGATGAAACATCCTGGAGACGTAAATCACGATTTGTCCCCAATTACTCTTCATCACCGAGTCTTTCCTAGATCACTTTATTTTGTTTAACTCCTTGACTGCCGAATTCCACAAAGTCGACTATTCTATGTTGACAATTTGATTAACCACTCCATCTATCGCCAAACAGTGGTAAACAATGCAGTTTTCAGAAGAGACAGCTCGTTACGAGCTGTCTAACTTGAATCTGCATTCTTTGCAAAAGCCTTTTATTGCCTTTGGCAACGTAAGAGTTAACTCTTTTTGAAAAGCGTTGCCTTCAATGGCATTTCTATTGCATTATTGAACTCTTTTAAACCATTGTGGTAAAGTGTAATAGCATAAATTCAAAATCTAAGACAGTATTATTTATATAACACTATGAATAATAATTCAGGGGCCATAACTCTGTCAAAAACCGGCTAACTTGAATGTCATCAGGCATCGCGCATCTCTTCTTGGTATAGAGGATCTATATACAATTCCATCCAGAGATTGCTAAGAAATAATGCGGACAGGAGTGTTGATAAATAACACTATGTATAATAATCAACGGACCCTAACTCTGTAAACAGCCATGAAAGAAGTTAGACCCGATACCTGGGAAGAGTGTTTAATAATGTATCTGTGCCGAGAAACACATGGTTAGGGTAATAACAACTGTTGGAAACGGAATTAAAACTCCAATAAATGATTACCATATTGTTTGGTACACGTTCGTAATACTACAGTGTCATCTGGTCCCCTGAGTGTAAAACTATGGTAATTCCCTTTTGAACACAAAGCGAGTTTCAATAGTTTAGCACACTGGGGACGATTTGTCCTCCACAAAAAGACATTTTCCCTCTAGTATGAGATAATGCATTCATTAACACTAGCTTGTTCCACCGGTCAGTAACCGCGGAAGACGAAAAGGGGGACCGACCGTTGATTGCGTGTTCGTCCAAGGATAGCATTGAACTGTCGGACTATGAGAACATAACGTGTTCAGTTAACTTCAATATGAGCAGTGATGTAGGGAACCAAAATTAACGTTATAACACGTGTAGAAAAAAAAAATTCATACGAATACTTAAGGAGTCAAATGGATACAGCTTTACAGGAGATTTTAGATTATGGAATGAATGAATGAATGTATATTGTTTTACGGCGCATCGACAGCTAAGGTCATTTAGCGCGCATTTAAATTTAATTATTCATGATCCCTGGGTAAACAAACCAGTACTAGGCTAGAAAATGTGCCTTGCCCAAGGGCACTCCACCATGACCGTAGTGCCGCGACTGCGGATCGAACCCGGGACACCCGGTTTCGAAATCCCCGACGCTAACCACTTTAGATTATGGCATCTGCGTAATGTATCAACCTGGATCAGCCTAAGCATGCCGCGGAGGCTTACCCGGATAGACACGTTTCGCCTCTTGTGGATTTTCTGTTTCAGGAATAATTAGTCTATATATCTAACCCCCTGAGGTGGAATGTATCGGCCCGGATCGGTCTGCGCGGGAAGCGCAGGCTGATCTGGGTTGATACATTACGCAGATGCCATAATGTTGGTTTTCCCGCGAGACGGCTCATATGGAAGTGAACCGTGAACTACAATTACAGTACAACCTGTACTTAAGACCACCTTGGAATAAGCAATTCCCTGTCTATAACGACCATACGTTTAGTTTCCCAAATTCTGTATCAATGACCATACAATTAAAGACCACCTGCGAACAAAGACCAGCTTGTTCACGTCCCATGGGTGGTCTTTAAGAACAGGTTTTTACTATATATGCGCTTCTGGAATGACGTTCCTGTGAACTGTGAATGCTCGTCTTATGCACTAAGACTTCTCCCATAAGCGTACTCCCATAAGCGTATATCGTGGTTCAAGTATAATAGCACAGTGTCAAGGGACTAACGTTCTCAATGACATCATGTACGATCGCATATCGTTACCGTATGTAATACAGGTCCTTATTGAGAGGAAAATGTATTGTCTTCATGCCTCAGCAATCTCATTGGCAGATCTTTGTGATTGAAATGTAACTGATTGATTGATTTGTTTGTTTCAATGGTGTTTTAACGCCTCTTTCAACATATTTTCAGTTATATCACGGGGGCGTTTCCCTTGGTAAGTTACAATAACTACTGGTCCATTTATCCTGACATCAGCTAGCCAATCGCAATGTTAACCCCCACACTCCAGAGCGCCAAGGAGGGTGGAAGCCATTACTACTAGTTATAGAGTTTATGGTATGATCCGACTGCGAATCAAACTCGCGATCTCCCGCACGCGCATGCGAGGCGGTGATTAGGTGAGTGAGGGAGGGGGTGGGGAGAGTGTGGACTTAACCCTTTTCCTCATATGACAATTCTGCAGCAGATTACTTTGAACATATTTTGTCAAAAAATAGCAAATCTCTATGATTGAATGGATAACCTATGACTTAAAGTGGAAAACATTGTGGCAAAAAGGAGAAATTGCTCGTTTTGAGCAATTTCTCCTTTCGTCACTATGTTTTCGAAAAGCTGTATGCTGCAGAGCCGTCAGAAAGCTTCTGCATGTGGGAAAGGGTTAAAGGCCGTGTTTCAACAGGATTTATGCCATATATCGGCGTCAAGTTGACCTACACATGTGTTCACGACGTTTCTCAAAGCCAATACTCCAAACAACGTTCTTTCGCAAGATGTCTAAACCCTCTTAACATACGACAATTCAGCAGCAGAGATCACTTTGAAATCATCTGGAGAAAAATTGGGAAAAATCTTTTTTTTATAAAAATCAACTTTTAGAATAGAGTTGAATACATTGTTGCAAATGGAAAGATAGCTCAACATGTCGCCACAACGTTTCTCAAGAGTCGTCTGCTGTACATGCGTCAGAAAACGCCCGTATATGGGAACGGGTTTATGTTCAGCAGAGTATACCCAAATAGTATCCGAGCATCCTTCATGTTGTTTTAACCCTCTCCCACAACCAACACATCTGCACAAGACGACTTTCAAGGTCTAGGCAAAAGCACAAACAAGAGCACCGCGTACGGCACAGACGCTCGACTGATAGAAAACAGAAAAAAAGCTGAGCTGAACAAAAAACCTTAACCGGACGACCACGCCGCCGCCGCCGCCGACGCCGCCACCGGACGACCACGCCGACGTGGGTCATGACAATAGCTCTCGTTCTTTTCAAAAGTCGAGCTAAAAATCACTTTGCATAAAAGAAAAATAATTGAATAGAGTTGAAAACATGGTGACAAAAGGAGAAATTGCTTGTTTTGAGCAATTCTTTTGTCGTCATGTTTTCAAAAAAACATCCGCTGCAGAGGCGTCGTAAAGCGCCTTTATGAGAGAACGGGTTAATTAGTTAACCCTTTCTCACATGCAGATGCATTTTGACGCATCTGGCAAAACCTATGGAAAATCTCTGTAAATGAAAGTACTATCATTAACTCTTTCAGCGCCAAAGGCAATATTGAGGGTTTTTTTGCAAACAATGCAGATTTAGGTGAGTCGGCTCGTAGCGAGCTGTCTCACCTGAAATCAGCATTGTTTGCTTTTAAGTTATAAACATATTCTAAAATTCTTATTACATGAAAAGTAGAATCGGCCGATTTCGAACATGGAGAAGTTAACTTTAAAGAATTCGGCGCTGAAAGAGTTAAACTTTAAAAGAGTTTAACACATTGTGATAAAAGTAGAAATGCTCAACATGAGTAATTTTTATTTTATGTCAAAAGGTTTTCAAAAGTCGCCGATTGCGTGCATGTAGGACGAAATGTGTCTGCAAGTGGCAATGGGTTCCGAATGGCAGTATATCGAGGAACATGGTATCATATTGACTTCGGAAACGGAAGAATACCCAATGGAATAATGGTCTAATAGCTAACATATTTTGCCTAATTCGTCATCCTTTATTTTACATTCAATGTTGGAAATAACTTAGGGAAAACGATAAATTGTATATATATAGGATGTACTGGAAATTATTGATTTGGAGACTTTAAGTAATTTAACGTTGTTTAAGATAATATAACATCGGTTTTGGCCGGGCCCAATTTGGTCTAAAATGATGGTAACTATTTTCGCCTGGTGAATTTTTACTTGCATAATGCAGGACCTCCAATTTTCCTTGGATTGTTTTAAAGCTTATAGGTAGCTCTTTTCAATGATGTTTGGTGTTCTACATGAGAAACGCTTAGAAAGTGTGTCAATTGAGGGCTGAACCTGGTCCATTTACAAGGGAACAAAAAAGGAATTGATTTGGTGTATTGTGACCTAAACTAGTGTCGTCACCTGGTTTAACGGCATTGCGTTCAATAATACGGTGTTGTAACTCACGATTGCCAATCCTCCAATCAAATCCCTGCTACGGTAAAGTAGCTGAAATGTAATTGGTTGATTGGCGAACGTGTTCACATTATCAGCAATTTCTCATTTTTCTAGAGTTTATATTCGCCTACAACATTAGTATTTATTCTGGTTTTGTCGGGCAAAGTATATTGATGCAGTAAAGGATTGATAACTACGTTATGAAGCCGACTTTATTGCACTAATATGGCCTCTTGGGGATTGATCAGATGAATAGACAGTACATTGTTCTAAGCCTTGCAAGACTTCATTTAATGAAATATACAAACAAATCAGATAATCGTACTGTTGTTGCCTTTGGCTACCAGCGATATTTGATTAGATGTCCTCTCATTGTGCCATCTTTTAGTTTAAGATATGATTTAAGGGTAAACATTGTTGGCAACGTTAAATAAGGTCAACAAGTGGAATTAGCCAGCGGCGAAATTATTGGCTTTTTTTTTCTACTTTTACTTATCCTAATTTTAATCTTGTGCAATATGACTCGGTAAGAAACAATTTGCTAATTGCAATATTTCTATTGATATAGATGCGTCAAACATGTCTTCAACTGGGAAATGTTTAATCGGAAATGTTACACGACCCCTTTATTCTCTAATGTGGCTCATATGAGCGGCAATCTGCGACCAGTGTAGATGCAGATCAGCCAGCGCATTGTTTGGAAAAGTGATCAAAACAAGCAGTTTTCCCTTAGTCTACTATTTGTCAACTAATTTTCCCCGCTCTCCGGATCAGAATTTTACTTCCATATGTATAGATGATGGTCCAACAGCAGACGACTCTGAAACATTATGTCAGTCTTTACTTCCCGCCTATAAGACGCATGTTGACGCAGTCGCAACAGACGACTTTTGAAAACATCGTGACCAAAGGTGAAATTGCTCATGATGAGCAATTTCTCCTTTGGCCACAATGTTTTCAACTTTATTTAACAATTAAGCTATTTTTTTATGGAGATTTTTCAGTTTTTTATCACTATGTTTTCAAAGCCGTCTGCTGCAGATTTGTTGTATGTGGGAAAGGGTTAAAGCACAGATGTTGATTGGTGGATTGGCTACCGTTTACTATCGTATCAAAACACTGAATGCATGGCTGGCATCCGAACATGACAATATGCGATTCGCCGCAAGGGGGTATTACTATTTAAATTAATCAAACATTGAAATAATGTTTCGTTATTGCAGTAGAATTTACTATTGTTGTCGTTACTGTTCTCGAAAGGCTTCAATAATGTTTGTACTATTACACGGCAAACAGGAAGCGTTGTGCTGATTACGGCAAACGATGCAACCGTGGTGTTACGTAAAGTTAATTTAGATAGCATTCTCTCGTAATGTAAAGGGTACGAAACTCGTAAAATTGGTACGAAACGTACTGGTTGGTACCAACGTTAGAATGCTATTCTTGCATGATGAAATAGATAGCATTTCGTGAGATTAAAGATTTTATCGATAAGAAAGTTTGTTTCTTTGCATATTATAAACACCAAAACGATTACAGTGCATTACTGAGCTATATTGCATGTTGAAATAGAAAGCTTGACGCTTAATGAAATGTTTCTTCATTAAGGAACGTTGTTTTTTTGTATAATTATTGATAAACACCACAATTATTACGTGGCATGTATTAGCTACATTGCAAACATGAATAATTTTGATCTAAGTTGGTCGCCAATTCAAAGATCCGAGATCGTATTTTAAGCCTCGCAAGTCGTCATGCATCACACACAAACCGACAATAAATCGTTAAAAGCTACCCGGTTCTCATGCATCACATGGCTTTTTGGTTTTGTTTTTGCTGTAAAATTAAAGATTGGTTCGATAAGAAACGTTTTATTTGTATAATATAAACACCACAACGATTACACGGCATTTCTGTGCTACATTGCAATCATACAATTTTGATCTAAGGTGGTCGCCAATTCAAAGATCCGATATCCTAGTTTAAGCCACGCCAATCGTCATGTATCACAAACAACCCGACACTTAATCGTTAACAAAAACTACTCGGTGTTCTTGCATCACAAACACACCGACAATTAATTGTTAAAAACTACCCGGTTCTTATGCATCACATTGGTTTTTTTGTTTTTGATGCAGAAAAGGCGTTCGGCAATTGAGTGAAACGGACAGAACATATTGATATTTTTGATTGGATAAAATACTGCATCTTATTTGCATATCGGACCTATGAATTCCCGAAGGTCTGTTATCGCGTGACTTGACCCAGATACGTCTCACGCAAATTAACCTATTGTATCCCTTCGCCATTCGGGTTAAGCTCTATGAAAATAAGCTAAGTCCTGACAAATTACGTATTGATTCCCTTCAATATGCGAGTTCTTGATAAACGTGGGTTCATTATACGGAGTTATTAGAACTGCCAGCTAATCTTTACCAGGAAACCTATTATATGAGTTGAGTCTGGCAATATGGCGCTTTATATTGTATCTGCGTACAGTGGAGACCCAGGTGAGCCTGTGCACCCGACCATCTCACCAGAGTCTTCACTGTCCGCATATATTTTATATACACCTAAATACTTTTTCTTGCTCAAAACTAGAAGTGTCGGCACAGTAGCTGTACGCCAATGTTACTTTAAATGATGCCAACTCGTAGAGTAAATAAGAAAAAAAATTGCTAGGACCGCCTCGCGATCCAACTGTTTTCATCTTTGTGCGATGCCATCACTACAGTTGATGCAATAAGACCCTATCAATACATTTGATGCAATATGACACTATCAATACATTAAAAGTAAAAAGAAGTGTGCAATGATTGGATTATTATTTCATTCAATGTAATACAATTCGTGCATAGATTGGATTATTACATTCAATGTAAAGAGAATTGTGCATAGATTCAATTATTACGTTCAATCTTGGGCACAGAATGTGTCTCGATAAAACCAGATCTAGTCAGTACTACTTTATAACAAATGAGCCGTCCCGCGAGAAAACCAACATTGTGGACTCTGCGTAAAGTATCGACCCCGATCAGCCTAAGCATGCCGCGCAGGCTAACCCGGACAGACACTTTTCGCCTCCTGTGGAATTTCTGTTTCAGGAATCATTACTCTATACCTCTATCTCCCAGAGACGGAATGTGTCGGCCCGGATTAGCCTGCGCGGACTGCGCAGGCTGATCTGGATCGATACATTACGCAGATGCCATGATGTTGGTTTTTCTCGCGGGACGGCTTAAATGTTCACCGGTGTGTATATAATTACATCAGTGACCTGTCAATAAGACTTATATTAACCCTTTCCCAACGTGCGGACACATCGAGGGCTTGGCGTGAAACGGTTGTAACTAAAAACCTATATTGAAAACCCTCGTTTAGGGGCAATTTTAACCCCTTTGTAAAAAATGCAAATTTAGGTGCCATTGCTCAGAACGAGCAATGGCACCTAAATTTCCATTATTTACCATGAAAAATGATTTAAAGCATATAAAGACATTAAAATACCAATTTTAGTTACAACCATTTCACGCCAAGACCTCGACATCTGCTTTGTTTGATTGTTTTTATTGGGGTTTTACATCATTTTCATCATTATTTCAATTATATCACGGAGACAGTTCACTGCAACAGTGTATACTCCCTGGGTAAATAAACCAGTACTAGGCTAGTAAATGTGCCTTGGCCAAGGGCATTCCACCATGACCGCCGCGGCTTGGGATCGAACCCGGGACGCCCAGTTTAAAATCCAAGACTCTAGTCATTCTCCAACGGCGGACTCCTGATACAAATCTGCAGTATAAATCTTAAAACATTGTGACAAAAGGTGAAAATGCTCCTAATGAGCAATATATACAATTATGATACTTTCATTTATACTTTTTTATACATAGATATTTTCGAGTTCATGGTGCTGATTTTGTTTTAGAATGTTTGTTTAGACCAACATGTGCCTCTGCTACAGCGCTAAGTGTCTGTATATATAATGACTTTGGTACACTGCATGAGAAGATAACCTTGTGAAACATTTAATGCTGAATTTTTCAAATGGAATTATCCAGCTTTGCACGTGGAAGATTCCAAAGCTAATTCTAGGGAAATCAAGATTAAATTGTTGAGTTCATCAGCTAGCATCATAAAAGCATAAAAGTCGATCAGATCGCGAAGAATCGCTGGCTGGCCTTGCTCTATACTAGTGACAAAGGCTTCACAATATCTGTTCCAAATGGTTTAAACGAGACCGCCTTGGTGGAGCAGTGGTAGAGTGTCCGCCTAGTGTGCGGGAGGTCGCGGGTTCGAACCCTGGCAGGGTCATACCAAATACTTTAAAAATGGTAGTTATGGATGTCCTCTTTGACGTTCAGGGTTACGGGGTTAGAATAATGACTGACTCAGGATAAATGGATCAGTAGTACTGGTAACTTACCAAGGAAACGCCGTGATATAACTGAAAAATTGTTGAAAGCGGCGTAAAATACCCAAATAGCCAATCAACCAAATGTTTATCAAGAGACAGAGTGATTTTGTAATGAAAACTTGGACTGGTTTCTATGCTGTTTTTGTTTGACTTTTTGAATGGGTAAACAGTTTAGATATCCATAACTCAACTGACATCCTATCTAAAACGGATTAATCTAATATCTTCATACAAAGAAAGAAACCTGGAAACGATATTTTATTTTTGAATTATATATTTGTTTTGGCTTGCTTATCATTTTAATAGTATTGCAGTTAATGTTCCGGCGCCAGTTAACCCTTTCCCAAATGCAGACTCTTTCTGAGGTATCCACAGCAGACGACTTTTTAAAACATAGTGACAAAAGGTGAAATTGCTCAGAACGAGCAATTTCTCCTTTTGCCACAATGTTTTAAACTTTTTGCAGTTATTAAACCTTCAATTATAGAGAGTTTCTATTTGATTGGCCTAAATGTTTTCAAAGACGTCTGCAGCAGATTTGTTGTATGTGGGAAAGAGCTAAATGATCTACGTTCCACGGGTTATTAAACTGGCTTCAAAACTATACTGTGTTACTCTATTATCAGACTTGGTATCATATATCGAGGGCTTGGCGTGAAACGGTTGTAACTAAAATTGGTCATTTGTTACCAAGGTTAATCCCCTCGCTAAAAAGTCTTCATAAGCGTTAAATAATTTGTCTTGGTAAACTATGGAAATTTATGTACCATTGCTCGTTCTGAGCAATGGCAACTAAATTTGCATTGTTTACAAAGGGGTCGAAATTGCCCCTAAACCAGGGTTTTCAAAATAGGTTTTCAGTTACAATCGTTTCACGCCAAGCCATCGATATCTGATTCGTGAGAAGCAGTTTCAATCTCGAAATTGAACAAATCAATAGACGTATTAGGAGTAGGAAGTCAATTTCTGACCAAAAACAATGTGTTTGTAGTGTTACAGTTTCCGGACCGGTATCTGGGTACGACATGTGCCTACCAAAAGGACATTTAACCAAGACCGCCACGGGAAAGGCAAACTGGAAAACAATTTGAATCGTCCGAAACCGAGTCAAACCAAATACCTTAAAACGGTAGTAAAAGGCTTCCCTCTATGACACTCATAATTGTGTGGTAACCATTAAGCTTGAATACCTTTTGTTAGGATAAATAACCAATACGTTGGCCTGCAAATTTAGGAGCGCTGCAATCAATCCGTTAATATTGTCGGCAGGTTGTTTTCTTGATTTAAACAAAGTGCAATACAGCCCCGATGGTGTAGTGGTAGAGCGTCCACATCGGGTGCGGGAGGTCGCAGGTTCGATACCCGGCCTGATCATACCAAAGAAATGGCTGCACTCCTTGTATCTCAGGATTGCGAGGTAAGCATAACGACCGGCTGGCTGGTGTGAGGATAAATGGACCAGTAGGACTCTAAACCTACCCAGCAACCGCCGCGATATAAATGAAAAATGTTGAAAGCGGCGTAAAACCCCAATACAAACCAACATGGCGGTTTACTTCGAAAATGACACATCATATGATTCTAAACAGTTGTATTTCTAAATCTTTACGATAATTAGTTTCAGCCAATTAGAAATGGGACCTTAATTTACAAAATACGAGACAAACATCATTGCAATCTAATGTCCTAACGAAGTTCATTAAAGTTGTTAGCACCGGCCTTGATATTTTACCCTGATGTCGTAAAGCAGAGATCGTAAAAGAGAGGTCGTAAACAGGTTATTGTTCTTTTGAAAAGATGGTCAGACTGATTGTTGTTGTTCCCAGAAAGAGATACATTTAACCCTTTCCCACATACAGCACATCTACAGCAGACGACATTGTAATAACATAGGCGAAATTGGGTATACCTCTTAATATGAAAGTTAGTCATTGCATAGAGTTGAAAATATTGTGGAAAAGGAGAAAGAGCTCATTATGATCACGTTTTCTTTCAATAGTCGTCTGTTGCAGAGGCGTCATAAAGTTTTCTGTATGTCTGAAAGTGTCAACTGTCGAGGCAGACGAATTAATCGAAATACAACCATGGTTTACGACATTGCCTTGAATAAACAAACGTAAGCACCACCAGGTGAAGCAAATACGAGGCCATATGTTTGCTGTGTTCGATGGGACACTAAACTATAATGTAAAATGTGAAAACTTATTGCATTTCGACAGAGCGAAGTCGGTTTAAAGCTACTGAAACATACTGGGTGTTCACTGTTTTCAGTGTTTACACCATCGTCAGTCAACCACAGTTGTTGACACCGCTATGCTCGAACATCCCCTGTGGGATTTTTCACTGCCGTTTCGCCGTTTTGACAGATAGCCAAAGTTGTTTCTGATTGGATGCAGCACAATGTTGAACTGCGCTAAAACAGCCAATCATATCCCTCGTAATAAAACTATATTATATGTTCACTTTACAAACAATGTGATTATTGTACCTCTGTTGGTTTTAGGAGCACATATATTGTAAAGTTTAGTTCAAAGACGATAAACAGAACAGAAATTCACAATCTGTGTGCGCAGCCAATTTTCTATGCGTCTCCACGTGTGAGAGCAGG
The DNA here is from genome assembly GCA_031761405.1 of Serripes groenlandicus. Taxonomy (NCBI): domain Eukaryota; kingdom Metazoa; phylum Mollusca; class Bivalvia; order Cardiida; family Cardiidae; genus Serripes; species Serripes groenlandicus. Next base: position 65,845,858 of record JASEVX010000007.1, on the reverse strand, counting down.
AAATGTAAGTGTTATTTCGATTGGTTTATAAAGGTGTATGTTGTCATAATGGCAAAACGACAGGGGAAAATTGTAGCATAGCAGAGTCAATAATCGTTGGTGTTCGACGATGTGTTTATGCAGGACTTTACATGATTATTGCTCATTTGTAGACAATAGACAATCCTTTGGAAACGGAATGCTCAGTTGCGTGCGCAGGTATACGACAATTACTTGTAGACATTTATTTTACTAAGAGCGATGGAAATAACTCTGGCATTCCTAATCTGATCTAGATGTGAAATATGTATCATACTTCTACACTTCATATAGTTTATCTAAAGAAAGTTTCACTGAACAAATCCATTGACTACTATATGTAAGAGGAGTTGCATGCAGGACAGAATGACAGGTCCACAAAAAGGACCTGAGAAAAGCATGGAATGATACGACCCCTAGCAACAAAATGGCACCTTGAGTTTTATGTAACCAGCGAAGACGTTCTTTATTTATTCGTTGATCTGTCATTCGAACCCAAAGGAAGTAAACCGAATTTCTCTCACATGCAGAAGCACTTTGACGCATCTGCAGCAGACGACTATTGAAAACGCCGTGATATAACTGATGTACTGTTGAAATCGGTGTATAACACCATTCAAACAAAGAAACAAAGAAACAAAAATCTAACAATAAAGCTAAATTAGTCATTCCAGGGAAAAAATAAGAGCAACAAATTAGTCCGTCTGTCATCGATATAGCTCCTTATTTATTTGAGGGAACGAAAAAACAATTAATAAAGAAAACAAAGAAGTCTATCAATAAAGGACTCGGAGACAATATCAACGGGTTTGACTGCTCGGTTCATAATACGGCAGCCCGTTTGTATTAGTTATTAGTACACACAGAGAAAAGTTCCCCGCGATGAAAGTGGATTCTCGAAATGAAGTAGTTTGTTAAGATTGTAAGGGTACTTCCATCTATATCACAGTCGACGTCGATATATATCCTTATTTTAGTAATTTAAACAATTAATAAACAAAACAAAAATCGACGACAATTTCAACGAATGTACTGCTAGGTCTTCTTCGTATGGCAACCCATTGTATTGGTTATTAGTGCTAACGGAAGAAGACCTACGTAATGAAAGTGGACACTCGATGTAAAGAAGTGTGAAAGACTATCAATGCAGTTTTCGTTAAGCTGTCAATCGAGCCCAAAGAAAGTTTCCGTTTTCTCTTCAACATGCAGGCGCATTCTGATGAATGTTAGCAGACGACTTAATGCCTAGCAACAAAATGGCGTCTTGAGTTTTATGCAACCATCGAAGACGTTCTTTATTAATTATTCGTTGTTCTGTCATTCGAACCCAAAGGAAGTAAAACGAATGTATCTCACATGTTGAAGCACTTTGACGCATCTGCAGTAAACGACCATTGAAAACGCCGTGATGTAACTGATGTACTGTTGACATCGGTGTATAACACCATTCAAACAAAGAAACAAAAATCTAACAATAAAGCTAAATTAGTCATACCAGGGAAAAGATAAAAGCAACAAATTAGTCCGTCTGTCATCAATATAGCTCCTTATTAAATTGGGGAACGAAAAAACAATTTATACAGAAAACAAAGGAGTCTATCAATAAAGGACTTGGATACAATATCAACGGATTGACTGCTCGGCTCTTAATATGGCAGCCCGTTTGTATTGGTTATTAGTACACAGAGAGGAAAGTTCCCCGCGATGAAAGTGGATTCTCGAAATGAAGGAGTTTGTTAAGATTGTAAGGGTACTTCCATCTATATCACAGTCGACGTCGATATATATCCTTATTTTAGTAATTTAAGCAAATTAATAAACAAAACAAAAATCGACGACAATTTCAACGAATGTACTGCTGGGTCTTTCTTCGTATGGCAACCCATTGTATTGGTTATTAGTGCTAACGGAAGAAGACCCACGTAATGAAAGTGGACACTCGACGTAAAGAAGTGTGAAAGACTATCAATGCAATTTTCGTTGAACTGTCAATCGAGCCCAAAGAAAGTTTCCGTTTTCTCTTCAACATGCAGGCGCATTTTGATAAATGTTAGCAGACGACTTAATGCCGAGATATAACTTAAGTATTGTTTAAAGCAGCATAAAAACCATTCAATTAATCAAAGAAACAAACAAAATGCTTTACAAAATAAGGCTGACTCAGGCGTATCAAGGGAAAGATAAAAGCAACAAATTAGTCCGTCTGTCATCGATATAGCTCCTTATTTATTTGGGGGAACGAAAAAACAATTAATAAAGAAAACAAAGGAGTCTATCAATAAAGGACTTGGATACAATATCAACGGATTTGACTGCTCGGTTCTTAACACGGTAGCCCGTTTGTATCGGTTATTAGTACACACAGAGGAAGTTCCCCGCGATGAAAGTGGATTCTCGAAATAAAGTAGTTTGTTAAGATTATAAGATTACTTCCATCTATACCACAGGCGACGTTGATATATATCCTTATTTTGGTAATTTAAGCAATTAATAAACAAAACAAAAATCGACGACAATGTCAACGAATGTACTGCTGGGTCTTTCTTCGTGTGGCAACCCTATTGTATTGAGGTAAAGTAGTTTGATACAATTGTACGTCCATCTATACCACAGTAATACGCCGATATATATCCTTATTTGGGGAACTAAAACAACTAATAAACCAAACAAATTCAACGACAATATCAACGATCTAAATGTATGACAGCCCATTGTATGGGCTATGATAGTATGACAAATAAAGGAAGCCAAACGCGTTGAAAGTGGATTCTGGATGTAAAATGGTGTGAAAGGCTAAGGACATTTCCAGTTATACTAAAGTTATAAATCGATATATCTCCGTATTGTGTGAAAGAATAAGATAACACGAACAAGTGATAATTCGAATTTATCGTTTAACTCGAACCAATTCCTGGAACGGTCCTTTGGGAAAACCTGCCAGATAGGCGGCGGTTCTGATTATTTAGACGAGAACTGTTGTTGAGATGTTTTCTTGGTATGACTGTATCACTTGCTTGCTTTTCGTACTAAATACATTAACGTATAAATGATTTGCTTAAGCTTTAATTATATAAATGAAGGTTGCATAAATCGAAGGATCACTCGAAAACTGGAAGGAATTTCTGGTTCCCTTTCGACATCGAGTTTAATACTGCGAGTTCACCGTAGCTTAATAAAGGAAACCAGCTCGATGATAACTATTAACGGATTGCGCCGCTCTTTAATTGACAGGCCAATGTATTGGTGATTAGGAGACAAATAGAGTGCGTCCAACAAGTTGAAAGTGGATTCTCGAGGTAAGGTAGTTTAAAAGGGCCATTAAGAGAACTTTCAACCATACTGTAGTCTTATTGAGTGAAAGTAAGAAATTAAACTGGACTCCTCATTTACTCGAACATGGGATAATTCGAAAATATCGTTTTAACTCGAACAAATTCCTGAACGGATCTTTTAAACACAACTAAGCAGCAGCTCTGATTAATCAGACGAGTTATCAGAACTGCTGCGGCCCTATGTTATGATTGTGTCACTTACTTTTTTCTGTTGTAAGATTGTAATGTCACTTTTAACTATACTCCAGTTATACAGCGCTATATCTCCTAAATCCAAAAGGGGACAAATCTCATTAAAAAAAGAAATAGTAATATAAAAGTGCAGACGATCGTATTTGCAATTATGGACTACGGTTATACATCGATATATCTCCTTATTTGGGTAACTAAAACTATTTATAAACAAAACAACTCCACGACAAGATCATCCGAGTGAAAGCTCCGCTCTTAACCCTTTCCCACATACGACAGATATGCAGCAGACGACTTTGAAGCTGCTGTCATGCTGTTTATAAACGACAGATCCGTACCAGAAACAATTGTAAACATTCATTTTACGTACGTCAATCGTTTCAAGTGGGTCTAAATCAATCAGAACTCACGATTGTTTTCATATTCTAAACTCCTTTAAAAAGTCTTAAAACTATATTGTAAATACTCTAAGGGTTGGTTTATCCTCAATAATAGAATTATTAACAAAGAGTTTAATGAAAACATTATGAAAAAAGAAGAAAAAAACTGATCAAAAACAAATTCTCCTTTTGCCACACCGTTTTGCTGCCTGTTGCAGAACCGCTACATAGGTTGTAATTCAGTAATAAAAAAAGAAAAATTGTGGAGAAAAAAGGAGCTATTTACTCCTCCTTATCTAGGACTGTGTAAATAATCTGATTGACAAGAGTGACTGTAATCGGATAGACACAGAAGACAATCATGATGGATGGACCAACAATTATCTATACTTGCTACGTTTAGTATGAATCTACTTTACAGGCAATTATCTTAACCCTTATCCTGCTGTACTATATATCCCAGTCCATGGGAAAAAGGAACACGTTGGCTTTAATGAACAGTGTAGATCAATATACAGTCCAACCTGCGTTAGAGATCTCATTGGAATAACAATTCCCTGTCTATAGCAACCACCAGTTTAGTTTCCCAATTACTATTTTTCTGCATAAATGACCCCGCAATTAAAGACCACCTGTGAACAAAGACCAGAGTGTTGCCTTCCTAGGGGTGGCCTTAATACACAGTTTCCACAGTTCTATATAAGAGCCCGTCTTTGGGGTAAGACTATCTGCTGCGAACGCGGGTAAATACATCTGCATGTGAAAAAAAAGGTTAAATATCTATAACATTTACCGTAATTCACATAATATCAAAAGATCGCCTCGTTGGTGTAGTGGTAGAGCGTCCGCCTCGGGTGCGAGGGTCGCGGGTTCGATCCCCGGCCGGGTCAAACCAAAGACTTGAGGTAACGGCTGTCCACCTTGGGGCACAGGGCATTACGACTGACTGACTAACTGGTGTCGGGATAAATGGACCATAACTATTGGTAAACTACCCAGGAAGCGCCGTGATATGACTTAACAGAAGCCATTTCTACAATTTTTTTTAAGTTTTTGGTATGACTCGATCGGAGATCGAAACCTGTTCTTCCGTTCCCGAGGCAGACGTACAAACACCACTACAATAGGGAGACAACGGATACCAGTTGTAGGATATCAGAAGGCAAATGAATAATAATGTAGCCTTCTTCTCCACGATGTTTTAAGCAATTCGTCGGCTTCTAATGCATTTAAAATCGTATGTATCAGAAAACGTAACAACACCAGTCACTGATATTATTATTTAGATCATTTAGATCGATCAAAAAATCTTTCACAATTTCACAAAGTCGACTCTACCATGTTGAAAACTAGACCACAACACTTTTGACCAACAATTTTTTTTGTAAAATTAATTTAATTTCAAAGTGGCAAAGTTATAAGCCATGTCGCCTGAATATGCATTGTTTGCAAAAAAGCATTCAATTGCATTTGGCAGCGAAAGAGTTAAAACACAAACGGTTTTACATGAACCATTCGAACAGTGATTGATATGTCACTCTGGTCTAAATTATTCACTGTTCAGGTTACAATACACCAAAACAATTCCTTCTTTGTTTCCATGTATATCGACCAGTTTCAGTCCTCGATTGTCACAATTTCTAAGCGTTTCTCATGTAGAACACCCTGCATCATTGAAAAGAGTTACATCCTAGCTTTAAAACAATCCAAAGAAAATGTGGGGTCATGCATTATGCAAGAAAGAACTCACCAGGCGAAAATGGCCCGGACAAAACCGGTGTTTAGCATTCTCTACTTTCACTTTCAAACAAGGTCAAAATACTAAAAGTGATCAAATCAATCATTTCCAGTGCATCCTATACACATTCACAATGCATTAAACTCATTGTCAAATATTCAATATATTCTGGTGATGGTATACACTCATTTCTACGCAAACAAAGGTTTCTTTAGGGACTATAGTAAAGTAAAGTAGACCAGTAAGTCAGCGGATGTATTTAGCGTAATTTGACCTTCACCAGTATGTACTAAAGAAATCAATCTCTAAAACTGAAAGCATAGTTATTGATTACAATTGATAAACATTTGTGAAAAATAAAGAAAATGAAAGAATAATTAATTAATTATTGATTATAGTTGCAGACATTGTACAAACTAGAAAAGAAATGGCTCATCATGGAACAGTAGTCCATTTCCGATGTGCCACAATGCGAATGTATGTGGGAAAGGGTTCAAAATAAATGAAGACAGACGGTGATGTATGGGTTAACCCGTCCTCATTCCGCCACGTTAGTTTTTCCCCCTACTGATCCATCTACAGACTTAATTAGACCGTTCCGTAACCCTTTCCACCATATGTAGACGAATTCTGACGCGTCTGAGGTGACATCTTATGACATATTGTGAAAAAAAGGAGTAATGAGCAATTATCCCTTTTGCCATAGCGTTTTAACTACAATCTTCAGTAATAATACTTTTTTTTTATTATTTGTCGTTTTCCATATTTTTCCCAGACGTTTTTTGAATTTGTTTTCACCTACTGATCTATTCTATAAACTTAATAGGAACATGCCCCTTACCCATTTCCCCATATGTAGCCAGTTTCTGACGCTTCTGCAGCAGACAACTTTTGAAAACATTGTGATAAAAAGAAGGAATTGCTGGTAATGAGCGATTTCTCCTTTTGCCACAGTGTGTTCTACAATCTTGAGTCATAACACTTTCATTTTTTTTAGGTTTTCCATAATTTACCCCGTACGTTTTTAAATTCATCTGCTGCAGATGTGTTGTATGTGGGAAAGGGTTCAGCTGTGAAATTGATTGTGTTCATTTTATCTTAACGATACGTTAAGCTTTCTGAGTTTTACGCCATTAACATCATTATTTCAATTATATAAGCTGCTCAATTGCACTCCACCATGACCTCTGCGAACATGGATCGAACCTGGGACGCCCCGTTCCAAACCAAATCCCAAATGTTATATAACCAATCGATCACGGCGGAATCTATTACATTACAAAGGAAAATTGTGGTAAATGAAGCAATTGTAGTTTCTCTCGCTATGATAAAGAAAACAGGTCAAGCAAAAAAGAGAAAATATTATTAACCCTTTCCCACATACAACAATTATGCAGCAGACGACTTTGAACATATTTTGTCAAAAAGTAGAAAATCTCTTTAATTGAATGGATAACCTATGACTAAAAGTGGAAAACATTGTGGTAAAAGGAGAAATTGCTCTTTTTGAGCAATTTCTTCTTTTGTTAGTATGTTTTCAAAAAGCCGTCTGCTGCAGATGCGTCAGAAAGCGTCTGTATGAGAGAAAGGGTTAAACCCGATTCCCTATAAGGTATTCTAGAGTCTTTAGCTTTAGAAAGATTTGTGGAAACCCCTGTCCGACATACAACTTACACGCAGCTGATCACTTTTAAAACAACTGTGCAATCACATGGAAAAAACAATGGAACACTTGTTTTGTTAATATATTTCAATTTTTGCCACAGTGTTTCTTTCTAAAAGTCACCTGCTGTAGATTAGATGTGTCAAAATACGCCAACATGTGGGAAAGGGCTTCTGGGATATTCAACAATTAGACATTGTATTATACACGCTGCATTCGGTTGTTCGAATTCAAGATGCTATTGGTCCGTTTTGCAGACAGGGGACCAAAATGTCATCTTTCTTAAAAAAAAAAAAAAAAAAATTGGGGTTTTACGCCGCTTTCAACATTATTTCAGTTATATCACGGCGCGACAGTTCACTTATTCATGATCCCTGGGTAAACAAACCAGTACTAGGCTGGACAATGTGTCTTGCCCAAGAACACTTCACCATGACCGTTGTGCCGCGACTGGGGATCGAACCCGGGACACCCGGTTTCAAATCCCCGGCGCTAACCACTCGACCACGGCGGATTCCTGCTTTCTTAAGTAATACCCTTTCCCACATAACACGACTCTGCAACAGAAGACATTACAAAAAACATCCAGGATAAAATATGGAAACAAATACCTATAATTAAAAGCATATCCATTGAATAGAGTTGAAATCATTGTGACAAAAGCAAAATTGCTAATAATGAGCAATTTCTCCTTTTTGTCACAATGTTTTCAAAGGTATTCTGCTGTGGACCAGTCAATAATGTTGACTACATGTGGAAATTGAAAGGGTTAAAGAGAAAGCCATATCTATATAATACCGTGATTAATATATAGATTTTGGCTAAAACGTACACAAGGGAATACAAACGGCAAAGTTACAAATGATATGATACTTAATTACCCAGTAAAACGTACGTCTTTTTTACCATTACGTTGGGCTACCTGTTCACCCTTTTATCTGATGCAGACGAATTTGTTAAAGTTTCTGCTGCAAACAGAGTTTGAAAACATTTAATTCGCTTATAATTAGAAATAATTCCCTTTATCGCATTTATCTTTTTACTTTATAACTTTTGATGTTTGTTTTGCTTGTTGTTGGGTTCTTCTTTTTATACGAATTATCCTTTCGTGGCAACGGTTTATTACTTACGTGATCCAGTAGAATTGTGTAAATCTTACGGGGAAACCCGGTGCACTACTTACTGGTTGAAGTTGTGTAGTGTAGTCGTGTTTTACATGTGTAGGACACAATATATTGTTTTATACTGCAGCTATATCATTTAAGGTTTTTTTATGTGCTATAACTTGTTTTAACATATCTGTAGGACCGTACTATCACTATAGTGTGCAATAGGATTGATTGATTGGGGTTTAACGCCGTTTTTAACAATTTCTCAGTTATATCACGGCGGCCAGTTCACCTAATCATGTATTTCCTGGTTTTCTCACACCAGTACTCCATACAACAATCTTCCCAAGGAACTGGCTGCTTTTCCACATAGACTAAGCCCATTGGTGGAAGACGAATGACGCATGTCGCATTGACATTTGTCAATCGTCGGAAAGAAAGTTGGCCGAGCCGGGATTCGAACTCACAACCCCTGGATTGACAGCCCGCGTCGCTACCGACTGAGCTACCGGGGCTCTAATAGGAGCATACACCGTATACATACTCGTCAACAAACTAACAACAATAACTTAACGCTTACGGGGAGACCCGGTGCACCACTTACTGATGGGATTTACGGAAAAGAAGAAGATCCAGTCTTAAACCCCTTTCAGGCTTTACAATACTTTAAAACGATATGTTTGTATCAAGCCAAGTGCAAATTTGAATAACATATGCAAACAATCTAGTTTAATTTTGTCTTAATTACATGTAGACGGGTAACTAAGTCTCAGACGAGACTGTATGATTGCAAAGGCTCAACTGAGTCTTCATCGTACGCAGAAGCATTAATATCATAAAGCACTAGACGTCACTCATATCTTTTGCGGAAGATAAATTACGTTTGCTTTCGCCATTTTCAACATAATTTACATTAAATTCACGACGGTGTCGATATTTTAGAACCATCTGATATTACATAGAAAGTTATCTCTGACTTATGTAATAAGGAAAAATGTTGTCACGTCGTCCAAAACCATATCCTCATGGAGCTGAATAATTCATGATTTGTAATTGATGTCTCCCAGTGATACCACCCTATTACCATAAAGCTGACATCACTCCACAACAATATTAGAGACCGAAAGAAAAAACCTTAAAATTCTTCTCCTCCTAAACTGGTTGGCTGATTTTCAAATAATGTTGTAGAAATGTTTTTTTGGTGACCCTTTATCAGATTCCTTCAAGCCATGCTGATTGGATGAAAAACATGGCCGCCAGGGGACATGGTTGTTTTGCCTAATATTGCTATAGTGAAAACTTAAAAATCTTTTAGGACGAAAGTATCTGGCCGATTTTCAAATATTGTTTTAGAAATGTTCCTTGGTTGACACTCTATCAGATTCCACCAACCCATGTTGATTGGTCTTACAATATGGCTGCCAGTGGGCGGGGCTGTTAGCCTTACATTGGCTTTAGTGAAAACTTTAAAAATCTTCTTCTCCCAAGTCTTTGGTCGATTGTTACCGATGGATTCGTGGAACGGTATTCCAAAAACAATGACTCCATATTTCAACAAGTAGTGACAATTCAATGTTTGACATTAAAATTGCATACATTACTCGTCTATCGCATGTGGTATTCATGACATGGGAAATTATGATTTACAGTCGGACACAATTTGATGTGATATCGAAATTATTCAACGATGATATCGTCGTATCTTCATAATGCAGACATCACCGCATAACAATATTACAGACATTACCGCATAACAATACTACAGACATTACCGCATAACAATACTACAGACATTACCGCATAACAATATTACAGGCATTACCGCATAACAATATTACAGACATTACCGCATAACAATACTACAGACATTACCGCATAACAATACTACAGACATTACCGCATAACAATATTACAGGCATTACCGCATAACAATATTACAGACATTACCGCATAACAATATTACAGACATTACCGAGCTTTAAGCGTCCGTCTACATGTATAATTAGTCATAGAGGCTCCTTTTGGCATACAAACTAGAGGTGTATCCCCATTAGTTTTATGTCAATTTGTTTTTTTTAAGATCCCATTACGGAGAATAAACTCTTTCGCTACCAAAGGTAATAAAAGGCTTTTTGCAGACAATGTAGATTCGAGCGAGACAGCGCGTAACGAGCTGTCTCTCCTTAAATCCGCATTGTTTGCCATTTAGACATAACCTTGTACTAACTTTCCTGTTGGACGAAAAAATGCGTAGTCCAATTTTCAACATGGAAGAGTCGCCTCAGTGGAATTTGGCAGTGAAAGAGTTAATAAAACCCAACATCGAGTATCGCAGATCATCTAGTTTTCATTTTGAAAAACACAACGAGAAAGAAACACATCACATGCTTTGCAAAACGTATAACTTTTATAACTATTCATCTATTTTAAATCTTCAGACCCTAACATCTTAAAATGGTCCCTTCAATTCCATGTCCACACATTGATAACAATTAACCTATTTCCCTCATACGACAGTTCTGCAGCAGACGACTTTGAACATATTTTTTCAAAAAATAGAAAAATCTCAATAATTGAATGGATAACCTATGACTAAAAGTGGAAAATATTGTGACAAAAGGAGAAATTGCTCGTTTTGAGCAATTTCTTCTTTTGTCACTATGTTTTCAAAAAGCCGTCTGCTGCAGAGGTGTAAGAAAGCGTCTATATGAGGGAAAGGGTTTAATTATTGACATTTAAATTGCATATGTTATAAGTCTATCGCAAGCAGTGCTAGAAGTGATGACAGAGGATAAGATGGTTTTCATTCAGACACCTATTTAATTCATATAGAGGATATTTATTCGTTCCTATGTGATATCGAGATTTATCACCTCCGATTAAAACAAATATAATTATGTAATATTTCACGAGAGAGAAACGTGAGTGAAACTATGTTGAACAAACGTTTATTCGGATTGGTATATCCTATTTTACCCCACTTCTATTTAACAAAACATTACCGCTTACAAAGTTGATAAACCTTTTTTCCAACATGCAGATTATGAGCAATTTCTCATTTGCCTCAATGTTTCCAAAGTCGTCTGCTACAGAGGCGTCAGAAAGCGTCTGTAGGTGGACGAGGCTTAATTCATGTACGAATATAAACCATGGAAACGTTTCAATCACATTAAGCAAATCTACAGCAGAATAATTTGAAAACATATAGGCAAATAATCAAAAGTCTCCATAAGCACAGGTCGCATGATTAAATAACGTTGAAAAGATTGCGGCAAAAGAAGAAATTGCCCATTTTTAGCAATTCCATCATTTTGTAACACCTTTTTCATAATACATGAACGTCTGCCGCAGGTGTGTTAAAATGCGCCTGCATGCGCTTTAAAGTTAAAGTGCATGACCTTTGTCTTTTAAATAAGTATAAACTACTCGTTTTTCAACAGTAAGTTCTAAATTCTTTTTCCTATTTTCGACAATAATATCAATGACCTTTGTTTACAATGTCCAACATCGCAATCGTTTTAGCAGTAGACGCGGGCAATAACATGCGTATAATCACATCTACGGGACAAAACCAATTATAGGAAAAGATAATGGAAAACGATGCCCCCGGTTATGTTATATGTACACATTATAATTACATGGGGTTTGGGGGGATTATCGAAATATGAGTGGTATCCTGATAACCCACTGTTTCAGGCAGTACATTAATCAAGGGTTAGCGCTCACCGTTTATCATGAGTAATTTCATCTTTTGCCAAATAATTTTCGAAGTCGTCTTCTGTAGATTCGTCAATATGTCCACATTATATAAAATGCTTTTTTCGGCGATAGCTGTTTAACCTCAGTTTTGACCTAGATGTTAAACAAATGATCTAGATTGTAGACCAATCAAATGTTGTATTTAATGAATAATGTCTTGGGAGCCTCGCGTAATAGTCAGTCGTGTGGCGTATTCTCGGCCTTGATAATCTGTTTATAGAAACTGAAGCTGGGTGGAGATGGCCGATTAACCTTTGGTCAAGACATAGAACCTTTCTGATATTCAAGTCAAATAATATGCGCATGTTCAATTTCTAAGCGTTTTCTCATATTGATCGCCGTTTATCTTTTTTGAAGATATTTCTTGTTCATGTTATCGAGAAATGAGTGGTATCCTTATATATCACTGATTCAAGCAATGAATTAATCGAGGGTTAGCGCTTAATGTTTATTATGAACAATTCCATATTTTGCCAAATATTTTTGTAGGTTAGTGAATATGTCCCCATTATAATACATGCTGTTTGGTTGGTTGTCGAGCAATGAGCTGTATCCTGATAATTCAATGTTACAAACAGTGAATTACTCAAGGGGTAAACACTGACTGTTTATTATTAGCAATTTCGTCTTTTGCCACAACGTTTTCAACTCTATTCCATAAAAGTTCTTTCATATATCTATTCTTGATATTTAGAGCTTAGATCTTTACAAAGTCGTCTGCTGTAGATTTGTAAATATGTCCCATTATATTACATGTTTTTTGGTTGGTTGTCGAGAAATGAACTGTATCCTGATACATCAATGGTACAAGCAGTGAATTACTCAAGGGGTAAACTTAAGAGATAGAGAGTTTTGATATTTAGAGCTTAAATCTTTACAAAGTCGTCTGCTACATATGTGTTATAAGTGGAAAAGGTAACATTAAGACTTTCCCACATACAACATACACACAAATCGTGCAGCAGACGACGTCGAAATCATTTAGATAAAAGGATGGAAACACATTTATTGAATAGAGTAAGTGTTTTCTTACAGATTCATTTATTGTATGTAAGTCGAAGTCTGCTGTAGATTCGTTAGTATGCGTCTGTAGGTGGGGAAGTGTTAACTCTGTCTGCGCCGAATTGATTAAAGTATACTCTTTCATGTTCAAAATCGGGCGTCTCCATTTCTCATGTAATAGAAGTTTTGGATTATTTTGATAACTAAACTGCAAACAATGCTGATTTCAAGTGAGACAGCTCGTTACGAGCTGACTCACTTGAATCTGTATTGTTTGCAACAATAACTCAATCTTGGCATTGGCGCTGAAAGAGTTAAGATTTTCTTACATATACCTAGAACTATGCATATTAAACCGAGAATGATAAAAAAAACAACAACATTGCAATGTATTTACTCAGTATCTGACACAGACGGTATTTGACACATACATGCACAAGAGGAATTTCTCTTTTTATCACAATGTTTTTGGGTAGCATATACAAATAAATGAGGAATTGTCCCTATGTTTTAAAGCAGACGAAAACTACAAATTCTATTGTTTGGAATTGAATGTTATAAAAGCCAAAGACAGACTTTTAACAACCAACTGTAAGCAATTTCCAGGTGATGCCGTGTTTTTTTGGTTTTTTATCAAAACATTTACGACTCTTAAATTGTACTATCAGATAACTGATAAGCTTTGCATCATTTCCCAGAATGCTTGCGCGTCAAAATGTCAAAAGCCAAAGACAGACTATATTTGACAACCAAATGTGTAAAAAAACACGTCCAGGGGATGCTGTCTGTACTGCAAGATAGATGTTAAACTTTGCATAAGTTCCCAGAATGTTTGCACGTCAAAATGTCTTCCCTCTATTTTCGCATCCAAAAATGGTTTAATTGGATCGCTTTTGCACTCGAGTATAATTATGTCTCCCTCGCTTCATGCATATTCATTAAGAAATACAAAAAACATATAATTGGCTACCGCCATTAGACTTTCAGATAGCGTGTTTTCTTGATATTTACCATAATTTCGGATGTAAATATATGACGAGATTTCCTCTCAACAATCTAAAAGTACTGTTTTCGAATCCGAGTTTCTTTGTTTTTGATAGAATTAACGCATATGTAAGATTTATGAAGGATCTTAATGCAACTGATTATAACTCAATACTCAGGCCAGACTGTGCATGTATATGTATATATGTCTTATCAGAGGCAATAATCAGAGGTCCAACAATAAGTTATACATACATACATGGATATTTTGACAAATAATGGAAGTGTAGCCCCATCATGTTTGAACCAACATAACTTTTATTGAGGTTAAAGCAGAAATGCATTGAGACCCAAACTATGAGACTTGGCTCATAAGTATTATAACACCAATGATACTAAATTATATAACCAACAGTATGGCCTCTGCGTTATGTATCGACCCAGATCAGCCTGCGCAGTCCGCGCAGACTGATCCGGGTCGACACATTCCGTCTCAAGGAGATAGAGGTATAGAGTAATGATTCATGAAACAGAAAATCCAGAGGATGCGAAAAGTGTCTATCCGGGTGAGCCTGCGCGGCATGCTTAGGCTGATCCGGGTCGATACTTTACGCAGAGTCCATGCAGTTGGTTTTCTCGCGGGACGGCTCTAATCATTGTTAATGAATGTGCAGGCTGCTTAACAAAAGGGTTCGATCCCCAGTCGCGGTGGTCATGGTGGAGTTCCCCCTGGTTTGTTCTTCCAGGGATCATGAAAAAGTGAATTGATTGATTTATTGATTGATTGATTGATTGATTGGGGTTTAACGCCGTTTTTAACAATTTATCAGTTATATCACGGCGGCCAGTTCACCTACTCATGCATTTCCTGGTTTTCTCACACCAGTACTCCACACAACAATCTTCCCAAGCAACTGGCTGCTTTTCCACATAGACTTAGCCCATTGGTGGAGGAAGAATGACGCATGTCGCATTGACTTTTGTCAATCCTCGGAAAGAAAGTTGGCCGATCCGGGATTCGAACTCACAACCCCTGGATTGACAGCCCGCTTCGCTACCGACTGAGGTACCGGGGCTCGGCTAAAAAAGTGAAACTGTCGACGTGATATGACTGAAATAATGTTGAAAATGGCGTAACGTCCCAATAAATCATAATTAACATTAATTTATTGAAAACATCTATGGCTTATGTGCGACCAGTGCAGAGCCGGATGCGATGGCTTATCTGGTTCTACATTGATCGCCATTGCCTCACGGTTGATTTTCGCAGACCGCTGTTCATATATTGTAATTTAAGTCTTTCCTATATAAACATGTCCAATGAACAATGACTTTATTAGTAGTCGAAAACAAGATACATCCTAGGATTGAACACTTAAAGTCAGATCAAGTCCCTTTAGCTACCAGCACACATACAGTCGCTGTCTGATGCCTCTACAGCAGATGAATTTTGAAAACATTATAGAAAAAGGAGAAATGTTCTATTTTTGCCACAATGTTTTAATTTAAAGTCGTCTGTTACAGATTTGTTGTATTTTGGAGCGGGTTAATAGGTTCCCCACCAACATGGTTCCCCATGAAAAACGTCATCCCTCACTGAAATAAAAAGTTATTTTCATTTCCGAATAATCTAATAATTGGACCATTTCCCTGACAAACATACACACACATTGAACGGGAACAAAACTATGAGACATTGGTAATTCTGTATTTTCGGTGGACATCGAGGACAAACGTCAATTTCGATAAATCGAATAATTATTCAACGAGTTATGTATGTTACCAGGGTAATGCTTATCGAATTACGGTTTCCACGTCGTGTATATTTAAATAGAAACAAACATGGGACGTCGCCAATCGCTTACTGATGATATACGACTTGGATATCAGCCAAAAGTCGGAAAGGTCATATGACATTACTTCTTTACTTAGTATGGTGGAACGTGCATGCTGGTACCCCAATTCTGTCCTGTTTTTTAAACTTTGAATAATGTACTACATGTATATGAGTGGAGATCAAGGGAACATTTTCCACATACAGACGCTTTCTGACGCCTCTTCATTAGAAGACTTTTGAAAACATAGTGACAAAAGGAGAAATTGCTCGAAACGAGCAATTTCTCCTTTTGCCACAATGATTTCAACTTTGTTCAGAAATGTTATCTTCAATTTTAGGGATTTTCCGTGTTTTCACCTAGATGTTTCCGAGGTCGACTGCTGCTGATTTGTTGTATTAGGGAAAGGGTTAATTAACATGATTCTTACAAGTGTGGAAAAGGGATCCGAATGGACACTGTTATTCAGAAGTTTCTTGAAGCATTCGATGACTAATTGGCGAACACTGTAGAGCCAGATCAAACTGCGCGGATGATCAAATTTACAATTTTAAGCTTTTATTAATTTCTAAAAACATTGTGACAAAAGGATAAATTGCTCATAATGAGCAATTTCTTCTTTTACCACAATGTTTTCATCCTATCTAATAATAACCTTTTTATTTGAAGAGGTTTTCGTTTTATTTGTTCAGTATAGACGTTTTCAAAGACGTCATCTGCTGCAAGCTTGTTATAAGTGGGCAAGGGTTAATCTGTCGGTTTTAGTTCCCGGTTTCTTCCATGATGCGTGTAGCATCCAGAAACCGAAAACGGGAAGAAGCCGACCAGACATTAGCCTTGTTGGATTAGTCTTCCAGACCCACTTTGATCATTGCTTTTGTTGAAAGGTGAAATGTCATGTGAATCATTGCGTTATTACATAATTATGTATGTTATATGGCTAGAAGCTGTTTAGCTTAAGTTAATAAATGCTTGTCTCGCCTGGTCTTTTCTGTGCGATATTCAGATTTACAACTACCGTGGTATCATGGCTAGTTTGAAATACAATCAACAAATAAATAAATGATTAACAAACAATATACAAAAGAAAAAGACGGGAATTGAATCCGTGTATATTTCTCTCAAAAACACTTTGCTTCTTATTGTTTATTTAAAAGATGAAATGTCATGTAAAAGTATTGCTTACTTATGGTATATGACCAGAAGCTGTATCAGCTGATGCCAATAAAATGCTGTCCTGGTTTTGCCTTAGTGAACAGAAAGTAATGGGGCTTAACGACGGATTAACCCTTTCCCTCATACAACAATTCTGCAGCAGACGACTTTGAACGTATGTTGTCAACACATAGGAAATCTCCATTATGGAATGGATAACCTATGACATAAAGTGGAAAACATTGTGGCAAAAGGAGAAATTGCACATTATGTGCAATTTCGTCCTTTGTCACTATGTTTTCAAAAAGGCCGTCTGCTGCAGAGGCGTCAGAAAGCGTCTATATGTGGGGAAAGGGTTAACATATGGCTTGATACGAAAGTCCAGACAAATCCTTTATATATACATAATACGTAAATGACATAATGGTTATTAGAAGATCGAAAAAGACCCCCCCCCCCCCCCCCCCCCCCCCCCTCACAGTCTGGCGCTTCGCACTCCGCTGTGACATCGTTATAAAACATATCATTTAAATTGATATCGTCGTTAAACTACTGGGGCTACACGTTTAGTTTTTTTGTCAAGATATATATTTAGGTCATTGTAACATATAGGCGGGCAGCGAAGACTCTGGTGAGACTGTGCGGATGCACCAAATAAATACACCAAGAGGGGGGGAGGGGGTCTTGTCGATGACATCATTTAAAGTTAAATCGACGTAAAACTACTAGGGCTGCATGCACATTTAGCTTTTCGTAAGAACATGTGAATGTGTCTGTTTAATATAATGGCGGGCAGTGAAGACACTGGGCAGACTGTTCGGATGCACAACGTCGTCTGAGCGTTCACTGTACGCAGATGCGCTATGAGACGAAGTCACTGGACGCGGCTTATACAAATGCACCAACTGTAGACTAAGTAGCCGAGTGCGAGGGTAAATGAACCCAGAAGACAGACAACTGTTACCACAAAGCTTTGATAAACATAAAACGTAAATGACCTAATGGTTATTAGATGACAAATGTGCTGAGGCTACGCTTTTTTTGTCAGAAGATGTTTTTAGGTCTATATCTTATAAAAGCATAAGAGTCGGCGAGAAAACCAACATTATGGCCTCTGTGTAATGTATCGATCCAGACTAAATTATATAACGAGCCGTCCGGGAAGAAAACCAAAATTATGACCTCTGCGTAATGTATAGACCCAGATCAGCCTGCGCAGTCCGCGCAGGCTAATCCGGGCCTACACATTCCTTCTCAGAGGTATAGAGTAATGATTCCTGAAATAGAAAATCCACAGGAGGCGAAAAGTGTCTATCCGGGTAAGCCTGCGCGGCATGCTTAAGCTGATCCGGGTCGATACTTTACGCAATGTCCACAATGTTGGTTTTCTCGCGGGACGACTCAATTATTAAGAATTACGAGTATTAACACATGTTTTGCCCTAAGCCCGCTCATCTTAACCATCGTGAAACATATGAAGCCGCTTCTGGCGAAATTAGGGAGACTTGTTCCGTCTTGAGTAAAGCGAAGTTTCAGATGAGCACGTATACACACACGGCCTTACCACAGTCAACACTGTCCGCATACATGTTATATAGAGCTAGGTGTATCTTCTGGCAAAATACTAGAAGTGTAGCCCTACTAGTATCACTTTCATTAACCTTTAAGTGATATCGAATCGGAGACTCAAATAAAAACGACCCCTTATGACATGACACAGTTTGATTTTGATTACAAGTACAGTAGCGTTGACCCCTGAACCTTGTGTACTTGTTACAAGTACATCATACTCAATTAGACAGTGAGGAGTGAACGAAACAGGTAACATCTAGTTTAGCTTTCCTCTTAACCTTTTCCCCACATACACCAACTCTGAATGAAGGATATCTGACATAAAAATGTTGCTCCACGTTCCGTATATCAGCAGAATGTCATGTTACAAAAAAAAATATTTTCCGAAAAACAATGTGTAAGTTTGTGTTTAAAGGCAAACAACTGTTGCTTCAAGTTCCATACAACATGTTCAGGGTAGAATTAGTGAAGGAAATAGAATCAGAAAAAGACGAAACATGTCAGCATGGGATGGCCAATATAACAAAATAAAATATTTTGTTATTAAGAAATATAAATCCGGATGTTTTAAGGACATTGTTTCAAGATCCGCACATGTTGCTTCACGTCTCATACAGCAGGATAAGGGTAAAATTGATGAAGGAAAAAGAATCTAAAAAAAGAAGGCGAAACGAAAAAGACGAAAAACATGTCCACACGGGATAGCCAATATAACAAAAAAGTCTTTGTTATTAAGAAATAGAATTTTCCCGGCTGTCTGTTTGGCACGAAATTGATTTCCGTTTGTCCAGTATTTAACGGAATTTCTGTCTGTTTGAGTTAAACGGTGTTGATAGGATTGCTCCTGACAATTGGTGTCTCTGAACACAATCTGGAAAATGGCAGGAAAGGAAAAACGGGCCGGGTTATCAGAAAGGGTGCTCAATTCATCCATGTATTTTTATTTCGAAGCAGAACTATTTAGATACTGCATGTACGCTCGCGATAACTCTAACATGTGATAACTCTAACCTGTGATAACTCTAATCTAACATGTGATAACTCTAACATGTGATAACTCGAACGTGTGATAATTCTTAATATGTCGTATAAACGATGCGTTTTCTACGTAATTACAGTAATAATACTACGTTGCCTTGGTATATATCAGTACTGGTCACAGGTGCCAGTCTCGTTTAAAATCTAAAAATAGCATTTGACTATATATTGACAATATATTGACAATATATAGTCAAATTCTATTTTTAGATTTTAAACAAGACTGGCACCTGTGGTACTGCAGGTAAAGTAATTCGGACACCAACGCATCGATCGTAATTATATTCCCTCTACGCTGAGAGCCAATGTGGAAAGCAGCTACAATACTATTTAAAGTACAATCAAACCTGTGCTAAAGACCACCTCGGTATAGCAATTCCATGTCTATAGCAACCACACATTCAATTACCCAATTACTCTTTTCTGCATAAATGAACCTGCAGTTAAATACCACCTTGGTATAGCAATTCCCTGTCTATAGCAACTATACTCATGTTCTACATACATGAACCTGCAATTAAAGACCACCTGTGAATAAAGATCGTATTGTTCTCTTCCTATGGGTGGTCTTTAACACAGATTATACTGTAGTTGGTATTTTTAACCAAAACATACCATATGACTTAAACGCAATCACGAAAGCGCACTTTTTTTGCATGGACAGGGACTCGTACGAGATGAATTTCGCGTGTACAATATCTAACCGAATTACATCCTAAAAATGTATGTTAATACTATGATATTCATAGAATCGCTGTTGGCACCTGTCTGGCACACGTAATCAGAAACACGGGTACAGTTGTAAAGAAACAGTACCATGGCACGGCATACGAGAGTTGCTGGCACGTATTTGAGTACACGTAATATACGGAGACAAAATAGTTAAAAATAAATACCCAGATCTGGGTCACGTCACTCAAAAACCGACCTCCGGGATTTAAGCGACCAGGGAAGATCCAGATCAGCCTGCGCATCCGGCGCAGTTTGATCAGAATGTTCCCTGTTCGTCATCTAGCCCCGGTAGCTCAGTAAGTAGCGACGCGGGCTGTCAATCCAGGGGTTGTGAGTTCGAATCCCAGCTCGGCCAACTTTCTTTCCGACGATTGTCAAAAGTCAATGCGACATGCGTCATTCGTCTTCCACCAATGGGCTAAGTCTATGTGGAAAAAGCAGCCAGTTGCTTGGGAAGATTGTTGTATGGAGTACTGGTGTGAGAAAACCAGCAAATGCATGAGTAGGTGAACTGGCCGCTGTGATATAACTGAGAAATTGTTAAAAACGGCGTTAAACCCCAATCAATCAATCAATCAATCAATCAACTTACAAGTATCATTGCAGACTACAAAGAACGGTTATGATAAAGGTATGTATTCCGATCGTATATATGCATCTAGTCTTACAGAGAACGGTTATGATAAAAGTATGTATTCCGATCGTATATAAATGCTTTTTATGTTAATACCTCCGAAGGGCGTGGTGTGGCCGATATAATGGATGTCACAAGTGATCAAACTACTGAGAGGTGAGGTATTTAACACTTATCCCGTATTATTCATAGTTTTATTCTTGATTTTGGGTACGCTGAAGTGATAGCCACCGTCACAAAAATCGACCATACAAGTATGAAAACCGATCATATATATATCATGCTATTTTTGTCCCATATTTTCGAAGGTCGGTTTTCGACTGACGTTGCCCATATATGACTGTCACAAGTGGTCAAACCATTGTGAGATGAGGTAATTAACACTTATTCCGAATTATTCATAGTTTTATTCTTGATTTTTTTGGGGGCCGCTGAAGTGATAGCCGCCTTCACAAAAATCGAGTATCAAATCCGATCATATATTTGCTATTTATGTCAATATTTCCGAAGGTTGGTTTTAGCGTGGCGTGGCCAATATATGTCTGTCACAACTGATCATACAACTGTCGGATGAGGTATTTAACACTTATCCCGTATCATTTATAGTTTCTTTCTTAATTTTGGGACACCGGAGTCATAGCCACCGTCACAAAAATCGACCACACGAATATATAAACCGATCATATATATATTATGCTATTTATGTCAATATTTCCGAAGGTCGGTTTTCGACTGGCGTGGCCAATATTATTAGTTATTGGGTTTGTTACTGACCCACTACGGAAATATAGGGGGTCTGTAGGATTAATAGGGGGCGAGGCGATAGCCGAGTCCCCCTATTAATCCTACAGACCCCCTATATTTCCGTAGTAGTGGGTCAGTAACAAACCCAATAATTGATTTATTTCATCGACCACCTTTCATGAGCAAAGAAAATTGATATTGTTTCATTTACATTAACGTTTACCAATATGTCTAGAAGAAATTTACGGGTTTTAGCGCCAAATGACTAGCGTTATGACGTCAAAAACCGCTGACGTGACGTCCATTTTCCTAGTATTCGGTCCCAATAGTTTTAAAATTCCTAGTATTAAAACCCACTTTAATAATGAAATGAAACTTGGTCATGAAAGGTGGTTGATGAAATAAATCAGTTATTTAGTCTGTTACTAACCCTCTACGGAAAAAAATATTGTGTTCATTTTCATATATTTTTTTTTTTTTTGTGTTCATCACTTTTGCTTCGCGATTTCATAGAGAGTGATCAGGTTTTTTTGTTCATACCCCCATAAAAACGAAAAAAAGGCTCTCCATTCCTTAAAAACACAATTTACAGTTGTAATATTGTTTGTGATTTACGTCATTTTGGGATAGAAAAAGGTGATTTTAAAGGAAGAATGGATGAATGGCGGCCATTTTGTCGACTACTGACCCACTATAGAAATTTACTGACCCACTATAGAAAAATAGTGGGTCACCACGTGACTTCTCTTGTCCAATGAAAAGGCCAGTTTCTAGTGGGAGGTGAAATAATATTAGTTATTGGGTTTGTTACTGACCCACTACGGAAATATAGGGGGTCTGTAGGATTAATAGGGGGCGAGGCGATAGCCGAGTCCCCCTATTAATCCTACAGACCCCCTATATTTCCGTAGTGGGTCAGTAACAAACCCAATAATTGATTTATTTCATCGACTCACCTTTCATGAGGCAAAGAAAATTGATATTGTTTCATTTACATTAACGTTTACAATATGTCTAGAAGAAATTTACGGGTTTTTGGCGCCAAATGACTAGCGTTATGACGTCAAAAACCGCTGACGTGACGTCATTTTCCTAGTATTCGGTCCCAATAGTTTTAAAATTCCTAGTATTAAACCCACTTTAATAATGAAATGAAACTTGGTCATGAAAGGTGGTTGATGAAATAAATCAGTTATTTAGTCTGTTACTAACCCTCTACGGAAAAAATATTGTGTTCATTTTCCATATATTTTTAGTTTTTTTTGTGTTCATCACTTTTGCTTCGAGATTTCATAGAGAGTGATCAGGTTTTTTTGTTCATACCCCATAAAAACGAAAAAAAGGCTCTCCATTCCTTAAAAACACAATTTACAGTTGTAATATTGTTAGTGATTTTACGTCACTTTGGGATAGAAAAGGGTGATTTTAAAGGAAGAATGGAAGAATGGCGGCCATTTTGTCGACTACTGACCCACTATAGAAATTTACTGACCCACTATAGAAATTATTTCACCTCCCACTAGAAACTGGCCTTTTCATTGGACAAGAGAAGTCACGTGGTGACCCACTATTTTTCTATAGTGGGTCAGTAAATTTCTATAGTGGGTCAGTAGTCGACAAAATGGCCGCCATTCATCCATTCTTCCTTTAAAATCACCCTTTTTTCTATCCCAAAATGACGTAAATCACTAACAATATTACAACTGTAAATTGTGTGTTTAAGGAATGGAGAGCCTTTTTTTCGTTTTTTGGGGGTATGAACAAAAAACCTGATCACTCTCTATGAAATCGCGAAGCAAAAGTGATTGAACACAAAAAAAAACTAAAATATATGAAAATGAACACATATTTTTTCCGTAGAGGGTTAGTAACAGACTAAATAACTGATTTATTTCATCAACCACCTTTCATGACCAAGTTTCATTTCATTATTAAAGTGGGTTTAATACTAGGAATTTTAAAAATATTGGGACCGAATACTAGGAAAATGACGTCACGTCAGCGGTTTTTGACGTCATAACGCTAGTCATTTGGCGCCAAAACCCGTAAATTTCTTCTAGACATATTGTAAACGTTAATGTAAATGAAACAATATCAATTTTATTTTCTCATGAAAGGTGGTCGATGAAATAAATCAATTATTGGGTTTGTTACTGACCCACTACGGAAATATAGGGGGGTCAGTAACAAACCCAATAACTAATAATAGTGGGGTCACCACGTGACTTCTCTTGTCCAATGAAAGGCCAGTTTCTAGTGGGAGGTGAAATAAATTTAAATATATATGTCTGTCATACATGATCA